>CM054125.1:29443737-30026237 GCA_028751855.1 Ambrosia trifida | reverse complement strand
CGCAATGACCATCAGGTCTCACATCCGTTATTTTAGATATATATGGGTGAAACACAGATGGAATTCTATCCCCATATGTCCTTACTAAGTTCTCTGACTTTTTTGTCCGCGGAAGCTTTGGGAAATTGAATTTATCCCAAATGCTGCCCCCTGGGACGATGACGGTATGTAAGAGCTGTGACGGTGAAGCTCGTAAGGAGGGCATGGCTGGGACTGGGAAGGTCGTACGAGGTCCTCCTGTGATGGTACGAATGAGTTGTGCCGGGGAAATTCAAACTCCTCGTCGGACCCACTTTCTTCAACCAGCATATGCAAGCTCTTTCTTGCAGATTGTTCTCTCTTGTGTTCTTGCTGCTTCTTGGTTGGACGACCACGGGTTTTCTTTTGCACAACATGCGGTTTATTGGGGGAGTAGTTGCCTGTGACGATTTGTGCAAATTTGTCCAGGTAGTTTAATTGGGCAAAAACTGGTTTTGTATCAATCGTTTCCTTTAATTCTGCCCACACCTTATCTACATTTATATCTTCGCAACCAGTCTTCGCAGGTTTGAAGTCAAGCTTCCCCCAGAACACGTCTATCGAGAACAAATGGATTTCCTGACCTGAAAATATAACATATGTTATAAAGTTAAATCATGTAATAAATTATGTAGTAAAATCATATGGACACTAGTGCTAATTACCATTAAGTTGTAACTGCTCGAGACGACAGGCACATGGCAAAGCACAACTATTATAAAGCTGGCATCCACAAGTGTTATTGTAACGGCGCATGGACGTTTGAAGACGGTCGATCTCTTCGTATATCAACTGAAGAGCATGTTTGCTAACCTTCCGAAGTAACTTTTCAAGCAATGGCTGCTTCTTGTGGTGGTTCATTGTTTTTCTTAGGCTTTCATCAAAACCTTTTTTAATGTCTCTATATTGCTTATCAACCATTTGATCAACGGACTTCACAATTGTCGACAACGAGTTGCGATTGCTTGGAAGGTAACTTTTAATTTTGGCATGCATGCCCTCAACTCTGTTGGTAGTGGTCTGGCGGAAGTTCAGCGTTTGGTTAGTCCACGCAGACCCAAACTTTTGACGGAACCGGTCCAACCAGTTATTCTTCGTGTAGGAAAAAACGTCTGAAAAATATAACCAAAACTTGTCAGGCGTGTGTATGTAAACAAGTACGTATGTAATTATGTAAAACTACTTACCTAGCCGATCCATCTTTTCCAGATATGACTGAAATTGCCCCAAATTGTATTCGTATAGGGTTTCCGTCGCAGAGTCACACAGCCACCAAAACATTCGAACAAATTCCTTCCACTCCTTATCCGTGAACTCCTTCTTGCTGTTCCTGTTGATATTTTGCGATATATGAAACCGGCATAGATACTTGTACGCCTTTGGGAAAACCACATCACACGCGTTCATCAGCGCAAGGTCCCTGTCTGTCACAATCACTCGCGGCTCCATACATTTGTCCAACATAGACTTTATCCTCTCCAACAGCCAAATGTAGTTATCAATCCTCTCAGAAGAAATAAACGCATGGGCAATCGAAAACGACTGGTTTGTCGACGCCATACCCACTACCTGAACAAACACCATATTGTACATGTTTGTATTGTAGGTGGCGTCAATCATCAGCAGATGCGGGAATGCGCACCACATAGTATGTGAATGTTTGTGAACGAAGAAAATATCCGTGAGAGCCTTCGTGGTTTCATCCGCACGCGTGTAGTAGGTGAATCCTCTCTCCGTCAGAAAGTATTCGAGGTGCTCCATTGCACCTTTGGGAATGACTCCCTTTCCAGCATTCATCATCTGAGCCGCATTGTGTATATCTTTCAGGGTAGTCTTTTTCTCCGGGTTCTTTGAAACGATCATTCTCCAGATGCTACGCTTGGGAACATCATTCTCCGTCATCTCCCCGACCAGTTGTCTGTCATCCACAGAAAGCCTTCTGGCATACGGGTGACCCTCTAAGTGTTCAAAGGGAGTGTGGTTGTGCGTCGGGTTTTTCACCTTTAACCTCCAAACCCGTGTCCGAGTTTCAAACACCCCTGTCAACTTAAACGGGCAGCCAATTTTTTTGCTACCCGTCTTCCTCACCAAAGCCACACTCTTATGCTCCCCCTAAGAGTGCATTGAAATACAACCTTAACAAAAATAAGTTTATTAGAAAATAAGTTTTTTTATAATTTTTTTAAATAAATAATTATAAGAAAGTTTTTTAATTAAAAATTAACAATACTCTTAGCAAAGGAGAAACGTAATCCTAAAGGTGTGTGACCCGAAAACCACTGGTGCACCCGTAGGGAATTAACCTTGACCAACGATAAAACACGTGTTTTTAGTAACTAATTTATAAGTTAAGTTTATTGTTGCTTTTTAAATAACAATTTATAAAATACGCATTTGTTAATATCTTAAAAACAATAGTGACTGAAATATATACCTTCACGAACTGTTCTCCTCTTTTCTTCGATCTTTTTATAACTATGACGTCACCATTTGCCATTCCCGTATCATGTACCCAATCGACCAACTCAACGCATGTTGAAAATGTCCGGTTAGTCTCGAACCAAAGGTTGATCGGGTTAGGTCCTTCCTCCTGATCTTCTACCCGCTTCTCATCGACAGCGCTATCTTCATAGTGTGTACAGTCTTGTTCTTCAAATGTGTCATCACCACCGTTAGCGTCGTAAGTATAACCGTAGGCAAGTTGACTAGGCTCGTCTTCAAATTCATACGGGTCCTTCCACTGTGTATTCAAGTCCAGTTGTACCGCATTGTCACGGTAACGAATGCCAGACTGACCCTCCTCGACACTACTAGACCGACCCTACCCGACATTATATGACGGACCCTGCTCGACATTATATGACAACCCCTCCTCGACATTATTATTATTATTAGAGTCGTAAGAATCACCGAAAATAAAGTCGTAATACGACATGTTATATATGTTGTGGACAAAGAATTGAAATCGAACGAGTTTATAATGAAATCGAATGAATTTATAGCCAAAATCTGATGGGACCAGGTGCCTCGCTTAGGCCAAAGCGAGGCGCCTGGGTAATTAATTCGAGAGAGTATCAGGCTTTACGTTTAATCAGGGTTAATCAAACTCTCAGCCGCCTCGCTTAGGCCTAAGCGAGGCGCCTGGAATAATCGTTTTCAGAGGAATCTGAAGCTTTATGTCTAATCAGGCAGCCAGGCGCCTCGCTTTGGCCAAAGCGAGACGGCTGACTTAAGGGGTTTAATTAGAAGTTTGGGGGGTTTAATCAGAACGACCCTTTTCTTTTACTCCACTTGATATATATTGAGTTTTAGATTTTAGATATAAGTGAATGACACGTGTGAGCAAGGGTGCTTATTGTGTAGTATAGCTTATTCTTTTTTTTTTTTTTTAAGTTTAATTTCTTTTAAATCTTGTGGTATGTGAGATTTGAACCCAAAACCTTCCACAACCTAGATGTTTTAAAGGCTTTGCCTTTGCCAATGGACCACCACCCCATTGGTTTGTAGTATAGCTTATTCAAGTGTGAGATTGTAGACCTCATGAAATAATTAAACTACATGCGAGAAGGGAATGTGATACATAGGGTATGTTTAAGCTTTAAGTTTAAAAAAAAAAAACTCCTACTTAATAAAAAACCTTGTTTAGTTGAAAGAGCTGAAAGCTTTCGAGTTAGGAGAAAAAACTCTATAGTAAAAAGCTACTAGTACTAGCGTTTAAGAAAAAAATTCTACTAGCTGCAAGTTTTTAATTAGTAAATGACACAAATACCTATTCTATTATAAAAATAAAAAAAAAACCTTCTTTACAAGCTTTTAATTATGCCTATTTTGGTCATTTTATACATTTTATTAAAAGTTCCAGCTACTCTGCCAAACACTAAAATATATTTAAAAAGCTTGCAGCTACCACCTACCAGGGAGGCTATTGAAAATATAGTGGTGTGTGGTGACCCCTTCTTCGAGGGACCTCCAGTGGCGCCTGACATCCTTGCCAATGCGTTTAGGTGGTTTAGGCTACCACTACTCTTCATTGTAGTTAAGTCATCTTTACGGACTCTAAAGTTAAAAGAGAGGTAACCACCATGGAACGTAGAGTGTGAAGAGAGACAAGTCAGAATTTTCAAAGTTTTTACTATAAGAGTGGGTTTCTAAAATATTCATATCCTATGTATATTTGGTATTTGTTTAAAAAACAAAAATGTTTTTAAAATACAAAAAAACATAAGAACTTTCAGTTAAAGCCAGTTACTTTTTATAATACTTGCATTTCTAAGTTTTATAAATTATATAATTAATAACTTATCATCTTAGTGCAACTTCAAAATAATGCATAACATATTAACATAAAACTTGCATATATAAAGTTGATATTACACTCACTTCTTCCTACAACAAACCTTCTTTCTAACTCATATGTAGTAAAATGAGTTCGCTTGCATTTTGTTTAATAACTCAAAATGTCAATTTAATTTTTTTGGCAAGTTATTTATGGCGGTTGATTCAGACTCGGATTAGATTATTACCTTGAATTATATTTTTTTAATATATTTTTCGTTCATGCCTTTTTGATTTCCCAATTAAATTATTTACTTTTTTGCTTCAAATATAAACATGATACGTCTAAGTGATCTAAGCATCCATCGAAAGTTGACACTTTAATTGGTAAGTTGTTATAACAGTAATTAATCAATGTAAAAAAATAATTTAAACTTTAATTCACATTTAAGTTAATAATTCAACTTATATTGAATTTTTTTTTTTTTGAACGGCAAAACAAACTTTTATTAAGAAAACACTAGCAAGACGCTAGCACGGGACCCCACAACAGACAATCCGAAATAATAACCGAAGAAAAGGAAAAAAACAAACAAATCCCCAACAAAAACCAAAACACAGCCTATCCCATCTTAGCGGCGTCGAACATACACCACGCATCTCATGTCATACTTTTCATTCTTCCGCGATTTGTAATCCACAGAAAACTCATCACTTTGATCTCTTCCACAATTTTCCGGATCAAAACCTGTTTTGATTAAAAATAAAATCGTTTCTAGCCCTCCAAATACTCCAAAAGACCGTGAGCACAACTCCATAAAAGGCTTTCTTAACACGCGTCCCGTTCTTTGCCGTTAGATGATACTTGAGAAAATCCTTTGCATGAAAAGCGTAGAAGTTCGGAACCTTGCACCAATCAAAAACAATCTGCCAAACATCCAAAAAGCCCGGACAACCTGTTATATAATATTTTATTTTAAATATTTAACATTTTTTAATGCATGTTTAGATTTAATTTTATTAAATAAAGTTTAAATATAAAAGTATTAGTATTTATTGAAATATGTGTCTACACGGTCAATAATCTAGTATATTAATATTCCAAAACATAAAATCCTTCATAGCATTTAAAGAGGTCATCCTCCCATTTGAGTGTGTCATGTAACATCCTCCTTACACCATGTGTAGTGGGGGCTTTAAATTTAAGGTCTTGTTCAATGATTGAGACACGTGGCACATGAGTCAGCATGAGGCCTTAAAACAGTCTGGAGTGGGGGGGGGGGGACCACCTTCACGCCAGCTACACCGCCCCGCGGGGGCGTGGAAGGGGGGGGGGGCTTCACCGGCGTTGGGAACTTTGGAGGGGACACGTGGCGCGATCTAAATGGAGGAGATGGAGGTGACCGTTTGAATTAAAAAAAAAATTAAATAATATTATCCTTTAAATTTTAACGGTTAAATTTTTTTATTTTACCCCATTATTTCATACAACACCCACTTCTCTTCAATTTCTACACCTATTTTATAAACTTCATCATATATTTTTATATTTTTCATCATTGTTTTATAAAAAAAAATGAACCCATTCAACCGTGGTTTTGACCCGAACAACCCATACAACTTCATCCCGAACCCAAATACACCACCGATTCGTCCGATTCCAAACCGTGCACCGATTCAATCACCTTGTCCCGATTACGCGGCTTTCACGAGTTACATACGTGGGCAAATTTATCCAAATTTTCCATATAACGATTCCTTCGTTCCTTCACAACCGGATAATCCTTTAACGCAACCCGAAAACGTACCCGAAACTCCAGAAGAAAATATTGTGGGATCGTCGGGTAAAACACCCACTGCAAAAAGAACTCACAAGAAGAAGACGGCGCAAGAGAAAGCGTTGGCCGCTACCAACCGCCAACCGATAAAGTGGACAACCACCGAAGAGGTTGCGTTAACAAGAGGTTGGATAAGCGAGTCGGAAAAAGAGCAAGGTATTTGTAATACTTTTCTAAAAATTAAAATTTGTTGTTAAAAATATATATTTTCACGCGTGACTAATGACTACTTTTTTAATTTTTTTATAGGAAATAGTCGCCACAAAAGCGACTTTTGGCTCGAGATAAACAATTCGTTCCATAAGTTGATGGAACGAGAGTTCTATCGAGCAAATGAAAGTTTCTCATCCAAGTGGACCGAGATAAGCAGGGCAATGAATGCGTTTCACCCGCATTATTATTACACAAGTCTCAATCCAAAAAGCGGTGAAACAGACGGCGATTACCTTGCCAATGCCCTAAAAGCTTATCGTGAAGAGAATGCCACCGAATTCAAGTTTTTTCATTGTTGGGAATTCGCCAAAAACCATTCAAAATGGGCGAGGGTTCCCACTTGTAACACCCCAACCGATGGCGGAATCATCGAGGTGTCACGTAGTGACGATTGTTCAAAAGCACATGGTACTAAAATGTAAATATATTATTGAATAATTTAAATTGTCTTACATAGATGAAATGGAAAAAAAATACAAAAGTCTGAACGAAACATGAAATAACTTATTAAAAGCAAGCATTAAAATCCAATGCTATGGAACTAAGATCAAACTGCACCTGAAACATGTACAAAATAGGTTTTGTCAACATAAGAAATGTTGGTGAGCATTCCTAGATTTAATACATATAGTAAGTTGGAAAAATGGTATACAATTCAAGTGCAAAGCTACAATGCAATTATGTAAACTATGTATCATACAAATGAGCGAAATCAATCATGTGACTGTATAATGTACTAAATGAACGGCGGTGTACTTATCCACTAAATGGATAATAACTTAACAATGACCACGGATTCTCCGATGAAAAAAGGGGATAATCAACCTAGGCGGGTTGTCAATCCAATAGCGCTATCCAATGTTAAGGTCGGCTTGTACATGGCTAATGATTTCACTAAGTACAAATGTATTCTACATGTAATGTCTAAGCATAAAGCACGTTTATAAGCAAATGCACATAGTACTAGAATTGTATTGTAAAAATGTGAACTTGTATTTGTAATTTGTATAAGTGTACATGTAACACCCCAAAAATGAATAAAAGCAAAAAGGGGATAGGAAATACTCACTTTCGCCAAATGACTAGATGACTAAGCGAACGTGAAAATGCGAGAAATCCAAAGATTCAACAACGAAACTAGTCCAATTTAGGAGAAAAGAACCCGAATAGGAAAAATATCAAGCTTCCAATTCGCCAATTACAAGAGCTTATAATAAAAACTTCAAATGTAGAAGTAATATACTCTAGAAGAAAGGTATGAGGTATAAGAGATGAATGGTAATATAAATTTGCATTGAACTTTACAAAGGATTTACAAACTTTAAATAGAGAAAATACAACATGGTAACTAGAAGAAATTAAGGAGACCAATAACTAGCAATAATTATCTTAACTATGGAATGTACAAATATGGTGGAATGGAGAGAATCAAGCGATTGGCTGGTTGACCAGCTCAATCCTTGGCTGTGATCGTGGGTTCTCTAATACGCCCCCGCAAGATGGAGGATCCATCGGAGACTCCAATCTTGGAGCGGTTTCGAAGAAACGATTCCCTTGCTAAAGGTTTGGTTAACATGTCAGCAAGTTGATCTTGTGAGTTGATGTGAAGGACCCGTAACTTGCCTAATGTAACTTGTTCTCGGACAAAGTGATAATCTAAGGCAACATGCTTCATTCGAGAGTGATAGACTGGATTAGCACAGAGGTAAGTAGCCCCGGAGTTGTCACAAAATAGTGATGGTGTTTTTGTGATTGGTACACCAAGTTCGCGGAGTAAATTCTTTGTCCAAGTGAGTTCGTAGAGGCATTGGCTATAGCTTTGTATTCGGCTTCCGTGGAGGAGCGAGAGACGGTCTTTTGGCGCGATGATCTCCAGGATATAATATTCTTCCCAAGATAAATAATATAGGCTGTTGTGGAGCGACCCGCATCATGTACACTACCCCAACCCGAGTCGGAGAAGGCCGAGAGATCATGTGAGGAGTTCCGGTTAAGGAACAAGCCATGGTGAATGGTACCCTTGAGGTAACGGAGGACTCGTTTAAGGGACTGCCAATGTGTTTGGCGAGGGTTATGCATGAATTGAGAAAGTTTGTTGATGGCGAAGGAGATATCCGGCCTAGTGAAGGCAAGATATTGGAGGGAACCGACTAATTTACGATATGGAGTTGCATCGACTCCGGGTGAGGTATCTGAGGCTGAGAGGACTTCGGTGGTGCCAAGAGGAGTGGAAACATCTTTTGCACCATCCATGTTAAATTGGTGAAGAATGTCTTGGATGTAACGATGTTGAGATAGAAATAGACCGATAGATGTAGGAATGACTTCAACTCTAAGGAAGTGATGAAGCATGCCAAGATCTTTAACAGAAAAGGTTTTGCTTAAGGCGTCAATAAATGTATTGAGAAAATCGGTGTTGTTGCCCGTAAGAACGATATCATCAACATAGACCATGAAGTAGCTAATGATATTTTGATGTTGATAGATAAATAAAGAGGGATCGGCTAAGGATTTGCGAAAGCTGAATTTGAGAAGAAAGTTGGTTAGCTCATTGTACCAAGCTCGAGGAGCTTGTTTTAAGCCATAGAGGGATTTTTTGAGCTTGCAAAGGTGATTGGGAAATTGAGGATTGACATATCCTGGGGGCTGAGTCATGTAGACGTCTTCATGAAGAGTGCCATGAAGAAAGGCATTGTTTACATCGAGTTGGCGTAAGGGCCAATTTCGGGAGAGAGCAATGGAGAGGATAGTGCGAATGGTTATGGGTTTGGTTACAGGACTGAAGGTGTCAAAATAGTCCTTCCCAAATTGTTGGTGAAAGCCTTTAGCCACAAGGCGAGCTTTAAACTTTTCAACGGTTCCATCGGGTTTTCTTTTGATTCGGAAAACCCATTTGCAGCCAATGGGTGTGCGATTTGCGGGATGGACTAGTTCCCATGTGTGGTTTTCAAGGAGAGCATTGAACTCCGAGTCCATGGCGTTGCGCCATTTGGGGTCTTTAGCGGCTTGAGTGTGGGTGGAAGGTTCAAGGGATGGTGGCAAGGGATGAAGTGTGGTGGTGTTAATGAGATTTGTGTTGTAGTATTTGGGATTGGGTTTGCGAGTTCTTTGTGGGCGAGGGGGAGCGGGTGTAGTGGTGGAAGATGACGATGAGTCAGTGGTGTGGTCCGGTTGGGAGGAAGAGTCGGTGTTGGGTGAGGTAGGACCGGGTGTAGGAGTCTGTGGGGTGGTGGATGATGTAGTTGGTTCAGGCGGGTCATTTTGGAGGGAGTGTGGAGATGGAGTAGGTGTGTGGGCCGAGGAGTGTGGTAGGCCGGGTGATTCATGGGCTGAGGATGATTGGGCCGTAGCATTGGAGAGGGTTTGGGTGGATTGGGATGTGTCGCTGGCGGGGAAGGGTGGGGAATCCTGTTGGGCCGCTGGTGGAGTAATTTGGATCGAGAGGTGGGATTTGGGTAAGACAGTGGGGGAGGTGATGAAGTGATCAGGTGTTGGTAATGGAGTGGGAAGTGATCCATTTGAGGTGAAAGGAAAAATGTGATCAATAAACTCTACGTGTCTTGAATGAAAGAGACGATGAGTAACCGGGTCGTAACATTTGTATGCAGACTTGGAAGAGGAGTATCCAAGAAAGATGCACTTTGTGGAACGGGGATGTAATTTGGTTTTAGCATATGGACGGAGCCACGGGTAACAAAGACATCCGAAGGATTTTAGTTTAGTGTATTTGGGTGGTCTATGATATAAGGTTTCAAATGGTGATTTGAAGTCGAGTATTTTGGTTGGTAATCGGTTGATGAGGTGAACGGCCGTTTGAAAGGCGTGTGTCCAAAAGGAAAGTGGTAGGTTGGCATGATGTAAAAGTGACAACCCGGTTTCCACAATGTGTCGGTGTCGACGTTCGGCCACTCCATTTTGTTCCGGAGTGTGTGGAGGAGTTGTAAAGTGAGAGATACCATGTTGTTGAAGGTAGGGGATTAGACCAATGTATTCTCCACCATTGTCCGAAAAAAGAGCAACGATTGGTGTTTTGAAGAATTTTTCAACAAGGGTTTTGAAAATTGGAAATAAGGTGGAGACATCGGATTTCTTTTTGATGGGGTACAACCACGTGTATTTGGAAAAGAAGTCGACAAAGATGACATAGTATTTATACCCATCGTTCGACGTTTGTACCGGTCCCCAAACATCGGAATAAAGGAGTTCAAGTGGTTTAGACACTTTGAAGGAGTTTTTACCAAAGCAAATTTTATGACTTTTATTAATAGAGCAAGCATCACAATGAAACAAATTATTGGACACATTATTGTAACCAAGTCCTAATTTATTTAGTAATTTCTTTAGAACTTTGATGGAAGGGTGTCCAAGTTTGTGGTGCCATGAAAGGAGGTTGATGGAGTTCTTTGTGGTTGAGTTGAGTTGCACACGAGTTGGAGAAGCATAGTAGACGTCATTAACGTTCACCCCTCACAAGAGTCGCGCCCCCATGCGAAGATCCTTAACAAAAAAATGAAAGGGAAAAAATTCAACAGAAACTTTGTTAGTTTTGCAAAGTTTGGCAACCGATATGAGATGATTGCGTAATCGTGGAACAAGTAAAACGTTAGATAAATTAAGAGAACGAGAGGGAGTGGGAATCGATGCTTGACCGACGTGAGAAATGGAAAGGGTATTACCATTGCCAAGAACAATTTCATCGGGACCTCCATACTCGGATAGGGTGTGCAAGAATGCTTGTTCCGGTGTAGCATGATCAGAAGCACCGCTGTCGAACATTAGAGATGGTTCTTGTTGTGGTGGTGATGCCATGGACACATTGACTTGTGGGTTTGTTGTCGGTTGCGCGAGGGCCAAGTTGTTTTGTTGTAGAAACCGAGCAAACTTCCTGCACTCTTTGGTGTCATGACCTGGAATATTGCAAAATTGACAAAAAAGATTGTTACGGTTAGTACGAGAATTCGAGGGCTGGCCATTTGCTGCACTGTTGCTGTTGTTGTGTCGTGGGCCGGAATAAACGGGCCTGGTCTGAAAACGAGGCACATGGTTGGGCCGAGAGGAAAAACGGCCTGTTGAAGAGTTGTTGTGGCGCTGTGTTTGGTTGACAGTAGTTATCGCTACTGGTTTGTTTTCCAGCAGGGTTCTCTCGTGATCAACAAGCTTTTCATATAGATCGGAAAATGGAATGGTGGTGTCTCTATTCTTCAGCACAGCAGCCATTTCCTTGTAGTCTTCGCCGAGGTGAGCAAGTATATGAGCCGTGAGGTCATCATCATCAATCGGCTTTTGTGCCAAAGCCAATTCATCGGCTATGGCTTTCATTTCGTGAAGGTATTCAGTGACGGGACGGTTACCTTTGTTGGTGGTTGCAAGTTTGGTTCGGAGTGACAAGATTCGTGAGCGAGAGACACTCGCATAGCTAGCAGTGAGACGAGTGAACAATTGATAGGATGTCTCGGATGAGGATACAATCGGTTGGATAGTATCTGAACAACTGCCAAGCAAGGCACCGAGTAAGATTTGGTCCTGTCGATACCATACGCGGTATTCAGGATTCGGTTTGCCTTCCAAGATTTTTGGTGGTGGTTCGGTTAGGCCATCGATGTATTGTTCGAGTTCAAGTCCGGTGAGGGTAGAGAGGATTTGCTTGCGCCAGCAAGGGAAGTTGTTAGCAGTGAGACGGATGGGAAAATGAGTGGCAGTGGAAAGTTGGATGATGGTTGCCTGGGAGGTCGACATTTGCAGCGGTTTTGTGAGAAAAAGGAAGACTGCAGAGGATCGAAAAAAAAAGCTCAGAGGAGTTATTTGGCTCTGAATACCATATAAGAGATGAATGGTAATATAAATTTGCATTAAACTTTACAAATGATTTACAAACTTTAAATAGAGAAAATACAACACGGTAACTAGAGGAAATTAAGGAGACCAATAACTAGCAATAATTATCTTAACTATGGAATGTACAAATATGGTGGAATGGAGAGAATCAAGCGATTAGCTGGTTGACCAGCTCAATCCTTGGCTGTGATCGTGGGTTCTCTGATATGAGGGAGAGTTTAATTGAATTGAAACATTCGATTTAGAGGTGCAAAGTGTAATGGGCCATAGGTGGGGTTTTATACTAGTTTTGGATTTAATTAGGCTTTAAAATTGGTCAACACAATAAAGTAAGGTTTTAAGATGAATTGACTATTTGACTAGGACTTTGACTGAGACTTTGACTAGGACTTTTGACTAGGACTTTGACTGGAACTTTGACTGTTTGACTGTCTTAGCGGACCGCGAGGGCTAAAATTTTTTTTTTCTAATTTAATCAATCAATTTTAAGTTATAGATTTGTTTCCTTCTGTTTCTAAGTTGTTTTAGGATCGAAAATTAAGGGTTTTGAGTATCACGGTCTGAAACATACGTGCTCGGGTGTAGATGTGAGTATAAAATGTGCATACTTTTACTTATAAAAATTATAAGTTTTATTAAATTGTGAATTTTGGTCCTATTAAAATACGAGGGTTAAAAATGAAAATTTTGAAATAGTTGTGGAACCAATTATGCACATTTATGAAAAGTGAAGGGTGCAGGTTGTCACACCACTGCATCCGAATCGTCAAAACAGACGAAAACAAATTCATCTCATAACCGTTCGGGTGCACGTGAAAACTTGGAAGAAACTAACTTGGATGATGACGACTTTGACGAGGAATTGAGTCGCACACCCGGTCGAGATAAGTCCAAAAAGAGGGCGCAAAAATCATCTGCTTCGGGTTCGGGTTCCGGATCGGGCAAAGGTGCTTACAGCGGCGACTTCGCCGATTTAAATGCAAACATCGCCCAATTCAACACGATTCAGCAACGAAGGCTAGAGGAGAAAAGAACAATTTGCGAAGCCTTTGAAAAAAAGTCGAGTATGAAAGAACAACGCGAAAAACGCGATGATATGAAATTTCTCGCCATGAACACCGATCATCTAAGCGGTCCAGAGTTGGAGATGACACTACAAATGAAGCGCGAGATTATGGCAAAATATAATATGTAGTTTTTTTTATGTTTTTTTTTTGTGTTCTAGGTTTTTTTATGTTTATTTTTTATTTTCTAGGTTTTTAGCTAATTTTATTATTAATTATTATGAATTTTCATTATGTTTTTAATTACTAAAAAATAATAATAAAAAGAAATACCAAATGTCACATGTCACTTCCCCTCTCTACTCCCCACAATTTTCACCCTTCTCACAAGGGTCCAACATGACGCTTCATGCCCCTCTTTACCCCCTCCACTTTGTATGGTCTAAAATGGAATGGGGTGTAGTTGGGGCTTTAAATTTACGACCCCAATTATTATTTTATTAATAAAAGAATATACGCATACTTCTTCTTCCTTTTTCCTCTTCATCTCTCTCTCTCACACACACAAACAACGTCACCACCACCATCACCGCCACTATACAACATCATTACCACCGGCCACCGGTACACCTTCTTCTTCTTCTTATGTACAAAGGTTTTTCTTTCTCGCTCTCTACAGATCTCTGATTGGTGTAAGAAAATGAGCTTTGAGCGTTAAATTATTAACGCCATCGGCCCGCAAACCCCATTTATCGCCCAAAGTTTCAGTGTAGGGGGCACTAACCGGCGCTAATTTCAAATTAAGGCCCCTTTTAGCGCTCGACTACGTATGGTCTTATTTTCGAATTAAGTCTCTTTCTCTCTCATGTTTCCTCCACAATTTTAAAACGTTAATAACTTTTATATACGTGATTTTTTTTAAAAAAAAAAATTACATTAAATTAACGAACGTTTTATTATCTTCCCAACGAGTACCATAGTGCTATACAAAAAACGAAAAAACAAAAAAAAACAATTTTGTTGTCGGTTTTTGTTCATACGGGAAAAAAACACAATGTGTTAAGGTAATTTATTAATAATGTTTTCATTATCACTTTGCCATTTTTATAAAAAAAAATATTTCCCCGTTATTTTGTTTATGTTTTTCTAAACTATGTATTTAAGAGTTCTAATTTCTATTTTCGTTTTTTGCCTTTTATAATTGCACAAATTTAAAATTAAAAAATATAATTAATTTTTACTAATTTAAACCGATGTTACATATGAGATTCCAACCTATTTATTGACAAACGATCTTCACATATTTTGTTCATAAAAAAGGAATATGGATTGATGGATGTCTTGGAGAGAGGGCCGAAAATAAAGTTGTGCAAAAATTGCTTTGAAATTCGAGGTATGCATCTTTCAAATAATTGTATAGGAGGTGTGGACTAGAAGATGAATGCATTGAAATTGATGGCTAATATTCAAGGGTGACTAAAGCTATGAACTTGAACTAATGCATTTAGAATTAATGATTAAAACTTCTTGACAGAGTACTGTAGGGGCGATTAAACAAACCTATTACCTATTGAGAGGCAATGATATCATGGAAACATGGTTGAGGTGAGAGGGTTTAACACCTTTGATGTGTTCCTGCTCGTGAAGGTCTCCGGTTCGATTCCTGACAGCCCCCTAATTCCTGGTCAGGGTCTTGTGTGGTATTTTAGTTGAAGCGTCTTGGCGCCGTCCCAAACCGATTCTGCGTCTAAAGCAAAATGCTGGGATAACCAACCGAGCTAGCCGATCAAAAAAAAAAAAAAAACCCTATTGAGATATGATAGTTAGGGTGAGCTCGGGACGGTATCGGTACCAACCGATCCCAAAAACTCTCAAAACCCAATACCGATACCGAAAGCATACGGTACGGTATGGTATCGGTTCGGTACGGTACCGGTATGGTGTCGGTATTTTACCTCAAAATACCGATCCCGTACCGATGACGATAATACCGAAACCGAAAACCACTAAATGTGGTTACCGAAAACCACTAAATGTGGGTACCACTAGCGACTAATGGATCAATTAGCGAAAACTTAATCAGTTGTCGGCCGACTAGTCATCCCGACTTTTATCAACATTGACTAGCAGTTATATGTGAATAGTCTGTCATATTTTAATCAGTCATGGATTGGTTTGACACATAATTTTTTTTTATAGTCTTCCTAAATTGTGACACCCAGCAAACATCGGTTAATACTTTTATTAAACATACAAGTCTACCTTAGCAAAAATATTCATAAAACATACTTAACTAGTCTAATTGAGTCAATTTGGTGATCCGGGGGATCACCGGAAGTCAATTTGATGATTTGGAGAATCATCGGGAGTCGTTACGGTGATTCGGAGAATCATTGAGAGTCGGTTCGATGGTCCAGGGGATCATCGGAAGTCGGTTATACACATATGTCCAAGGGTTGGTGATCCAGAGGATCACCGGGTAGAAACGCACACACGTGAGTCTCGAGTCCCGGAAGTTGGTGAATTAGTGTAAACGTGTTAGTTATCGAGTAATAATTGTCTTACAGTCATTATATAACTTGTCGATACGTGGATACGTGAATTAATGTGTTAAATTAGCAAATAGCGCGCCAAAAACCAAATCGCCCTGCAAGGGACGACCTTGATTCATAGTTGTGTAAAAGGGGGACTACTATGATTTATAGTCGGGTAAAAAGGGGACTACTGTGATTCATAGTCTTGTAAAAAAGGGACGACTATGGTTCATAGTTGTTTAAAAAAAGGACGACTATGAATCATAGTTGTGTGAAAATGGGATGACTATGCTTCATAATCGCCTCCTGCAGCACCTAATCGTCCATAATGTTTGGCACGACTAGAAACACCTATAAATACCACCCTTGACTTGTTAAACATCATTTATGCAACCCTAACCCGCCCAAAGTGCTCTCACACCATCTTTAACCCCTAAAATCTGTTTTTGCCCTAAATCTATCATTTCCATGCTTAAATCATCCTTTCCAAGCAAGATCTAAGGTGTGTTATTCATCCTAAGCTCTTGTCAAGGACTTATTTTGAACCATAAAGGTCCATACTTGGATTTAAAGAGTTTCTATCTTTGAAAACATTTGAAAAACGGTTTTAAACTAGACCTAAGCATTAACATGGGTTTTTAACTAAAGATGCAAGCTTGAAATGGTTTTTGATGATTTAAACATGGGGTATATTTGCTATGTTAATGATCTAGGATAGTTGTTAGGATGTTTATATTAGGTTTTGATTATTGTATGATGTCTTATGCGAATAATATGTGTTTTGACCCATTTGAGGATGTTAGAAGGATCTAGGTGACCGATGTCCAAAGGTCAGTCAAAAATAAGATTAAAATCAGTTCCTTATTACCTTATTAGATATGGTAAGTCAGGTGTCGAACCACGAGGAGTACTGTGGAAAGTGTTTGGTTTACTTAATTGACTACTAATTAACTAGTTACTAGAAAGGTAAATTCGGTTGTTTGAGAATGATTGTGAAAACGAAAATAAAAATTAAGATGTAAACAATTGGAGAAAAGGTGATTCCTCTAGGTTTTGGATTCAAAGTGGCTTCAAGTAATTAGTTTTTATTGAGAAAATCACATAGACATGATTAAGATAATTAATTAGTTGATTGTGATAAACGAGGACTAAGTACTTTGATTGCAAAACAACGAAAGGTTATCACACTGTTATGAATTGAAGATTACCAAACCCAATCCCTATCTAATATATCCCAATTACTAGAACTCTCGGGAATTGAAAGAATCAAAACTAGGTTTTAGATAGAATCAACCATTTACAATCAAACTAATAAATCATTAAGCAAAAAGCATCGAATGCTTAGATTGCTAATCTCAAATACAAAGAAAAACTAAAAATAATCATCCACTTACAAGAATCCTCCACCCGGAGGAAACCACGAAAAGATTAGCCACTCATGTTCTTGATTTGATCTTCAATATTGATGTTTGATTGCATGTTTAATGTTAGAATGATGATTGGAATGGTTAGAATAGTGAAAAGATCTCCAAGAATGCTCCAAAAATCGTCCACAAACTCCCCAAGAAAAGCTAGAATGGAATGGTGGCTAAAAACCCTATTTTTTATGACTTTTAATGAGTTTCCCGTAGTCCAGCGTCGTAGCCTACACCAGTCAGCATTAGAGCCGTAGGCTACGCTATTGCACGTTCTGATGTGATCAGCCAAGTGATTGTTGTAAGCTACTCCAATCAGCACCAGCTCCGTAAGCTACACCTTTGACACCTTTCTACCAAAACTTGTTTTCCTCGTAACTTTTTCATTATAAATCCGTTTTCTTCACCGTTTGCCGCCACGTCTTCGTTTTTCGACCCTTTTTCATGTCATCCATTTTAATCTTCAGGTCCAATCCATGAATTTCCTTCAAAACACATCCAATCTTCGTATTTAACCTACAAAACATTAATTTCTCATAGTTACTCAATTCCACGCATGTCAACACATCAAAACACATAAGATTTAACATTTAAACACTTAAACTTCCATTTCAAACCCGTTCCATCACATCCCCACACTTAACCTTTGCTTTTCCTCAAGCAAATCCGTTCGAAACACTATCACGGACAAAAAACAAACATCCCAATCGTCCTTACCATGCATTAGCCAGGGTCTAAAGTCATACCCCAGTCACAGATTAGCATTAGATGTGTTAATTCAGCAAGTTCAAGTTGATTTCATTTAAAACTGAAATTGCCCAACTAAAACTAACATGCTTTCAGTTTTTATTCTCATGCAACACACCCCTCACAATGTTTCACTCCACTCGGTTTATATCTTGACTAGCATGTAATGCGCTAGTATTATTCACTCAAAAACCAAACATGAGACTCTGTTAACATAAGCTTGTATGACAATCACACCTCCACTGTATCACATAGACAATGCACATATCTAAAGGACTTACAGGTTTGGGCTAAGGGTAGAGTAGGAAATATTTGGCTAAAAAGTGGCTCAACAAAAATGGTGATACAAATTGATTGACAATCCTTATTCAACATAATTAACAAACAATCAACACTTGGGGTCATATTCTACCCATAACAAACATACTTGTATTTTTTTTTTCATTACTTCTTTTTTTCTTCTTCTTTTTTTTTTTCTTTACTAACAACTTCAAAACTTCACACTTTGGATGTCATAAACAATTCATCAAATTTAACGGGCCAATTGGGTGAATATGTAGGTTTAACAACTGAAAGGGTATAAGGCTCAAAGTTGGCTACTAAGGGTAATAACTTGGGTGAATAGGTCAACACATAAGCAAATAACCGGTGCAAAATAAAATAGGGATTCTAAATTGCCTTTATCATCTATATGCATAAACGTCCATTCCACAGTCTCAGCATGTATCAAATCACACAAGTTCTAAAACAAAGAAACAGGTAGCCTACTCTCAACAAATGAATATATTTCTGTGTAAATCACTCTAACAACTCTAGTAGGCTCAAAATCTCACCAAAATGGGGAATTGGGTTGCCGATATGTTAAATCTAGTCAGGCAACTCTAAATATTTTCCCTAAAAAAAAATACTTGCTGAAAACGGTTCATATTACTTCTTTATGACTTAGACCATGACTAAGGACCCTTACTCACAAGCAAACAACGAATTGGGAATGTACTGAATACGCCGCTTTCATGTCCAATTAGACCGCTCAAAGGCAAAAATTTTAAAATCTTGCAATTTTTTTTCTTTCAAAAAACTCTCCTCATCCCCACACTTGGGATACATTATCCCCAATGTATAGGTTTTTAAGGTCAAAATGTGGGATTTTACTAACTCATGCAATTACTAATTTAGAAGCGGCTAATCTTTTCCCACCAATCCATCCAACACATAATAGACTCGCAAATACCATTCCCACACATAACATAATAATGTTTTAACACACCACCAAAGTTACATCACAACTAAAACACACTAAAAATAAAACAGAATAAAAAGCTAGGAATGAACATATGGACCTGATCAGTGATCAGAGAGTGCTCAGTAGTAGCGCGACTGCGGGTTTCCAAAGACATCCCGCATGGTGTTCCGCATTTCTCCAAAGCCAGCTGCGCCTTCAGAGCTACCCTCTCCTTGCATATGCTGCTCATCCTGAATTGGGTCCACCCATTCTGAATGGTGGACCTGTGGTACTGGACGCTGAATACTACCATCATATGGTGCTATAGTAGTATAGTCAACAACAGGTGGATATTTCACCACCTCTTCTCCCTTAAGCCACGCTTCATGCATTCTCCTTGCTTGATCATCATGAAACCTGTGATTAATTACTTACTTGAAGACACAATCTAAGGTGAGTTTTACGGCCCCACTTTTACTGCTTTTACTTTCAGGGGAGAAACATGCTACGATACTTTAAACTTTTGGATTTCATAAACACTATCACGTTACTTGTACACTGGCAATCCTTACAACTATACAATTTATTAAACGGGGGTGTTAGCGGGGGATTAGGTAAACAAAAGGACAAACCGAGGGCAAACCAAAGGACAAACAAAGGGTAAACCGAGGGAAAACCGTAGGATACCCGCAGTAGTCGGAATACTTGAGTAACGAGTAAAACGTCCAAATGGTTTTCTTTTCTTCATAATAGCGTGATATGTGAATCCGGTTTTTCTCTAACTACTTTTAATACAAAACCTGTGAACTCACCAACATTATATGTTGACCGGTTCTAGCATGTTTTCTCAGGTCGCTAAGGTAGCATTCAAGGATTAGGATGCACAGAGTCACACTGTATTCTATTGATCATTTTTCCGCTGCATGAACCTTGTTTTTTGTTACCTTTAAACTTTAGCATGTGTTGGTTTTTGAGTTCTAACTTTTCATACTAGTTTTGGTTTGTAAACCTTTTATGCTTCCGCTAAACATTAATTTGTGTGGTTTTTTCAACGTAATCATTTCTCATATAGTTGTCGTTTATTATGACTGTTGACCTAGATCCTGATGTGTCACGTGCCTCACAGTAAAATCCCGCACGTGAAATTTGAGGGTGTAAGATAAATCATCTGAAAAAAATAAAATAAAAAAAATCTTATTAACTAGCATGACTAGTCAACACAAAGATATTAATCCAGTATTTTACATGACAACAGACAAAAAGAAGAACATAAACAAAAACACAACAAAACGCGCGTGGGAAGCACCTGCCACTCTGTTTTGTCTCTAACCGTACATCCCTCAACACATTCAAATCCTTATCCCGCCATCCCTTTCCTCTGTTCTCACTACTTTTCCAATCAACCCGTTCCTTTATTCTCCTTTCCATTTCACACCTTTTATTTTTATAAATTTTTACAAACTCACCCAATTATTATTATTATTCCTCCCCTCATGATCACCACCTCACCATGAAGTTCCTTCACTCTCCTTCCTCCTCTTCTTCCTCATCCGATGCCCGTCCCATTTACGCACCCGCGGGCTGCATTCCCGCTGTTTTACGCCGCCTGCTTTGTTTCCACACCCTCCCTACATTCTCTTTGGATAATAATATTAAACAAACATATGTAAATGATGGAATTGAAGAGGTTTATTGTGGTGATGAGGTTAAAGGTAGTGTTGGCATTGTTGGGAAGCTTATGGGGCTCGATTCGATGCCCGGGGCTGAATTGAAGTTAAAGAAACGTGGGAAGTATGTTCTTAATGCAGCTCCTACCTTTGTGGAGGTTGAAAATGACAAGTTTATTATTCTTAGCTTTGAAGGAGGAATGAATTGTGCGAAAACTCGAAAGGGGTTGGTCGAATCGAAGAATTCGGATAAAGAAAAGGTAATTTGTCATCAAAGTGTAGAGAACCATGGTCAGGATATGAATTCATGTAAATTGTCTAATTTTGGGAAGAAATTGAAGAAATTGTGTGATCCGGAGTGTGTTGAAAAGATTGAATCGGATTCCGAAAATTCAAGTCCTGTTTCTGTTCTTGAATTCTCTGATCATCAAGAAGCTTCATATTCAGGTTTGTGTTTTATTATTATTATTATTATTATTATTATTATTATTATTATTATTATTATTATTATTATTATTAACTTTTTAGTTATAAGGTTTAAATCTTGAAGATGTTTGATGATATGGGTATGGATTATTTTTTAGGAAAAGAAGACTCGCAGTCGAAAAATTCAAATTCGAGGCGAAAATTGAGAGGGGATCTTGACAAGAATGCATCATCATGTACAAGAACTAGCAGCTGCAATTTAGTGGATGATGGTGAGGAATTATGCACAAATGGTAAAGAATATGTTGGGTTAGAGAAGAAGAGTGTCATGAATTGGGAAGAAGTTTGTAGGATGACAGAAAGAGATGTGATGGATGATTCAAGTAAGGTGCATATGGAAAGATGGAAAGGTGGAGATTATGAAGAGATTGGTGTGTGTTTTGGGTTGCAAATTCTTGACCAATTGATACTTGAATTATTATTCACCATGACATGAAAAGAGTCAAAAACATCTTTGAGTTGTAATACTAGTTTTGTTTATATTGGTTTCTACTATGGATACTTGTTTAACTATATCTACAAGTTAGTTTACTTCTAACAAGACTCGTTGTTAACCCGTTTTAGTTTTGAATAATAAGGATCTAGATTCGATGCGTATTGTGTCAAGTGTACATGATTTGTAATTCGTATTGTGTTTTTATGTTATTTCACATTGATTTCACTGGTTTTCGCCTTTTCGGACACAAGGATATCACAGTACAAGGATTAGCTTAATGTCTATTGTCATGGCCTTAAAACTTGATCTTTCAAATAAAATTCATATGGAGGTTGACTTTTTGAAAAGTCAAACTGACATGGTGGGAACTTAAATTGAGGATTGAAAGGATATTGTAGCAAAGGATATATCAAAGTGTTTTGACAAACATAATATGATATGTTTTCATAGATTTTTAAAAGAATTTATATGTTCTTGTCAAATATATACATCAAAATGGATTTTTAATGTAAAAAAATTCTAGTACAAGTTCATAAAAGTTGACCAACATGTCCTAAAATTTGTGCGAACGGGTAGTTGACATTACGCTCCCTCACAGTGCTAAAAATGTTTTTATGACAACTATTGCATTTCCGATTTTGGAATTATATAGCATGTTTTCATTGGAAAAACCGAGAGAAATGGAATTTAGGATTTCTACAGAAAGTTAAACAATATTCCACAAGATTCATAGGTCAAAAGGAACAACAGATCTCAAACACCACCAATGCGTTTTCTGCATACTAACATGTGAATGATTGGCGAACTCTGCAGTTAAACAAGTGTGTTTGGCACTAGTAATAAAAAACAAATCAGTCTACAGGTCACTCATGGTTTAAGACAACTCCGAAGAAAATAACATGTTTGTATACACTGATCAAATATCAAAACTGTGAAACTGATGCACCCACACATGCTTGGTAGAATGTAGAGAAAAATCCAAATAATTTTAGTAACAAAAAAACGCCGTTGCCGGGGATCGAACCCGGGTCACCCGCGTGACAGGCGGGAATACTTACCACTATACTACAACGACTTGTTTGTTTCTTTAGTGACGATTTTTATTTTTGTTCTCTTTTTCTTGACGATCTTTTAGACATTACTTATTTTGACGAGAACAAATAATTGTTTTACCTAATTTATATAAAATGAAAAACAAATAACTCTAACTACAGTTCTTTTAGTTATCTAATTATATACACACACACACACTTATAACTAATATTTTTACAACAATAATGTAAAAACATATGAAGGAATGCTAATGATCATCCAAACTACCGACTTGACTGCAATCATGTTTACATGTAAATATGTAATTTTTATGAAATGGTTGTTATTTTATTTTAGTTTTTCAAAATCATTTTTATTTTATTTTATTTCATTGCATTTGTTGTCTTCTTTACCTAAGGTAATTATGTGCGATGTGCCGATGTCCACGTCACCACCACATCATCATTTTAATGAAGCTTTTGGAATTGGGTCAAAATCGAAATTGTTGGAATGCTGTTTACTTTTATCAGGCCCAAAATGTTGCTTTAGCCTTTAAGCCTTTTAAATGATCCAGATTTTGGTCCACTGCTGGTTTCTTTTTCCACACAATTAGCCTTCAAAATAATGAACAACCTTCCAGGCTTGAGGCTTCCATAACAAACAATACCTCCTATACCTTTTCTGTATGGTCCCTGCCTTATGTTTGGCCCAACATTAACAGGTAATATCACATTGTCACTTGTGAATCGGTTAAGTATGCATAGAGGCGCGTTCAATTTATTAATAAAACATACGTTGAGACGTCCCTGATTTATAAGTATAGCTTATAAAAATTCACTTGCTAATAAACTAGATTGAAATATTAATTGATCATGCACCTATTATATAATGAGAAAAGGGAGATTTCATGTCATCAAGAACAACATGAATAAAAAATCAAACTAAATTAAATCAAATCATACCATCACAATAAGATCAAGTTTTAACACTATTAAGCAAAGCATAATCATAAAAGCTTTTAGTAAAATATTACACTAAGAGGATAATTGAGATCTAGGCCTGCCTTTGTGATGCTTTGCTTTTTCAAACATGTCATTGGCATCTTCCTCATGAGCCTCTGTCTAGTTTTCATTCAATATCTTCTTTACATCCATCGCCTCGGCCTTTAGGCCTTGTAATGTATCAAGAAACAACCAAAAAGATTTCAATATATACACAGGACATATATCATATATGTATGGTACACAAAATATACGAAAGAGACCGATCGCTTCCATTGGTTTAAAAAAATGGGAACAAAACTTTAAATATTCCAACTTCAATAACATTGCCCTCATTTCAAAGTAGGAATTGATCCCACCAGCTAATATTTCATATTCTGTTCTTTGGCTTCTATTTTTGCCCTAAGAATATTTTGTCCATACAATCAAACACCATGCATAGCATATATGAAAAGATGTTTGAAAAACAGCACATGAAAGAATAAAAAAAAGATGTTTTAAAACATTATTACTTTATACTTTCTACTAAACAAAATTTCAACCACTTAAACACAGTAAAGAATGAATGGATTTCTCTTTCATAAGTGTATATATACAGATGCTTTTTATTTAAAAAAAAATGAAAAGATTACAACTCTTTCACATAACAAATGATTATAACTATAGACAACAAGAGCAAGCCTGATATACTAAACCAAACTCTATAAAAACAATGTGCTAGTCTATGTGCGAAAACACTAGAAAATGAGATTAACAATGCGCATTTTAGATGAACTCAAACCGCATGAGTAACCTTGCTGAAGCGTATTGATCGCCTTTGCGGTTACAGAGTGGGACTGCGCGGATTCCAGGCCTCAACTCTGAAACAGGCAGACAAATTTGGCCAGCGAAATCGTGCTTTTCAGACATGTTGTAACTATGTACTTCAATTCTAAGTAAAGCTAATTCAGGAACTGCTAATGGAAATGTAAACTCTTCATTCCAAACAGGTGTCCAGTTGTCCTCCTTAATCTTGGTCTTTTTCATAACTTTATCAACAGATGCTCCAGCTATACCAACCTGTTTCAGATATATAAAATGATCAACTAAAGTACAATCTTTTTTAAAGTTTGTACTTTGAGACTACTTCTAAAAACAAGTTTGTGCTTTTGTTATGAGGGAATTCCGGTCTTAAAGTGAAGATAGAGTTATTGTTTAAAGTTGTGTATTTTAGTGTGACATGTTAAGTAAAACATAATTTAAATACACCATTTAGTACATAGTTACTACAAAATCAAATAACATATCATACATGTAGTTAATCTATGTCAAGAATCAACTTGACAATATTTCGAAAAATCAAAGAACCAAAAAACAAAGTTTAATCGAAAACGAATACAAATAAAGACATGTAAAGTAACATCACATGACTTCTTGAACTTTATACAACATGTTAGTACCCAGGTTTATGCACTTTACTTTCACAAGAAGTAGTTTTACTTTATGTATTCTCTTATAACTTTAAAGTTTCCATTATTTTTATTTATTATTATTATTATTTTTGGATAGATATACTACATACAGTGGTGGATCTAGAAATTAATTTCAGTAGTAACGTTTTTCATTTTTTTCATTTTAGTAGTAACGTTTTCCAAATATCGTAAAAAAAACAAATTTTCCACTAATTTTTCACTACGCGCGCGAAGTTGAGTAGCAACGGACGCGGCACCTAGCTTCAAGCTAGGTCCGTCCCTGACTACATTGTATGATCTATTCATTTTTTACCATAGAGAGTAAAAAAAACAAATTACCCTGGTGAAGAAATCTGGAGGGGAATATTTATCAAAATGAGTCTTCTTGAAATCCAAATGCCATCCATCTCCCATAAAAATTTTCACCTTTAATGATGTCTTGGGTACAAGCTTTTCTTTGGGATTAAACACCTCATTCTTGGGCCCACATCTCATCAAAAAATCTGGTTTTTTCACATACCCACAACCTCCATTTGCTCTGAACATTCCATGCATTAACCACAGTGATCTACCATATCCCTGCATTGTATATGAGAAAGTAAATGTTAGTTAGTAATAACGACGCGGTCCAAAATCTTCTGTTGTTTTAAGACTTTGTACAAGTAGAAACTAATGCTAACCTGCATATTAAATGCAACCATCTGTGCTCCATGAAACCAACCGATTAGTGGCTTGTAGTTAGAGGAAGTAATACGCGTTCCTTTGGGATATATCCTGAGAATATTCTTTTGTGTGAACCTGGCAAACAAATGTAACCAATACGGCAATACATGTAAGTAGACAAATTTACAACTAATTATGTATACTATTTGCACAAGGTAACGGGTTAAGTAACAGGTTTGGGTTGAAAGGAAACCTTTTTTAGCATCGGTCGTAAAAGGCAAGTACAAATTGACCCGCAAACAATTATTTTCCATTCTTTTATTTTTATAAAAGATAAAAGTTATAAAATGTTAATAGTTATTACTTCAAAAACATTATTATTACAATAAGTATCTAAATATTTGAATAAAAATGATGTAAGAGGTTGTATCCATTAAAATCAAATTTTGGATGACTTTGACTTTTTTGATTTGACCCGTTTGAGATAAAATGAAATTGACCCATTCATAATAAATGGCTCGATATTGTTACGTCTTAAATGCAACAAAAAAACTCATTTATACCTCACTACATCCTGCCCATGATTTCCTGCAGCCTTTTCAAGTGCTTGTTCCGCCAAACTTAAGCGCCTAACTTTCTCCTTTTCAACTTTAAGCGCGTCCTTCAATCCATTTTTGGGTTTTCCGGCATGAATTGCAATCAACTTCTTGTAAACAGGAGATGAAGGCGATTTCTTTCCCTTCAAAAACTCTGCAGTCTCAACATCATGTTCACTCTTATCGCTTCCAGACTGCAACATATATCACACAAATTCAGTTACGCGTTGTTTATTTTTTAAAAAATAAAACTGATATAAAAGTCTGAATGCGATTGTGCACCAAACCTTAAAACTTTTGTCATCACTCCAAGCATCATCATCAACATCCGAAACTTGGCACTTTTGTGAGCTGATGCGCCTAACATCGTCGGTTTCAAGGTACTCTTTTGGTGGCTTTGTTGAAATCAAAATTCGATATTTCAAGTCTTCAGGCGAAGGGAGCTCTTCTAAGTTTTCTGATTCAGGGGAGAATAACATTGGCCCAAAGGTTTCGGTGATCATCTGCAAGAATAATCAATACAAACATGAACATCATGGTAATATTATTATAATTGTAGATCAAATTTCACACATAAAAAAGTATTAACCTGAGCTACTTTTGCTTGAAGATGGGGTGTAAGGTGATCTTCCAGTGTTATAATGACCGGATAAGGCGAAGCCACAAATGCATACTCTTTGATTGCTTTCAAACACTCCATGAGTTTTACTGGACTTGTCAAGGTCCTGCATTAATAAACAAACATCTTAGAACAATAATAAGTATTTAATAAAAGCAAATGTGTTTAACTAAGCTAAGTATTTAATTGTGTATGGAAATAAACTAAGTTGCATACCTTCCATGAAGAACATGCACATTGTTTTTTGATGAATTTGGCCATAGATCAAGTTCTATGACTCGCACGCCTTGTTTTAGCGCTTTGATGATCGGCACTTCGCTGCAGTTGCTGCTTAACTGGTTCCCAGTCAGGTACGAATTGTGACCCGTGTATATGAAATAATGTGACAAGGGTGCAGTCATATCTTGGTGAACCTAAAGTTGAAATCCATGTTTATACTAGTTAGGAATTTATGCTAACAATCAAATGTTAATGTTATCAATTTATCACCATAAACTCAAATTATGGTTCTCTAGACCAAAGCTCGATTTATTTTATTTTATTTATTTATTATTATTTTATTTATTTTTTTAAATGGCCTAATAAAATTATAAAAATTTAAAAAAATCTAAATACAAATTTTATTTAATTTTTTCCCTTAAAATTTTATTATAAAACAAAATACTTAATATAATTATTATCTAACATACCTGAGATTTGATTGGGGGATTAAGCTCAACACTAAAGAGAAAATAATGAAAATCCTCTAAAGAGATAGATTTCCTATTAATCAACTTTGCAAGATGATGATGTCTTTTATGAAGTATCCAGTCTATTATAAGCTCGGCTTCGGATATCGAGACAGTGTGTTCATCTCTGTCCTCTAAAAACCGCCGAAGCTGATCCGCCGTCATGTGATTCGCGTCTCCAGAGTACTTCTTAAACAATTCTTTGACGTCGGACGGCGGTTCAGCTTCGGTTACTTTAAACTTTCTAGTAAAACAATAGCATACTCTATAATTTCCCATCACCATGTGTGAAAGATTTATGTTGAAAAATTTTGTGGGTGATTGATGAGGGAAATTGGGAATATGGGCTAGCGTGTATATATATAGATGAAACATAAGCAATATTGCAACTCTTGTCAGATTCGTAGATGGAGGGATGAGAGAGAGTGTGTGTGTGTATGTGTGAATCTTGGTGATTCTGTTTAATTTGGTATCGTTAAATATTGGTGTATGAGTAACACCCACTAACATATCTAACGGTTAAAGTGAAGTGTTAGCTTCCCGCCATTTTTAAATATTATCCTTTTATTAATTTTCATCTACCAAGTCCTACCTCCTAAAAATATATATGTATAAAATGGTTTGGATTTTTATTTAAGTTAGTTTTGTGAAAAAGTTGATTTGAGAAGAGAGAGTCGGTTATAAGGATTCAAGTATTATGTGCGAGTTAAAAAAGTTTTCTTAGGTCTTAACTAATTATGCAAACTAATCTTTTTAAACGATGGTTAAGGTTTTAGCAATAAAGATTGCTAAATCATTGTATTACATTGACATACCGTAAGGGTGGAAGGGGTGGTTTACTTAAAACACATAACTACTCAAACAAACAATCAATAAAAATTTGCCACTTGTGTTAACCTAAAACAACCCCCTTAAGTGCTGAAATAGGAGGGGTAATGTACTTACTACTCGGCCACCAACTCTCATACCCAACTCCATCCACGTTAACTAATTCCCACACCTACCTCCTTCTTTCCTGCCAAAGTTCCACACCCTGAATCCCTACTCAATTTAACTACTCAGAGGGTGTTTGGGATTGAGTTTCAAAACAACTTATTGACTTACTGGCTTTTTCAAAAAGCCAATAAGTCAATAAGCTGTTTGTGTAACCCAAAAGCACTTTCTGTTTTGACTTTTAAGGGTGGAAAAGCTGTTTTTGAAAAGTTAGAAATCCTAGCTTTTGGCTTTTGGCTTTTGACTTTTAGAAAAAAATTACAAATATACCACCCATACAACCAATATTCACAATAAGTTAAGCGAAACACTTAAAAAAAACAACAATTTATTGACTTTTTGACGTTTCTCATCCCAAAAGCTAATCCAAACACTTTTTTTGAAACTCCTTTTCAAAAAGTCATAAGCCAATAAGCACTTTTGACCAAAAGCACTTTTGCATCTCTAAACTCAATCCCAAACACCCTCTCAGACCAAGGTGGGTTGTGTACCCGTTGGTGCCTGATCAACTCGGGAAGTACTCGGTCGTGCCTAGTAAACGACCCTGTCTACCTTGCCAACCAATCATTCGTGAAACTCTCCCATCATTCTTAATATCAATTGTTTGATCTCATCATTGCAATTTATACTCTCTAAGATTTCGTATCATCTCTAATTCACCAACTCTTTCTTGGGACATTATAGATAGTAAATAAGATTTCTTTAACTTTAATTTCGAAAAACTCATTGCTGCAAATGCCACCATGACTAGAATAGGAAACAATATTTTATATGCAATCCTTGCATTTCGGAAATAATCGAGGTCTTTTAAACGCTTCGAATGGTTGTTTAGGAATTAGGAGACATAATTTCACAAAATTGAATCCAAAATTAAAAGTAGAAACCATTAACAATTACTCAATTCTAACAATTAACAATTACTCAAATTAAGGCTCAATATTCAGCAAAACACCCAATTTAAAGCTCAAAATTATTAAGTAACAAGTTATCAATTATGGCTTATTATACAATAAAATACCCAATTTAAGGCTTAAAAAACACCCACTTTTAACAATTAACAATTGTCACTTAGGCTATTGTGTGAATAAAGGAAATGGAACAAACAAAATACCCCGAGAGGTGTTGTGGAGGTCGACGGATGACGGCAGGTGGTCGGTGGGCTGGGTTAGGGTTGGGGTCATTAGTTGTGTGCTGCCTTTGACGTAGATTATGGTTTAATTACTTTTATTTGAACCCAATAAGTTTATGAGGTTTTAATGTTTTAGATAGATGGCCCAACAAGTTTTAGGTTTTAATGTTTTATGTAGAGAGCTTCATAAGTTTTCGATTATGTGCATATATATATATATATATATATATATATATATATATATATATATATATATATATATATTATAATGTATTTGAGAAGAACATTTTAAGATACCCAAAAGTGAGGTAGCGTGCGTTTCATAGAATATAATAGAACCCATATGTAATTGGAATGTATATTTCATTTCTTATGTTGTTCGTTTTAACAAAAGAATGAATTGTACACCTGAACAATAACATACAGAAGCGAATCCACATTTCAATTCCATCCAAATTTTATTATGTGAAATGAACACATCTAAATTCCAGATTAAATTACACTTCCCAAGCAAATTCCAATTCCATTACACTCCATGTAAAGAATGCTACCTAAGAGTTTTTTAGAATTTAATAAATAAGGTACAAGAGGACAAATTGATCTTTCAAACACTAACATCTTAATTATACTTCAAATCCCCTAACTTTTGCTTATTTAAAAATACTTACACCTTTTCGGTTATTTTAAACCAACTACCCCTACGATTTTTAAACGACGATAATTTTTCATACTTGAATACATTAAAAAAAACTAGCATCATAAAAACGAACATTTTATTCTCTTTATTTGAGTATTGTATTGTTAATTTTTTAATTTAAAAAAATTGATGTGTTACGTGATTAACAATATCTAGAGGTGAACAATAACTTAAAATAGATTATCGGTTAATAAGATCGATTAACCAATGGCTTTGGTTTAGGTTGAGGCTAATAACCGAACTGGACCGAACCATGCACACCATTGAAAGTGTCCGTGTTTTCCTGTTGTATCGCGCAGACACCCTTTTAATATGTGTGTGTGTATAGTGCCCGGGAAAAACGGGCCCTAAAAGTAAGCCTGCCTCGTCCTCCCCTAATGCCGGCCCTAAGTATAGTGACGAAATCAAAGAGGATCCCGAGGGTCCGATAACCCTCGGGCTAACTGATTTTGTTGGATTTTATATAGTAAAGAGATTTTTCTAGTGAAACCATTATTTGGGCACTCTACACTTGTATTGGATTAGGGAATTTATTAAAAGCGACATATAAAACAATTATATAATCATCAGCTGTATTCTCTTTGTGATTCACATTTAATCGATCAATTATATGGTTTTTTTAATTTAAATATGGTTTTTTAATTTAAAATTAGGTTTGTAATAAACGTGTCACTACTATTAGTCAACTTTTAAAAGAAATATTATTGTTTCTAAATTAACTTTGCTTGAAAAGGATCTTGACTTCTTATTTTTACCTACAAAATCACTCAAGTTTTGACATTATTTTATCTCTACTACATTATAAAGAGTGAGGGATGGGCAAAGTTGTCCAAGTTGGTAAACTTAAGATGGCATATGAAAAGCCATGTGCTTTAACTCTCAGAGTCTGTTTGGTATGAGGTAATGGAATGGATGAGGGAATGGAATGGACGAGGTAATGGAATGGATCATTACCATTCCATGTCTTGTTTGGTTGCCATGTGGGAATGAAACAAAATATTACTTTGTGTTGTTGGATAGGCAGGAAAAGACGAAGGAATAAAGTCGGTGGTTAGTGGCGGTGGTCGGTGGCGGTGATGGTGGGTGGTGATATTTGGCGGTAGTGGCAGTGGTGGGTGACGGCGGCAGTGGTGGCGAAGGTGGAGGTGGATGGACGACGATGGTGAGTAGTGGAGGTGGTGGGTGGTGGTGGTGATGGTAGGTGGTGGTAGCGTGCTGGTAGCGTGGCGACGACGGTGGTGGGTGGTGCCGACGGCGGTGGTGGGACGGTGGAGGTGGATGGCGGTGATGGTGGGTGGGTAACGATGGGGAGTAGTGGTTGTGGTGGTGGGTGGCAGCGGTAGTGGTGGGTAAAGGAAATTGTAGTGAATGACGGTGGCAGGTGGTAGAGGTGGCGGTGGGTGGGTGATGGTGGTGGGAGACTGTGGGTAGTGTTGGATGGCGGTGGTGGTGGGTGGGTGAAGGTAGTGGGTGGCGGTGGTTGGTGGCGGCGACGACAGTGGTGGTGGGTGGTTATAGGTGGTGGCGGTGGTGATGGTGGGCAACAGTGGTGTGTGGTGACAGCGGTGGTGGCTGGTGGCGACAACGGTGGTGGGTGGTGGCGAAAACGGTGGTGGGTGGTGATGACAACGGTGGTGGGTGGTGGCGACAACAGTGGTGGGTGGTGGTGGTGGGTTACGGTGTTGTTAGTAAAGGGTGAATGAGGGATGGAATGAAAAAAAAAAACATGGGGAAGCTTATTCAAAAACATAATCCAAAATAAACCAAGTGTTCAACGTTTGAAAACCATGCAACCCTAACTAGACGCCGTGCAGACGCGTGCGCCCTAGTTCCATTGTGCTACCTTAGCGACCTGAGAAAACATGTAAAAGTTTACGTCAGCACAAAAATGCTGGTGAGTTTACAGGTTTTGTAATCACAGTACCAAGTTCAACCTGTCCATACTATAACAAATCGAAAACCAGAGTACGCTAGCTAGGCGTATGTTTTGTTACTACTACGATTGGAAAACCATTACTAACTCGCAAACCAGATGTCGTGCCCGAATAGTAAACCTGTTGTTCCTGTTTGAGACAATATGCACTCGCCCGGCCCTCCAAGCCGACGAGCGGGGTTGGTCACTCCCAATAGCGCTATTCACATTTCCCCGTTGTGCTAACCCGCACATTCATGGTTCCCCCCGGGACTTCCAAAGATCGTATAGTAAACCATAGAAACCCATAGTATGACAGTAGTTACCAAACATAAGTTTTAACACATGTTTTCTCCCCCGAAAAGTGAAACCAGTTAAAAGAGGGGCCGTAAACTCACCTCAGGTTGCGTTACTTCGTAATACGAATAAACTCAGCAAGCTATGCTAGTCCCGTAAAGCGGCGACCTAACATATGACAGTTACAAGTACTTAGACTAATAACCCGCAGGTTAGTTAGTCCCTAGATGTCCAGACCGTAACCAAGTTTGTTTGAAAACACCGTGACTGTTAAATTAACCCAAAGTACAAGACTCGACATCCCATTGGTGACCCGAGACTCCCCGTGTTATGCTTACCCTCTCAAACATACAATCATGCAATCACACTTAACATACGTTAACGTCCAACAAGTTACAGCACGTAGTTCAAGTATCACGTAAATAAGTCCAAACATATGTTACCAAGTTATTAGATATGTTACGGGGTTCCTAGCGTGTTCCTAGGTGTCAAGTCGGGTCCCGATATGTCAAAATATACTTACAGCAGCAGTACAGGCGATTAGGAAAAGTCAACTAGCGATTATGAAAGTCAACAGGCATTTAGGAATGCTAATTGCCTATACTATAGGCAATTAGGTCATAAGACATGCATTTCAGAAGTCTATAGGCAATTAGGTCATAAGACATGCATTTAACTAGCAATTAGGTCATAAGACATGCATTTACTAGCAATTAGGTCATAAGACATGCATTTAACTAGCAATTAGGTCGTAAGACATGTAACAGAGGAAATTAGCCCCCAATCGCATGTAACATAGGCGATTAGGGAGTCTATTCAGGCGATTAGCCTCCTAATCGCCTATAGCATAGGCGATTAGGGTTGCTAATCGCCTACAGCATTGCTGTTCCGGTTTTTCGCGCGTTTAACACTCCAAATCAATCCCAGAACGTGTGTAAACATCAAATATCAACCAAATAACTATATCAAACATATTTCCATCAAAATCCTTCGTTTAACCTCGATCTATCAGCCCTGAATGCAATCATGTATCTTAAAGACAATACACATAACATGAAACATCACATTAGCATGCAAAACCGTAACCCTAATTAACAATAACTCAGATCTCATCATCATGCCATCGTTATTAATCTGAAACTAACCTAATAACATGTTAATCATCCATCTTGAATCACAAAAACCCTAGCTTTTAATTGAAAACCCACATACATCATGCATGCTATTTAAAATCCAATTAACAATATTTATTAACGATTTTCAGAAAGCTTATTCGTTTTAAAACAGGTCTGGACCGTTAGGGATTTAATAAAAACGTTAGTAAAGATTGCATGGATGAAAATCACACCTTAGATTGTGATAGATTGATGAAATAAGCTTGAAACCTTGTGTTTTAATCCAAAATCACGTTCCAGAGGTTGTGTGTGTGTTGGGGCGGGTTATGGGACGACTAGGGTTGATATTATGAAGTTTAGGAGGTCAAGCATTGTATTTATAGTCGTTTTTAGTCGTCCAGTACGTAACACGCGATTGTGCAGCAGCTATACGCGATTAGGGCTCCTAATCGCATGAAACTTCATGCAATTAGGGCCTAATCGCCCCTAAGTCATGCGATTAGCATGCTAATCGCCTCCAATGAGGCCCAATCGCCTCCCCTCTAGGCGATTAGCCTCCCCTAATCGCCTATAGGGGTTGGTTCCGTGTATTTTGCGCGTTAAACCCCGTTTTAACATATGTTAACACATTTTCACATACCGACAAGTCACATAATGATTGTAAACACATAACACTTGCAAACAAACATATTCACACTCGTTCACCAATTCCCGGGACTCGAGACTTGTATGTTCCCTATGCTCTGACGATTCTACGAATCGTCACCACTTGTACACTTGGCTAAGGACTGACATCTAATGAACCTCTAGATTAACATCCGATGATCCTCTATACTAAACTGATAGTTCCCGTTCCATAACACGACTTAACTAACCCAGTTAAGTACAATATACGCGTGACTCGCTAAGGTAGACTTTCATCTAGATAACGTTGTTAACCAGAATTTGCCGGGTGTCACAGGATCGATCATGGACAATGCAAAATAATAATGCAACTCATAAACTCTATCATTAACCATCGATACATCTATCACGGATCGATCATGGACAATCCAAAATAATAATGCAACTCATAAACTTTATCATTAACCATCGATACATCTATCACGGATCGATCATGGACAATGCAAAATAATAATGCAACTTATAAACTCTATCATTAACCATCGATACATCGTGTTTAGTCAATTTCGTGCAATCACTAAAGCATAGATGAATAAAGTGATTAATTTTTTTATTTTCTTTTTTACATGCCATTCTGGCTATCATAAGTGCGCCTATTCGCCTTGACGACATAGTTTACAACATAAATATTTCACATTCATAACTATCATATCACTAAGCCGGAATTTGGTCCCCTATTCTTATTAAACAAAAATATTTAGAGAACATTAACGACTTCTTAAATGCTTTAGAGTGCGACTACCATCTTATAACATGTCTTTTAGATTGTGTATAGTAGCGTTATATTAGAGGTTGTGTACCCGCCGCATCGCGCGGGCCAACCCACTAGTTGTTATGAAAGTATGGTTCATGAATGGTTAAAAATAGTGAACTAAACGGAATAGTTATGTAAGTTATTTAGCGGTTTTCTTTTAACAAAAGTTAAGACTGATCCGTGGGGAGACGGAGAAACCACGTCTCACTCCTTCTCTCCTTCATCCCCGTCTCATACACCGCCTCCTCCCTGTCTCCGTCTCTCGCGTCTCTGTGGAGACGTATGGGACGATCCAATCACAATTCACCACATTAATTTTTTGTACCGTTTGAAATTATACCGTTGAATGCAACGGTCAATTTAAAAAAAAGGCTTTTTTTATATATAATAACACAACTCACCTCATTTTTTATACCAATTTCACTCTCCTCACCCATTTTCTTTCTAATATTCTTATAAACTCTACAATTTTTATAAAAAATAACATGGATTCATTCAATCCCTTCAACCAAAACAACCCAAAACGCCCGAATCCAACGATGTGTTACACCCCGATACAAGATCCACCAATCTCGCAACAAGTACCACCCAATTTAGTTGTCATCCAACAATTCCAACAACACTCAAACTCTTTCTCCCAATTTAATCCATTGCAATATTTGCAAATGCAACAGTTTATGCAAATGCAAAATTCGTTCTCCCCTCGACAAACACCTTTTCAAACAAACCAACAGTTTTCTCTACAACCACCTCCCGTAACATCACCTACCGTAACATCACCTATTAATCAGTCTCAACTCGTAGACGTGGATAGTGCCGATGAAGAGATCATTCCGGAAACTCAATCTTCGCCACCCCAAGCTAAAGGTAAAGCTAAAGCTAAAGGTACGGGACGAGACGGGGTATACCGAAAGATGGAGTAGCCAAGCCATGGTCCGATGTTGAAGAGGAGGCGATGGCTAAGGCGTGGGTTGCTACGTCAAAACGCGCCGAAGTTGGTAATAATTTTTTTTGTGTACATACAAACATACATACATACATATATTGTTTATTTTTTTTATTTATTTTTAATTGTAGGTACTAATCAATCGCAAGAGGCTTTATGGATCAAAGTGGTTGAAAACTTTCATATGTTTATGCAAGCCGAGCCGTATCGACTAGTAAATTCTTGTAGCTTGAAGTGGAGAAAGATCAACACAGAATGCGGTCGATTTAATGGTTTTTATAACCAAATTAAGTCGAACCCGCCTAGTGGTTGGAATAAGCAAAATATTTTCGAGGAGGCTTTGCGCAAGTATAAAGCGGAGTATAAAAAAAGGAGGTCCGTCCGTTCCAATTGACATTGATATCAACGAGGAGGCGGAGTTCGACATACCACCTATTGAGGAGGAGGAGGAACGCCCCATAGGCCATAGGTTAATAATTTATAGTTTTTTTTCATAATTGTTACGATTTTTTTCTAACATATAAATATTATGAGTACTAATGTAGGCCGGGATAAAGCTCGAAAGGAAGCAGCGGTGATAAAGAAAATGGCATGGGTAGCACGAGCGGGGGCGGTTCTAGGCTTGACACTTTATCGGCACAAATGGAAGCTTTCAACCAAGCAAATGCAGAAAAAATAAAGATCAAGAAGAAAAAAGCTTAGGTTCATAGAGGAAGCGAAAGCGGTGGAAGAGTTCAAAATTATGTCGATAGACCTTTCTACTTTTCCCGAAAAATAGCGCCAAGTGTTGAAAAAAATGCAAGAAAGAATTCATCAAAAGTGGATGTAGTTTTTTAAAAGTTTAGGAAATCTTGTCTTTTTTTTCGGTTTGTTTGGATGGTTTGTAAATTTTTTAATTAATTTTAGTATTTATTTTAACATTACATTGTTTATTTGTTACTTTTATAACTAATGAAAATTAATATTAAAAAAATAATTAAATAATAATAAATGCAAGAGACATGGTATTTTTTGTGTCTCCATACCCTTGCCATGTTTCAAAAATGAGAACATGAACCTTGTCCTAGGTGGCATTGAGACATGACTTTTTGGTGTTTCCACACCCACTAGCCTAAGGCTATGGGGTGTGGTCACCCTTCCCCATTTCCTCTCCCTTGTCCACATCAGCGCTATGTCATTTCCCCATTCTCCTCTCCCTTTTAAGGGAAATGATTCCCCCTTCCTTTTTTTATTATTTTTCATTTTTATTTATTTATAGATTTTATATTGCATTAATATTTTTTCATTAAAAATAAAAAATACATAAAAATTAAAAAAAATTCCAAATAATACATAAAAAACGATCTTAATAAAAAAAAATACAAACCTAAAGAAACTAAAAAAAAAAAAAAAAAATACAAACTACTCGTCATCAACATCATTGACACGAAAATTATTCCAAATATGGTAGATTAAATCTGAGCAAAGGTTGGCGTGCACAGTAGTGTCTTGTAACGCTCACCTGTTCGATTCTTGTTGTGCGTCGTCAACCGGCAACGTCATTCGGGTCATACTCACATATCGCGCGACCTTCATCTTCGATTATCATATTATGTAGTATCGTACAAGCGTACATAATATATCTCAATTTTTCTGGATGCCATGCATGTGCGGGCCGTCCAATTACATGCCATTTCCCCTTTAACACACTGAATAACCATTCGACCTATTTTCTCGCCGATTCTTGGCACATCGTAAGCTTTTTTATTTTTTCTCATCCGTGGGAATTGGTATCGTTTTCACAAGAGATGCATAACTTGGGTATATACCGTCCGCTGGATAATACCCATGCCTATATTCTACCCCGTTGAGCACGAAAGAATCATCGGGACCGGTACCTCTAATAATGTTGTCGAAAACCACGGATCTTGCTAGAACATTTAAATCGTTACATGAACCAGCAACTCCGAAGAATACATGCCAAATCCAAAGGTCTTGTGAGCAAACGGATTCTAGAATAATTGGCGGGTATCCCACGTCACCCCGCGTAAACTGCCATTTCCATGCAGTGGAGCAATTACGCCATGTTCAATGCGTGCAATCGATGCTTCCAAGCATGCCTGGAAATCCGTGTCTCTCTGCATGGTGTGCGTAGATCTTTTCGATGTCCTTCGTTGGCCTACGCAAGTAAACTTTGCTATATAACTTCATGATATCTTTGCAAAATTGATACAAGCACTCCCGACTCATTCTAGCAGACATCCTTAAGTATTCATCCCATGAATCACTAGCAGTCCCGTACGCCAATTGACGAAGTGCAGAAGTGCATTTTTGTAGCGTCGTAAAACCTCGTTTTCCTCTAGCATCATATCGTAGTGTGAAAAACTCATCATAAGTAGCCAAGTCATTGGCAATTCGTTGGAACAATCGATGATACATTCAAAAGTGACGCTTAAATAGTTCCTCAGTGTATACACAGTCCTTAGCAAAGTAGGCAGCCACTAAACAATCATGTGCACCTTAATTAAAATAAAAAGTATAAAAAATAAAATATAATAACATAAACAAATTTAACAAAAAAAAAATATAAGAAATAAAATATAATAACATTAACAAATTTAAAAATTATAAGAAATAAAATATAATAACATTAACAAATGTAAAAAATATAAGAAATAAAATACACCCTCACGATCTTTGTTTAATGCGGCGCTCCTTGTTCTTGGTTCCGAAGTTGTTTTGTCGTCACTGTCATCGGCAAACTCCAAGAGAACTTTTGTCGTCTCCACCATCGCACCCACGAAAAAATTGACAACATTTTCCTCTTCTGACGATGAACTCATGATTGTATAAAAATATAGAGGTGAAAAGGTTTGAAATTGTTGTGTGGTTTTATAAAATTTAGAGTTTAAAGTTTATAAAATATAGGTTGTAGTTGTATGGAGAAGGTTTGAAATTGGTTGTGGTATGGTCTGAAATTGGAAGTTTATATATATATATATATATATATATATATATATATATATATATATATAGAGAGAGAGAGAGAGAGAGAGGTTCAGGTATAAAGTCAATTTTTTTATGAGAAGGATAAGAAAGCTTGTGAGAGTGATATGTGGCAGGGTTTTGTTTTAATAAAAAGGGCAATAAAGTAATTATATAAGTATTCATTTCTTTAAAAAAACTCTATCTCATAATCTATATGAGAGATGTAAGGGATTGATTTCAAATCATTCCATACATTACGCAAGCAAATTTTGAAACAAAAAAACACAATCGTTATTTGTATTTTATGTGTGTTTTAAACTCATAATAACTACCCATTAAAATGTGTTGTGTTTTATGTAATCGGCATACAGATCTTAGTGTATGGTGAAAATAAAACACAACAAGATAATTGCTAAACATAAAACACAACAGGTCATATAACTTGCCGAATATAAAACACAAAATGATAATCTTGTTGAACATAAAACACAACATGATATATAAACCATCAAATTCATATAAAACCCTATAAATCCATCTGTTGGTATTATACATAGATAGTTGAATGGATAGCAAAATATTGTGTTAGGTCCAAAAAAAAAAATAAAAAAAAATCCAACAGATGAGACAAGAATGGGTGGTCCTAAGGTGGTAACTTAGTTTTTGATAAAGTGGTTAATGGTGGGTATAGATAGGATTCATCAATTAAAGATATGAAGCACACTATGGGTATAAATACTTGAATAGAAACAAACAACAATTTGTAGGAATGTAGTTAGTAGTACAATTATGATGGCAGAAGAGATAGAGAGACGAGATAAATGTGGAGAGGAAGAGATGGAAAGTCTCCTTAAATGAATGAGGTGTTTAATGATTCTTTTTGTGTTTTGACAATTATATCCTTAGAAGCCTCAGTTTATTAATTAAATTACAACATAATTTACAACTTTGTCATCCATTTAATCTCAACCAACCATTAATATGATCTAAATGACACAATTACTTCTTACCCTTCTTACAAAACATACCCTTTGCACCCTAACATCATCCTATATATATATATATATATATATATATATATATATATATATATATATATATATATATATATATATATATAAACATTTTTTTTTTCAAACATTCAAAAAGTGTGCAACGTTCAAAAAATAACATTCAAATGCATTGGGAGATGGGATGGGGAGGACGGTGGATTTATGCCGTTTGTGCCGAAGGAAAATCAGGGGGTGTGTTCCCCGAGGGGGAAGAGGTCCACATCACCTCCCGATGCTTTCCCCGCCCCCACACACCTACGTCTAAGCGAAGAGAAGTTATAGAAATAGTAGCCGAGTTCAATCAATTTAGGTCATTTAGTTTCTTTATTTATGAGACAAAACTAAGCCAATGAGGTAGTGGTTGAAGAAAGACTTGGTGTTCCTTGTGTCACAGGTTTAATTCCCACTCCATTATTATTTGCGGCATCTAGGTGAAGAGCGAATACGGGTGGCGCCGGTTCGACTCGGATGAGAGTCGGGGTTTTACCGATTATTCCACTACCGTGCCTCCGGGGGAGTGGAGGTTGGGTTTCCGCGCATCTAGGAGAGCCAATGAGCTGGCGACGGTCGTGTAATCGATCTTGGCCGCAACGTCCGGTATCACAGTGGCTGACACGTCGTTTCTTGCGGTTAAAAAAAACGGGACTAAACTAAAGAATAATGAAATTTGAGTTAGAAATTAAAGTGACTTTGGATGAATGATAAAAGAAGATAAGTAAAGCTTATTAAAACTTAGATGATTTTTACAGCCTGAAGGTTTTTTTTTTTTTTTTTTTTTTAACCGCTAACGTTACATTCTATTCCCATTGTATGTACACCATTACCTGGATTTGAACTTAGAGCATTCACAACCCGTCCCTCATCCCCAACCGTATAATTTAAGGAAAAATCATAGTTTTCTAAATTTGCCTCTCACTTTTTCAAATTCTCTCACATCCCATTCCCCATTCATATCCCCTATAAGCTTTTTTTATTATTATTTTATTTCTTTACAACCATTGTTAATCCACTCCACCTTCCATTTGTATTATTTTAATATTATTAAATGATATAAGGGAAGAATGGAAGACCCCATATATGGGGGCTCAACATAGTTTTTTTGTAAATTTTAGAAATGGGGTATGGGGAAAGGGGTTGGGATGGAGTGAGTTTTTGTGGGATTTTCTTAAAATTTAAGAATGGGTGATGGGTTGTGAATGCTCTTAGGACATCGTCTTTAAAATGCATAAACCTTTATCAAGTGGGTTACCCCATATTAAAATAGCTAAGTGAGTAAGTGATTTTAGTTTAACATTAGAAGAAGTTAAGTAAAACTAATTAGGTAAGAATAAATATTTTTTTTAATAAGCAACTCTAACAAACGTAGTATGTATGAAAGCCAATTATACCACTTTCTGTAACAAGATAAAAAAAATAGAGTAATTAGACTGGAGTCTCGTTTTGACTGTTGATCCAGCCCGTGATACAGCAAGGCAACAACTACCTCACCGGACATTTACTCCGTTCTTGCCCATCATCACTTACTGCTCAAAACCATTGGCCATGCCCACCGTTGACCATTTGTACTAAAGTGGCAGTGAAGTAGATATTTAATATAATAATATTTTTTTTTCTAAATATTTATTAAAGTGGTGTGGTTCTATCTAGGGGTGTTCAAACAAACCGAATTCGAATCTATCTATATAATAATTGAGGTCACTTGGGTTGAATCAAGGCCTTAGAGAGGGTTTGAGGTATCCATATTGAATATGGAGCTCCAAGTTAGTCCCTATAAATACTCTTTTCTATATTTTAATTATGCACAATCTTCCATCACACTCTCAATTTCTCACTTACAAATCTTCCAACCAACATTCATCACTCTTCTTTTTATGCATTCTTGCTTCTAGGTATGTATCTTCTTCACTGAGATCGACGGAACTGCATCCATTATAATATGTTCCGATTCATAAACTTTTAAAATAGCCATATCATATGTTCCGATTTGAGTGAAACTTTTATGTTATCGCTAATCAATAAAATACATCCATATGATAAATTCGATTCAATATTCAGTTTATAAATCGTGGTTTATAAAAGTTATTTATAATCTGGAACCATTTCAGATTTGAATATTTGGATGTTTTTTCATTTGAATACTAGAATACCATCCGAAGACAAAGATTCGATTATGGCTTATCACAAGGGTGAGTAATTCTTCAAGGTCATGCATGACCCTTCGGCAAGAGTTTTGGTATTAATCTTATTTTCATCTTGATATGGATCTTTGTTTACTTTACAAAACTGATTATTACTTATGTTAATATTGTTTTTAATGTGTTAATCCAGACATTGCCGACAGTTACTAAGGTGCGTAGATTTATTTTTATGGAATCGTGATTACTTTTGGTCTTTGGATGTTTGTTTTCGGTTTATGGAATATTACCGAGTTTAGTCCGTAATGGATGACTGTTTTGGATTAAGATGTTGGAAGGTGTTCTTGATGTTTGGTGTTGATCAAGTATGAATCGGTTATTCATGAAGAGCCGGGTTATGTTTGTCGGTTCGTTATTGAATGGGGTTATGTTGATGTTAGATTAGATGAATGTTCTTGAGGGATGATAGATGCTCATAAGGATTATTGTTAAATGAAAGTTTTATCGGGTCCTAATTTGAGCTCCTTTGATGTGTTCAAGAATATTCATCATAGGGTTCTTCGCATGTTCTTGAGAATCAAGCGTATTTTGGATCTTCATTATGGGGATGAAAAGATGTTGGTGTTTGATCCATAATTATTCAATCGGGTTATGGTTTGGATCCGGGGATAGGACCGGATGGAATTATTTTCAAGATTGAGTTTGAAATTTTTTATTGACTTTCCTCAATTATCTCCTAATTTTTATGGAAAGTTAGTGATTACATTTGAATGCATTTATGGTGGGTTGAAATATCGAGGATTTGATGGGATTGAGGGAAAGTTAGCTATTATTGGTATTGCCTGCAATTAATAGGATTTATTCATTTTTTAATGATATTTATTATGAGTTTTAATGACATTAATAATAATTAACCGAATTAATTTACGAATATATTATTAAGACTAATACTAATATTATGATTTTTAATTTTAATCTCATTTATTTTTTATTGACCGTATCAAATTACGAATACTAAAACTAATATTACGATTTTTAATTTTAATCTCATTTATATCTTATTGACCGAATTAACATTTTCTATTACTATTTTTACAAATATATTATTAATTATTAATAATTACTAATACTAACTAATACTAATACTAATATTACGATTTTAGTTTTACTATTCGTATAAATAGTATTGTTGACCGAATATATTATTAATACTAATTGAGATTAATAATAATTGACCGAATTAAATGTTATTTATTACGATTTTTTAATCTCAATTACTTATATTAATATTACTACGAACTTATGTTTAATCTATCTTTATTAATATTACTACGATTTTTTATGTTTGTAATTTAATTTATTTGAATTATTGATTACGATTTTGAGGTTATTTATTAAGATATATAATCTCATTTATTTATATTACTATTTTACGAATTAGTCTTGATTGCAATTAATAAGATTTATTATTTTTTATGTTATTTATTAAGATGTTTAATATTATTTATTGACATTAATAATAATGACCACATTCAATGTTATTTATTAAAAATTTTAATCTCATTTATTTATGTTACTTTTTTCGAATTTATGTTTAATAAGATTTAATCATTTTTAATGTATTTTTAGTATGTTACAATTAACACTATTTATTGACATTAATAATAATTGACCGAATTCATTGTTATTTATTAAAATTTTTAATCTCATTTATTTATATATATTTTTTTAAATTTATGTTTAATAAGATTTAATCATTTTTAATGTATTTTTAGTATGTTACAATTAATGTTATTTATTGACATTAATAATAATTGACCGAATTAAATGTAATTTATTACATTTTTTCATCTCATTTATTTATATTAATATTACTACGAAATTATGTTTAATCTATCTTTATGAAATTATGTTTAATATTATTTATATTACTATTCGTTCGAAATATTATTGGTCTTGCCTGCAATTAATAGGATTTATTCATTTTTTTAATGATATTTATTATGAGTTTAATAACATTAATAATAATTGACCGAATTTAATGTTATATATTACGATTTTAAGCTTATTTATTTATTATTGACCGAATTGACCGAATTAATTTAAACTGAATATATAATTAATACTAATACTAATATTATGAATTTTAATTTTAATTTTAATCTCATTTATTTCGTATTGACCGGATTAAATTACGAATCTTATTAAGCGAATTAAAATTTTCTATTACTATTTTTACGAATATATTACTAATTACTAATATACTAATACTAACTAATACTAATATTATAATTTTAGTTTGCTTCGATCAGAAGATAATTCTATTGGCGAGTATTGTTTCTTTAAATGGTTTTCAATCCAACACAGGCTGTTTGTTACTAAGTTTCCACCACAAAAAGTCATTGATTTTCAAATTTAAATTACGATTTTTTAAGCTTGTAATTTAATTTATTTGAATTATTGATTACGATTTTGAGGTTATTTATTAAGATTTATAATCTCATTTATTTATATTACTATGTTTACGAATTATGATTACTCTTGATTGCAATTAATAAGATTTATTATTTATTAAGATGTTTAATATTATTTATTGACATTAATAATAATTGGCAACATTTAATGTTATTTATTAAAAATTTTAATTTCATTCATTTATATTACTTTTTTCGAATTATGTTTAATAAGATTTAATCATTTTAAGGTATTTTTAGTATGTTACAGTTAGTATTATTTATTGACATTAATAATAATTGACCGAATTCAATGTTATTTATTAAAATTTTTAATCTCATTTATTTATATTACTTTTTTCGAATTTATGTTTAATAAGATTTAATCATTTTTAATGTGTTTTTAGTATGTTACAATTAATGTTATTTATTGACATTAATAATAATTGACCGAATTAAATGTTATTGATTACATTTCTTTAATCTCATTTATTATATTAATATTACTACGAAATTATGTTTAATCTATCTTTATAAAATTATGTTTAATATTATTTATATTATTATTCATTCGAAATATTATTGGTTTTGCCTGCAATTAATAGGATTTATTCATTTTTAATGATATTTATTATGAGTTTAATGACATTAATAATAATTGACCAAATTTAATGTTATATATTACGATTTTTAAGCTCATTTATTTATTATTAACCGAATTGACCGAATTAATTTAAGAATATATTATTAATACTAATACTAATATTATGAATTTTAATTTTAATTTTAATTTTAATTTTAATTTTAATCTCATGTATTTCGTATTGACCGAATTAAATTACGAATATTATTGAGCGAATTAAAATTTTCTATTACTATTTTTACGAATATATTAGTAATTACTAATAATTACTAATACTAACTAATACTAATATTATGATTTTAATTTGCTTCGATCAGAAGATATTTCCATTGGCGAGTATTGTTTCTTTAAATGGTTTTCAATTCAGCACAGGCTGTTTGTTACTAAGGTTCCACCACAAAAAGTCATTGATTTTCAAATTTAAATTACGATTTTTTATGTTTGTAATTTAATTTATTTGAATTATTGATTACGATTTTGAGATTATTTATTAAGATTTATAATCTCATTTATTTATATTACTATGTTTACGAATTATGATTAATGTTGATTGCAATTAATAAGATTTATTATTTTTTATGTTATTTATTAAGATGTTTAATATTATTTATTGACATTAATAAAAATTGACCACATTCAATGTTATTTATTAAATTTTTTAATATCATTTATTTATATTACTTTTTTCGAATTTATGTTTAATAAGATTTAATCATTTTTAATGTATTTTTAGTATGTTACAATTAATATTATTTATTGACATTAATAATAATTGACCGAATTCAATGTTATTTATTAAAATTTTTAATCTCATTTATTTATATTACTTTTTTCGAATTTATGTTTAATAAGATTTAATCACTTTTAATGTATTTTTAGTATGTTACAATTAATGTTATTTATTGACATTAATAATAATTGACCGAATTAAATGTTATTTATTACATTTTTTAATCTCATTTATTTATATTAATATTACTACGAAATTATGTTTAATCTATCTTTATGAATTTATATTTAATATTATTTATATTACTATTCGTTCGAATTATTATTGGTCTTGCCTGCAATTAATAGGATTTATTCATTTTTAATGATATTTATTATTAGGTTTAATGACATTAATAATAATTGACCGAATTTAATGTTATATATTACGATTTTTAAGCTCATTTATTAATTATTCACCGAATTGACCGAAATAATTTAAGAATATATTTTTAATACTAATACCAATATTATGAATTTTAATTTTAATTTTAATCTCATTTATTTCGTATTGACCGAATTAAATTACAAATATATTACTAATACTAAAACTATTATTTCGATTTTTAATTTTATTCCCATTTATATTTTATTGACCGATTTAACATTTTCTATTACTATTTTTTCGAATATATTACTAATTACTAATAATTACGATTTTAGTTTTACTATTCGTAAAAATAGTACTGTTGACCGAATATATTTCTAATACTAATTGACATTAATAATAATTGACCTAATTGAATGTTATTTATTATGATTATTTAATCTCATTTATTTATATTAATATTAATACGAATTTATGTTTAATCTATCTTTATGAATTATTATTGGTCTTGCCTACAATTATTAATAGGATTTATTCATTTTTAATGTTATTTTTTATTAGTTTTAATGACATTAATAATAATTGACTAATTTAATGTTATATATTACGATTTTTAAGCTCATTTATTTATTATTGACCGAATTAAATTATGAATATATTACTAATACTAAAACTAATCTTACTGTTTTTAATTTTAATCCCATTTATATCTTATTGACCAAATTAAATTTTTCTATTATTATTTTTACGAATATATTACTAATTACTAATAATTACTAATACTAACTAATACTAATATTAATATTACGTGCAGAAATTATTTCTCAAGTCGCTAGGTTTGTTATTTGCATATTCAACATTTTTGTTTACAATATTCTTATTTTATAATTAGTTACACATTCTAAATTTTCTATATATAATGCTTTTATAAAGGTTTGTGATTGGATGGCATGTTTTGCTTTAATCAGAAGATACTTCCATTGGCGAATATTGTGTCTTCAAATAATGTTCAATCCAGGACAAAATGTTTGCTACTAAGGCTGCACAACAAGATGTCATTGAATTTGAAATTTAAATTATGATTTTGATGTTATTTATAGAGAGTTTTAATGTTATTTATGATGATTTTAATTTCATTGAGTTGAATGATTGATTATGATTTGGTTGTTATTTATTAAAAATTTAAATCTTATTTATTGATATTACTAATATTTCGAAATTCATTTTATATTGTTGACCGACTTTAATTTTGATATTACAACTTTCCTTTAATCAATTGTCATGAAACGATATTCTTTTAAACATATACGACTTTCTTTCAAACATTTATTTAAATCTATTTAACAATGTTAAATTTATTTAACAGTTTATAATTTAAATATAATCCAAAGATAACAATATACATTTATTTTCCTACACTTTTATTATTCTGTTAATAATAAATATAATTTAAATATATTTAATAGTTTCCTAAAATATATAATGTATTCAAAATAATTTTCAATGGTATTACTAATATTACGACCTTTATTTTAATATTGTTGACCGAATATGAGTAAAAACTTTTTACGTTTTTGTTAAATTGATGGACGCCAATTCTTTGACTATATGTCTTTGAGTTTAATTGTGCTAATTTTAAGTATTGTTGACCAATTCACGTCAATTACCAATCCTTCCATTTTTTATAATTCAAAGACTTTCCTTTAATCAATTGTCATGAAACGATATTCTTTTAAACATATACGACTTTCCTTTAAACATTTATTTAAATCTATTTAACAGTTTATAATTTAAATATAATCCGAAGATAGGAGTGTACATTTATTTTCATACACTTTTATTATTCTTTTAATAATAAATATAATTTAAATCTATTTAACAATTTCCTAAAATATATAATTTATTGAAGATAATTTTCAATGCTATTACTAATATTACGACCTTAATTTTAATATTGTTGACCCAATCTGAGTAAAAAAAATTTACGTTTTTGTTAATTTGATGGAGGTCAATTCTTTGACTTTATGTCTTTGAGTTTGATTGTACTAATTTTAAGCGTTGTTGACCAATTCACGTCAGTTACCAATCTTTCCATTTTTTATAATTCAAATATATAAACAAATATTCCTACTCAATCACGTCAATCGAGGCACACTATTTCTGATTTTGCAGAATTGTTTGAGACACAACAATACTATACAAACCTTAACAAATAATAAAATCATTTAATCGTCATACCAATTTTAACAACGAAATTAAATGATAATATAAATTTTCAAAATTTTACTTTCTGTTAAAGAATTATATTATTTCAATCACAACTAATAATGATTATTAAAGATGTCAATAATAATTTGTATATAATGGGTAATGCAAATTGAGACGCGGATGATTTTAATGTCATTTATTTGAATGATTGATTATGATTTTGATGTTATTTATTAAGATTTTTAATCTTATTTATTGATGTTACTAATATTACGAATTTCATTTTAACATTGTTGATTGACTTTCATTTTGATATTACTACTTTCTGTTAATCAATTGTCACTAAACGATAATCATCATCTTGATTTCAATAAGTGTGTTAATTTTAAGATGTCAATAATAATTTGTATATAATCGGTAAGGCAATTTCAGACGCGGATTATTTTAATGTCATTGATTTAAATGATTGATTATGATTTTGATGTTATTTATTAAGATTTTTAATTGTTAAGTACTATATTTACACAGTTTAAATAATGACGTTTTTTTGGCGGCATTTTGTAACATGTCAAAAGTTTCCTAAAGTGTGTGTACAATGAGTCCTTTTGGCTACATGTTCAAATAGGTCTGGGGTTGATCCTTTTGGTGTCTATTTTTTAATAAAATATAGGAAATTTATGTTACAACATGTGACATTAGACCCATTTTCTTATTAGTTATTTTTTAGCTATGTAATCGGTTTGAACCATTGGAGAGATAACATGTAAAATTTAAGCTACCCATTCAAGTAAGTGGGTTAAGGATTGTTTCTTGATTTACTTATCACCGTATCCATATCTTTACAACAACTATATTTTATGTAGAACACAAATATGGAATACAATGGTGGAGGTTTTCATAAATTTTTGTAAATGAGCTGCACTCCGAGGATCGTGATGACAATGATAACAACTTCGAAGGTGAAAAATCAGCTATCAATGAGCAAGACTTGGAAGATTTTGATTGAAGTAATGAAAATAGACCATTGGTTGAAGTTCGTTAAGCCCCAACTAAATGATAAGTGTTCTATGCTTAAGCTTAGTTATGATTAGAATATAGATATTACCCAAATGATGTAATCTGTGATATTGGTTGAAGTTCGTTAAGCCCCAACTGAATGATAAGTGTTCTATGCTTAAGCTTAGTTATGATTAGAATATAGATATTAACCAAATAATGTAATGTGTGATATTGTGATAGTATGCTATGTAGTTTGCAGTCGTCAAATTAAACTTTACTTACTCAATATATCCATCATTTCGTTACATTAAACTGTTAGATGACATTTTGTATTTAACATCAAAATTCATACATATTGCAATATCAAACATTTAGTAACCAAAACAAATTGCATAATACAATTCTTATTTTCCTACTTTTTTTTTTCATTTTGCTTTGGGGTGAACCGTGGGTCCCCACGGGACTCTAACCTAGTATGAAATATCCGATAATCCGTATCTAAAATATTCGAAATTTCGGATATCCGAAAAGCGGATAAATCAAAATTTCGGATTTGGATGTGGATTTTGAAAATTTCTGGATATGCGAATTATCAGAATCCGAAATCTTAAAATAAATAATGTACACACACACACACACACACACACACACACTATATTACACAACCCTAACCCCAAACATAAAACATAGTCTCCTTCTCCAATACACTTTCATTAACCACCCTCCATCTCTAATCAATTTCACCTTCTTATTCCACCATGACCACCAGCCACCCGGTCGTCTCCCACAGCGACCACCAGCCACCTTGCCCTCCATCGACTAGTCTCCACTGTTAAGTTTTTTTTATTTGTTACTTTCTTCCTCGATGATGGATTATTTTTTTTTCTTATATTGTCCCACCGCTAAATATTTTGAAATTCCTGTTGTTGCATCAGTTTCTACTCGAAATGAAGCTCCATCGAACATCCTTTCTCCCATTTTTTTCTCATATTTTTCTGTCATGTTAATTAGTTTGACCTGGTTCACACTTGTTGATTTTTTTAAGATTCGGATATCCATTGGATTATCTGAAATTTCGAATTCGGATTAAGAAATCAATATTCACTATTCGAAATTTTCGGATATCCAAAAATCGGATAATCCGGTTTTAAACACCCCTAGTTCTATCTATTTTTTTATTTTTAAAATTTTTTAATTTCTAACACAATATACATTTTCTTTTTCTTTTTAATCAATCAGCTTATTTCCTTATTATACCTTCTTAATTTTTTCTTCTATCAACTCATATATTTTCTTTCTTCCTTTCTCTAATCAACATATTATACTCAGTGGCGGATCTAGAAATTTATTTCAGAAGTAACGTTTTTCATTTTTTTTCATTTTAGTAGTAACGTTTTCCAAATATCGTAAAAAAACACAAATTTTCCACTACGCTTGCGAAGTTGAATAGCAACGGGCGCGACACCTAGCATCAAGCTAGGTGATGGGTTAGTTAAAAGATGTGTATAAAAGCATCTATAAATGAGTTTTAAGGAGTGTTAAGTCGTCAAATGGTGTTGCTTTGATATTATTATGTTATTTCAGGATTTGATGACTAAAGGAGGCAAATATGACGTTTTGGAGTTGCTCGGGCAAGAAACGGAAGCTTACATGAGCTGGAAAATCAAGAACTGAAGAAAATGGAGGTTTTGGCGTAGGAAAGGACACAGTTGCTGGCGTAGGGCAGCAGGCAACAGCTCAGGCAAGAATAAGTTGGCGTAGCTTACGCCAAAAGTGGCGTAGGGTACGCCAAAAGCAGAATTCAGTCAATTGTTTCCTTTTTCAAGTCAATGATGGTGGAAAACATTTTAATGACGAATTTATGAAGGCAAGGGACGTTTTTTAGCTGCTTTTGACTCCTTGAGATCATTATCATTCATCACCATTAACAAAACAATCACACACACAATTCTCCTATGACTCTTGAAGCATTTTTGAAGATTGAAGACACAAACTTGAAGATGAACATCATGGCCATGCTTGGCTAATATATTTGTATTACACTGGGGATGTAGGCTCTTGATATCTAGGGTTTGAACACATTTGGGTATTGTTTTTAAACTTTTGTTGATATCTTTGTGTACTTGAATTAATTGTGTTGATTGGTGATTAATCTTATGCTAGACTCATTTTTAGTTAATTGATCTTGTGCCAATTTCTAGTGAGATAAGCACGATTCCTTGCATTAACACTATCATAGGATTGTATGTTCTAGGTAATAAAGTATAGTTTAGTCTATCGTGATATTGACAAAACTTGATACCTAAACCTATTGAACAATCACTCCGTTAGTACCAATTGCATTATCATTGTTCACCCAATTGTTGAAAGCCCTAGTATTCAATTGCCGAATCCTTAGTGTAATCGCTTTAATCCTATTGTTTACAAGTTTCGTTATTCTCGTTATTCTTACTAATCCAATTAAATTCTCATTATAATCAACAACAACTTTTTAATCAACTTTTAAATGATAACTTACACTCTTCATAACTAAACTAGCATCTTCATAAGCAACATTCTCTAGTTGACTAAACAATACTCACTAACCACACGCTCCTTGGATTGATACCCTATTTACCCTATCTACCTAGGTTATTTAGGTTTTGTATGAACCGTGCGACCGGCTCATCAAATGGCGCCGTTGCCGGGGAGCTAGTGCGCTTAGTGTTGCATTGCGTGTTTGTTTATGTGTATATTTAGCTGTTTTAAAATTCAAAAAAAAATCTTTTTTTTATTTTTAGTTATTTAATTTTATTAGATTTCACTTTGGGTTTTCTAGTTGTCTGTGCAGGATATTTCTTTCGCAGGTAAAAAAGCTCAAGTTTGACCATGTATGCATATCGCGATGAAAAATGTGAAATCTAACTAATATGCATACATGGTCAAAACTTGTATCGCCTTATCACCTCATGAAAAATGTCAAGCAAAACAAGAGTGGATTTTGTCACAAGTTGAGGAGGAGGTTGTGGAGATGAATACCGCACCAATCCCTCAAGTGGTTGAAGATTTAAAGATTGAATCCACCATGGCTAAAGAAGAGGTTCCAAGTCTTCCTACACAAGAAAATGAATGTTTAAACCTTGTTGGATCAGTATAATGCTCTTTTGTTGAACTTGCTAGTTGACACTTAAGTGTTTAGCAAGTTCTTGATGAGTGATAGCACAGCGGAATGTTTATAAGTTTAAAGCTACACTTATCAACATGAGTTATTACTCCCCCTGGAATCAAGAACTAATAAATGATAAGTGTTTATTGAGAATGTAAGTATTGAATGAGAATGAAACACTTTGACAGATTCTCAATAAACATGAAATGGAAATAACAATAATAAGTGTTGAAGGATTTCTTGTATTAAAAATCAATGTCTAAAACAGAGGGATGAACCCTTCTATTTATAGACGTTACAAATACATGAACCTTGCCAAAAAGCAAGTTCAGAAACAAGTTGCAACAAGTTGCAGTCTTGGAACTTGTACATAAAGCAAAAAGAAACATTAAAGTAATAAACTACTGATATACAAAGGCGGTGGAAAAGATCTTCTGTAAGTACTGATGAATGACAAACTACTGATGAGTAGTTTGTCTTCAGTAGTTCTTCAGTAGAAGTGTCTGGTTTGAACTTCAGAACTTCTGATGACTTTCTTCTTCAGCAGTTTGATCCTTTGTCTTCAGCAGTTCTATACTTAGAATATTTTGACAGAAGTGAATTAGACTAAGGTTTGCAAAAGTGGTTTCACCAATCCTTTTTGTCCTAACAATCTCCCCCTGGATTGATGAAGCCAAAACCTTACTAATTCCTTATTGTTCTTTTCTATCCTTCACAATTTTCCATATTCCTTTGAACATGGAATTCTTTAGCTGGTTCAGTTGATCATCAATAAGAGACCCTTTCTTTGGTTCTAAGTGTTGGATTGTAAGCAGGTCTTTGGTTGATAGTTTCTTCAGTTCATTCATCGACCTATAAGCCCTGCTTGTTTGATCTCTTCTTGTCACAAGTACTGAGTTGTTATCAGTAAAGGACCATCTGATGATTGGTTCTTTAGACTTGTCAAAGTCTAAAGTGTAGGGAACCATGGTGGTACCCTGGGTTTCTCCTGAGTGTTGAATGTTTTCAACTTCAGTGACTCTCAGGTGGGATTCACTTCCCTGCTGTTGTTCCATCACATTAGGTATCTGAAATGTTGGCAAATGATGTTCAGTTACTACGTTGGTGTGCAGTTTGTCTGTGATGGTCTTCTGGATTTGATATGCAAAGGTGGAAGGATCCCTGAATTGTGTGAGCAGAGGCTTCTCTTCTATATCAAAATCAGAATGGACTACTGTACTACCTTCTAATAGTACCATCCTGAAATCAGTCTTTACTTTCTCCTCTGGCTTCTTTCTTTGTGTAGCTGGTCTTCTTTGAACACTAGAAGTTCTAACTACTGAAGTTGAAGCTTCAGCAGTTTGAAACTTCTCTGGATTAGCAGCCCTTGCAGCCTTATATTTTCTATATGTGTCCACCAATCTTTCATCTTTCCATTTGGACACTGAGGCTTTTGAACCATAACCATTAGCTACCAGTTCTTCTATCATCTGAGCTCTCTTGGCCTTTGTGTCTTTACTTGTTGCAAGTTTGTCTGCAATAAGTTGAGCTCTTCTTGTCAGCTCTTCCACAGAGAGTCTCTTTAGTGTGATGGCTTTGATTTTGCTGTTCTTTGTAATGTAAGACATCAGTTGATGTCTTTTATCTTCTTCAGCAATCTGGTCTAGGCTAGCCTGCCTTTGTAGTTCAGCTTCATAAGCCTGAAGTTTTTCTTCATGGCTTAGATCTAAGTCATCCCTTTCTTCCAGAGTTTTCCAGATCTGATCTTCTCTGGCCTTCTTTTGGGCTGCCACTAAACTCTTCTCAAGTAATTCTGCTGATTGAGAGATTGGAGAAGGGTTTAGCACAGTCATTGTGGTAACTGTTGTAGTAGGCCTGGTAGGAACAGAAGTTGGTTGGATAGGAGCAGTTGATCTGGAAGGGTCAGCAGTTTGAGTCTTGGAAGTGTTAACTTCTGATGGGTTGACAACTTCTGAAGGTTTGTCAACTACTGAAGGATTGTCTTCAGTACTTTCTGATTCTTCATCAGTATTTGGCCATCAGAAGTTTCTTCATTGTGCCCTTGGGATTCATCAGATTTTTCAGCATCTTCTATTTCTTGAATAGAGACACCAAATTGTTGGGCCAGTTTTTCTTTTCTGGCTTGATTCTTCTGATCTCTTTCAAGGATAGCCACTCTTGCCCTTATCCTGGCTTTGAATGACTCCTTAGGTTCCCTAATTTTCTCCCCCTTTTTGGATTCATCAAGTTTGGAAGTTGAGGGTTGGGAGAATTGACCTGTAAGAGTAGCAATCTGTCTGCTGTTGAATTCAATCTTGTTGGACAGATCATTCATCTTTGTCTTGATCACTCCAAATTGGTTTTTGATTGACAGCTCCAAGTTAGCTGTGTATGTTTGGAAGTGATTCTTGATGAGAGTGTTCATCATGTGGTACAGGGGACCATCTGGGCTGCATAGCTGGTTCATGTCTATGCTTGTTTGCCCAGGGAATTGGGTAGGCATTTGTAGTGAGGGGTGTGTTTTTGGTTGATCTTCTTGTTGTACAGAAGATGCCACTCTAGGGGAATCATGGATTGAGTGGGCTTTAACCTGAGATGGTGTGACTAGCTTCTTGAGCTTAGAGACACCAGGTGCAGGACCTTCACTTGTAGCCGTCAATTCAGTAGTTTTGTGTTTTGAAACATCATCCAAATCAATGGAATCATCTGAATCCCTGATTACATCCTCAATGAGGACTGTATCAGTTGCATCATGAGCTGAGCCCAACTCAGTTTTCTCATGTACCTCTTGTTCTTGGTTCAGAGGATTTCCTACCTCAGGCATTAAGCCTTCATCAGTAGTTGCCACAGTTGAGGTCTTAGCTATGTTACTTCTGTCCTCAGGTCCACCACTGGGTGGTAAATGAGTAGTAGCAGCCTCAAAAGTACCATAAGTTTCTAAGTTTGGGCTTAGAGACCCTGGTTCATCCTCATCTCTTTGGTTAGGGCTGTGAGTGTCCACATCCATGTCAATTTCTGAGGCTATGTCCCCTATTTTATGTGGTTGATGGGGACTGACATGTGTAGATGGGAATTTCTCTTTTAGCCCAGAGAGAAGTTTGGCTATTTCTATGTCTGGTTCAGAAATTTGGGGTGTTGGTTCAGTAGTTTGGGCAGTGGGTTCAGCAGTTTCAAAAGAAGAATCAATTGGAATAGTTTTTCTAAGTCTTTTTCTTTTGAAAAGGATAGTTATTGGTGCTCTTGGTGGGGTTTGAGATGGATGAGACTGAGAGGATGTTTCAGTCACATCTTTAAGAAGTGCAGGTTGCACAATAGGTTGTTCAGGCATCTCAACCTCCTGAACAGCTTTTCTTTTAGGTTTGATGGGTTTTTGTTTTGTTATCTTGGGTTTCTTGGCCTTTGGTGGAGTAGGTTTGGAAGATGAGGGTTCCATGGGGACTGGTTCTGGTTCCCCTTGGTCATCTTCTGGCCAGGCAACCTGTTTGTTGTGCCTTGAGTATGCTTGTGAGGTTAAGGGTTTTAAAGTTTCAGTTTTACCCACAAGCACCTCATTACCCAGTTCAGATATTATGCATTGCATAATGAACCTTGGATATAACAAAAACTTTTTCTTAGTGTTATTGTGATGTAACACCAACTCATTAAAGAAAAGTTTTGATGCCCTGAAATTTGTTTCATTCACAATGGAATGAAAGATTGGTTGAAAGGTTGAGAGCATCTGGTCATAAGACCCTGTTTTAGGACTCAAGCACATAATAATATAATGAAACAAAAGTTTATATTTTGGTTCAAAATACTTTTTAAAGATAGTAGCTTGTGAGAGAGTACCTTGATAACCACACTCAGTCATGGTTAGGTGGATTGCAGAGTTGTCAAAACTTCTCTAGGGCATTCACATCATTCAACCCCAGTCTGTTTGAGAGTATGGCCGGTGTTATGGCCATTTGTCTCCCTTTAATTGTTGAGTTGAGGGAGATAACTTCATCATCCACCATCACTGTCTCAGCATTAGCCCAGAACTCATTGAGAGTTTCAGGATGTATTGGTGGGTCTATAGTGAGAGCGGTGAAATATTGGGATTTGACGACGAGATCAATGATCTCATCGTATTGGGACCAGCCTTCTTGTTTTTCTAAGTAGGCTCTGAGATTGTGTCCCTGTTTGAGAACTAAAGCCATGTGGTTTGTGTGTGTGTCTGAATCGAACAGTGTTTGAGTTGCAGGTTCAGGGGTTTGAGAGCTTTCTTGAGAGAGAAGGGGGGAATTTTTGTGTTTGAATGGATAAGTGTTGAAAAAAGATATTTATCAGAAGTTTTTAACCGCTTGGATCTTCTTTATTAGAAGTTTTTAAACTGCCTAGGTTAAAAATATCTTTATCAGAAGTTTTAAACCGACTAGGTCAAACTTCTGATGATGGGAAAAGTCAGATTTGCCCTTTTTGACTAAACTGCTGATGAAGAATTATCTTCATCAGTAGTTCCCATTTTCTCTTCAGCAGTTTTGAACAGCTGATGAGAAATACTTTATAAATACTTTATTCATAACTTCTGAAGGTTGTTTTATCAGAAGCTAATCACTTTATTGAAAATATCCCCATACTGATGTTTTGTTCATCAGTAGTTTCTCTCTTTTCAGAAGTTTTTCAAGTTTTTGAAAACAGATGTAAGTGAAAAATAAAAAATTTGTGTAGAAAAATAAAGAGAAACACTTACAAATTTAGCATCCCTAGCATGGATACTAACTTCTGAAATGTTGATGTGTCAAGGGGTTTAGTGAAAATGTCAGCTATTTGATTAGCTGTTGCTACATGTTTCACTTCAATCTTGCCTTTTTCATAGCAATCTCTTATGAAATGATACATGATTTCAATGTGTTTAGTTTTTGAAAACTGAACAGGATTTTGAATGATGCAAATGGCAGATTTGCTGTCTACAAGCAATGGTGTCTTGGTCTCTTTGATTCCATAATCAAGAAGTTGATATTGGAGCCATTGTATCTGTGATGTACAACTTGCAGCTGCAATGTATTCAGCTTCAGCAGTTGAAGTTGCAACAGATGTTTGTTTCTTTGATTGCCAGGACACTAGACAGTTTCCCAAGAATTGACAACCACCAGATGTTGATTTTCTTGACATTTTACACCCTGCATAGTCACTATCTGAAAAAGCTGATAACTTGGTATTGCTTGAAGCAGGATACCAAATTCCAAGTGTGGGAGTTCCTTTCAGATATCTGAAAATTCTTTTGACTGCAATAAGGTGTGATTCCCTAGGAGCTGTTTGATATCTAGCACAGACACATGTTGAAAACATAATATCTGGTCTAGAAGCAGTTAGATATAAAAGGGAACCTATCATACATCTATACATGGTTTGATCAACCTGTTTTCCTTGATCATCTGGTTCAACTTGTGTGGTTGGTGTCATGGGGGTGGAACATGATTTACAGTCTTGTAAAGAAAATTTGTTTAATAATTCTTTAACATATTTTGATTGATGTATAAAAGTTCCATTTGTTTGTTGTTTAATCTGCAGTCCCAAAAAGTACTGCAGTTCCCCCATTGTACTCATCTCAAATTTTGATTGCATGAGTTTCTTAAATTCTTCACACAATTTTGTGTTTGTTGAACCAAAAATGATATCATCAACATATATTTGAACAAGCAAGATATGATTTCCAACATGTTTTATGAAAAGAGTTTTATCAATGGCACCTCTTGTGAAGTTATTTTTGAGTAAAAAGGTTGAAAGTGTATCATACCAGGCTCTTGGAGCCTATTTGAGCCCATAAAGAGCTTTATCTAGTTTGTACACCCACTCAGGATGAGAAGGATCCTCAAACCCAGGTGGCTGACAAACATACACTTCCTCTTTTATCTTTCCATACAAAAATGCACTCTTGACATCCATTTGATAAACTTTTATTTTGTTGGAAATGGCATAGGCCAGAAATAACCTGATGGCTTCAAGCCTTGCAACTGGAGCAAAGGTTTCATCATAGTCAATCCCCTCTTCTTGAGAGTAACCTTGTACTACCAGTCTTGCCTTGTTCTTTATTATCATACCAGCTTCATCTTGTTTGTTCCTGAAAACCCATCTTGTGCCAATTGGTTGCTTGTTTGGTGGTAAGGGACAGATTTCCCATACCTGTTGCTTGTTGAATTGAAGCAATTCATCTTGCATTGCCTGCACCCAATTGTTGTCTTTGAGGGCTTCCTGGTACTTCTTTGGTTCCAACTGTGAAATAAATGCTGAGAATAGACAAAAGTTGGAAAGCTGGTTTCTTGTTAGAACACCTGATGCAATATCACCCATGATTTGATCAAGTGGATGGTCTTTGTGTTCGATCAGTTGTTGTAAACCACTGACAGGTGTTGGTGGCTCATGTTCTTCAAACAAACTACTGAGGTCTATAATATCTGGTTCAGCAATTTCAGTGTCTTCAGTAGTTGCAGGTGCTGAAGCAGATGTTTGAGTTTGTCCTTCAGTATTTGTTGAATCAGAAGTTTGTGAAACTTCTGATGGTTTTGAAGTTGACTTAATGACTGTTTGAGGAGACCATGGTGCTGGATCCTCATCATCAAACCTTTGATCACCATAATAAGTAGGTTTGGATGAAGTGACAGTCTTTTCAGGTTCAAAATGGAAGTTGTCAAGGTCAAAGAGTTCAGCAGGATGTGCTGGAATGAGAGTGTGTTTTGACTCATTGAACTTGACATTCAGTGTTTCTTCTACTATCCTGGTCTTTGAGTTAAAAACCTTGTAGGCTTTTCTAGTTGAGGAATAACCAAGAAAGTAACCTGAGTCAACTTTGGCAGCAAACTTTGAAATAGATTCCTTGATGTTCAAGATGAAACATTGACACCCAAAAGCCCTGAAAAAGGAGATAAGGGGCTTCATGCCATGAAGAACTTCATAGGCAGTCTTTGAATGTCTCTTGACAACAAGAACTCTATTTTGAACATAACATGATGTGTTAACTGCTTCTGCCTAAAAGTATAAAGGTAGGCCAGAATCAGCTAACATTGTTCTTGCTCCTTCTATTAAAGTTCTGTTCTTCCTTTCTACCACACCATTTTGTTCAGGAGTTCTGGCAACACTGAATTGTCTAATAATCCCTTTAGACAAGCAGAATTCATCCAGAGTTTTGTTCCTGAACTCTGTCCCATTATCACTTCTAATGGTTTTGACAGGTAGAGAGTATTGCTTCTCTACTTGTAGAATGAAGAACTTGATGATTTCAGCAGCCTCATCCTTGGAAAATAAGAAGAATACCCATGTAAATCTTGAGTAGTCATCAATGATGACTAAGCAGTACTTCTTCTTACCAAGGCTCATGATTTTTACAGGCCCAAATAAGTCCATATGGAGTAGTTGAAGACATGCAGTTGTTTTTGATTCTTCAATAGACTTATAGGAGGACTTATGCTGTTTTCCCTTTAAACAGGATACACAGTGTTCTTGACACTGGTATACTTTTAAGGGTAGACCCCTGACCAAGCCCATTTTTGTGACTTTATTTATGGTTTTAAAGTTCACATGGCCAAGTCTCCTGTGCCAGAGATCAGTTTCTGAAGTTGATGCCCTTGAGAAGAAACAGGCAGTGTTGTTCAGTACTTTGTCTTTTTCAATGTCCACTGCATAGACATTGCCACATCTTTTGGCTATTAACAAAGTATGATCTTCAATAATCTTCTCTATCAACTTATGGCCTTCTGGTGATATGATCTTGCATGCTGTCTTTGTGAAAAAGGAAGAATATCCTTTATCACACATTTGTGACACACTTAGCAAGTTGTACTCAAGGTTTTCAACCATATTGACCTTGTCAAACTGTATTTTGCCAGAGGAGACATTGCCATGTCCTAGCACATATCCCTTAGCATTGTTCCCAAAGGATACAGATCCATCTCTTTGACTGATAAAATTGTTTATCAGGTATCTGCATCATGTCATGTGCATTGAGCCTCCATTGTCTACATACCAAATGCTATTTAAGCCTCTGGAAACTCTCTGCACAAGATAGCAAATTAGTTAGATTTGGGAACCCAAGCCAGTTTGGCTTTGGGTTTGCTCTTGAGAACATTAACAGTTTGTTCTTGACCAATTTGAGAAATCCATGTCTTTTTGGCAATGGATTTTTCATTAAGAACAATGGTGGTATCCTTTTGAGGACCACCATCAACTTTGGTCATCAGTAGTTGTACCAAGTTCATAAGATCTTTAATCTCAGCAGTTTGTGAAACTGCTGATGATTTAGGTCTAACTACTAAAAGAGAATTTTGAGAAAAAGACTTTTGTTGAGATTTTGTCTTTTTCTGAGAAAAGGTGTTTGAAGGTTGTTGTTTCTTGGGAGAAAAAGTTTTTACATAATCATTTTTGATTTGTTTCCCCACAACCAGTTGTTGATTTTTCTTATTGAACTGAATACCTTTTCTATATCTGCAAAATTCTGTTTTGTGGTTGAACAGACCACAAATTTCACATTCTTTTGTCTTTTCTTTCAAAGACAAGTCTCTGACTGTTTTGATTGGTTTTAGGTCATCAGTAGTTTTCAGGTTCTCAACTCCTGATGTAGTTGAAACTACTGATGGCTTAAAGTCAGATTTAATCAGTACTTCTGAAGAACTTTCTTTGTGTGATTTTAGAAAGTTTTCATGGAAAGATGTGCATTCTTCCTCTTCAGAAGTTTCACCTGAAACAATTTTTCTCCCATCTTCAGTAGTTTTGGGAGAGAAATCTGTTGGTGTTTCAGTGTGATTGTACCCTATGCCAAACCTAACATTTGAGGCACTTTGTTTGTTTAGCAATAGTTGGTACCCCTTACAAGATTCCACCCATTTTTCACATGTGATCCTGGTGTCAGCAAGCTCTTGTCTGACATTTCCCAGGTCATTTAGCATGATTTTAATTTGTGCTTGGGTTTCAATAGCAGTGTCAGTTAATTTAGAAACTTCTTTTGTTTTAGCATAAAGTTTTCTTTCTAAATCACATTTCATCTGAGTGAATTTTCTCTCAGAGTCATTTGCCTTTCCTTGTAAGTGAATATTGGTCTCTCTTATGAGAGCAAAAGATTCTTTGCATGAATTAGAACAAAGTTTTGTCAAAGATTCTTTAGATACCTGTGACAAGGCAGATTTTGAGGTGCATCCCTCAAATGCCATTAAGGCAAAGTTCTTCCTGCCATTGTCAGGTTCTCCCCAGTTGATGTCAAACATTTTGTTGTCTGCATCAGGATTGCACTCTGTGGTGTCAAAAGGAAGACTGCTCCAGTCAACATACCCTTAGGTAAATAAACTTTGTTGAGAGGGTTGTTGTTGCTGTGGAGGTTGTTGAGCAGCTGGAAAGGGAGGGATTGATTGTTGGCTCTGCATCTGTTGAGCAGGCATCTGTACATATTGTACTTGTGGCACATATTGGTGTTGTGGAGCTTGTGCCTGTACAAAATGTGCACTCCCTTGTGTTCCATTATTCCTGTTATAATTGGGGTTAAAATTGTTTCCAGACTGAGATTGGTTAAAGCCAGAGCTTCTACATTCTCTAGCAAAGTGTCCCAACTTTTGACACTTGTGACATCTAAGTTTAGATTTGTCAAAACCAATTTTTGTAGAACTGTTAAGTCCTGGAAACTTCCTTCCTGACCTTTTGTAAAATTTGTTTGTTTTTAAACTTAACATGGCCAGTTGGTGCAAAATATCCATTTCTTCTAGGTCATCACTGCTGAAACTATTTAAGTCATCCATGATAAAACACATGTTATCAGCAGTTTGACCTAAATCATTATTGTCATAACCTGGGAATGATCTTTCAGATGAGATCCCAGCAGTTATGTCAATGTGGTCAAAAGATCCAAAACTATTTGAACAAGTTGGTGAGTCTTGTCCCAATAGTGCTGTACTACCTGGTAGATAGTCATCAGCAGTTTTACCAGAATTTTGTAACTTTTTCTTTTGATCAATTTCTCTCTCAAAAGTAAGTAATCTCCCATGAAGTTTTGTAAGAGTGAGGGAGCTAAAATCTGGTGAAGATCTTAAGACTATTGAGTATGTTTCCCATTTATCAGGTAAAGACCTTAAAAATCTATGAAGCATAGATACAGTTGTATAGGTCTGACCATTTAGTTTTAGCTCAGATATTAATGAGGAAAATCTTTCAAATTGCTGAGTTAAAGTTTCCCCATTAATGTGAGCAAAAGTTTCATATTGTTGAGCCAAGATTTCTCTGGTGTTGGCAATCACCTCTTCAGTTCCTCCAAACTGTTCTTTTAGGCAGTCCCAAAGCTCTTTGGCACTATCACAATGTAATAGGCCAGAGTAGATTTCATTTGGGAGTGCCATTGCCAACATAGAGAAAGCTTTTGCATCAAGCTCAAGTTTTAGGAAATCATCTTCAGTATAGTCTTTTGGTTCTTTTGGAATCTCTACTTTAGTTTCTGGATTAATGTTTACTGGTTTATGAGGACCATATATCACAGATTTCCAGCAACCTGTGTTGGTCTGTGATAATGTATGTCCCATTCTCCTTTGCCATATGTTATATTCATTTCTTACAAGCATGGCAGGTTTAGTGGCAGAACCAGTATTATGAGGATCCATTTTAAAGAGTATTGATTTGTCAAATATCTCTAAAAGTGATGGATGTTGATAAAAGTGAGCTTATAATCCTTTATTGAATATCAATAAGAGCCTGTGTCTGATTCTCAATGTGTTAGATTGATATGTTATCAGATAAACCAGTGCTCTGATACCAATTGTTGGATCAGTATATTGCTCTTTTGTTGAACTTGCTAGTTGACACTTAAGTGTTTAGCAAGTTCTTGATGAGTGATAGCACAACGGAATGTTTATAAGTTTAAAGCTACACTTATCAACAGGAGTTATTACTCCCCCTGGAATCAAGAACTAATAAATGATAAGTGTTTATTGAGAATGTAAGTATTGAATGAGAATGAAACACTTTGACAGATTCTCAATAAACATGAAATGGAAATAACAATAATAAGTGTTGAAGGATTTCTTGTATTAAAAATCAATGTCTAAAACAGAGGGATGAACCCTTCTATTTATAGACGTTACAAATACATGAACCTTGCCAAAAAGCAAGTTCAGAAACAAGTTGCAACAAGTTGCAGTCTTGGAACTTGTACATAAAGCAAAAAGAAACATTAAAGTAATAAACTACTGATATACAAAGGCGGTGGAAAAGATCTTCTGTAAGTACTGATGAATGACAAACTACTGATGAGTAGTTTGTCTTCAGTAGTTCTTCAGTAGAAGTGTCTGGTTTGAACTTCAGAACTTCTGATGACTTTCTTCTTCTTCAGTACTTCTGAATCTCTTCTTCAGCAGTTTGATCCTTTGTCTTCAGCAGTTCTATACTTAGAATATTTTGACAGAAGTGAATTAGACTAAGGTTTGCAAAAGTGGTTTCACCAATCCTTTTTGTCCTAACAAACCTTGCTGAAGACACGGTTCCTCAAGAAGAGCTAGTGAGTTTGGTGCCCAAGGTTAGGAAGGTTGGCTTGCACAATTTTGGGCAAGTTATTTTGAAGCGGACTCGCAAAACATATGATCTTTACATGCCGATACTAGTCAAGCATCTTTGGACACGACATGTAAACTACCGAGCATACATTGGAAACTCGGTAGGCAAATGTTCTTTGAGACCACCATGAATGAGAATCAGGTATGATAGTTGTATATTTTGTTTATTTATTTTTTTTATTTTTATTTTTAAGTATGTTTGAATCAGTTTTATTTTGTTGGAGTCATGGGATTGCTTGTTTTGATTTGAATTGCAAGAATAGATTGTCCCGCCCATACTCAATCTCCATTCGGGTGAGGACGATTTGGAAATCACTAATGTTTGCAGGAATCCCGATTTGTTTGTTTTGTTTTTTTTTCTTTCGCGTTTATTTGTTCCAGGTTTGTTATCGGCTGCGAATGAAATGCTATACGGCCGACATTGGAAGGAATTGAACGGACTCATACGCATATTGCTTATCCAGGGGAGTCTGTTCCTTTTACTGCTGTATTTTTTTTATTTGCTTTATTTTATTCCTAGCTCACATTGAGGACAATGTGTCGTTTAAGTGTGGGGATGGGAAAACTTTCATTTTCATTTGTTTTAGTTAGGTTTGAGTCTAAAAAATAAAATAAAATAAAAAAGTCCTAAAAGCGGTCTGATCGGGAATGAAAGTGATTGTTTCAGTGCTTTCACTCTGTCTCTGTTTGTGGTGTGTGGGTCCTTAATCATGGTCCAATTCTTTAGAACAGACATATGAATCGTTTTCAGCAGGTATTTTTGAGAAAATGTTTAGAAGTTGCTTGATTAGGTGTAACGAGTTGTCGGTAATAAATGCATGCACACATCGGTAACCCTATTTTCCCCATTTTTGTGAGATCTTGAGCCTACTAGATTGTTAGTTGATCTGATATATATTCATTTGTTGAGTGTAGGCCGTATGTTGCTCTGTTTTAGAACTTGTCTGATTTGATACATGCCGAGACTGTGGACTTGATTTATGCACATATATGATAAAGGCAAATTAGGAATCCCTTTTTCGTCTTACACCTTTGTTTACCCATCTAACCGGAAAAAAAAATATTACCCTTAGTAGACTATTTTGAGCCTTTCACCTTTTCATTTGTTTACCCGAATCCTGGTCTAGACTGACCCGTTTTGTTATCAGCTTTATTTGACGATCTATGTGTTTCCTATTTATGTGTTTAGTATTTATATTGTTATCAAAAAAAAAATGTTGAAAAAAAACATATATTAGTATTGTTTAATACAGGTCGAAAATAACCCGTAGTTTTAGTTATTGTGTTCAGCATGAATAAAAGATTGTCATGGGTTGGTAGTTTCTTTGTTTTTTTTAGCCACTTTATAAACCTAAACATCCACCACCTTTAGCCTAAGCCCAAAACCTGTAAGTCCTTTTGATATGTGCAAAGTCTATATGTTACAGTGAAGGTTTGATTGTCTTACAAGCTTATGAGTACAGAGTTTCATATTCGGTTTTGCTTTGAGTGATTTATACTAGCACATTACACGCTAGTCCATATATTAAACCGAGGGGAGTGAACAACTGTGAGGGGTGTGTTGCATGAAAATAAAACTGACAGCATGTTAGACTTAGTTGGGTGAGTTCTGTTTTCAAAATTGTGCATCATGGTTGCCTGTTGAATTAACACATCTAATGCTGATCTATGAATGGGGTATGACTTTGGACCCTAACTAGTGCATGGCGGGGGCGTTGGACGTATTTGTTACTTGTTCGTGATAATGTTCTGAGCAGATTTGCTTGAGGGCAAGCAAAAGGTAAGTGTGGGGGTGTGATGTGTTGCTAAATGCATCACATTTATTTGTTAGTTTTGTATATTTTTGAGTCGATTATATAGTATTGTTATTAGTTTTAGGCTTGCACTTTATTATTTTAGTATTGTATATATTTTATTACTTTTTGGTTACTTTATTTATTTATTTATTTAATACTTTTGGTAGGTGCTCGTGTGGAGCAAGGCAGAAAAATTAGAAATTATATTCAAGACCCGAGCACCAAGTAACATGCATGAAGTTTACTACTACTACTATTAATAATAATAATAATAATAATAATAATAATAATATATCATAATATTAATTAATAAATAATAAAACAAAAGAACCGTGACTTATGTCATGGCCCAAAAGTCAAAACTCAAAATTAATAGAAAATGGGGGTTTCAATAAGGAGAATTATCAACATTTAAGGGCCATAAAAACATTGGTCAAGGGAGGAGTTATGAAGACTATCAAAAGAGTTATCTTATGAAAAGGAGATTCCATCATTTTTCTTGGGATTTTTAATCACCATTCTCTGAAGACAATCATGTGGGCTGAAAGGAGGATTCGTTAAGTTTCTCTTCACTTTTGGGTGAAGGATTGTAAGTTTCTGGATTTGTATGTTTTTATTATGATTGTGTTCGTGACGTTTATTGTAAGAAATAATTGTCTTGATTAATTGTCGTGATATTGGGTTGAACTTTGTGGATGTTTATGTTGTGCTTGAGCCATAGGAATGAATTCCGTCATTTAAATTTTGATGTTGGGTTGGATCTTGTGTATGTTCCTGTATGCGTAAACCATAGAGATGAATTCTGTCATTTATGCCTTAACTTGACATATAGGATCTGGTGAACTAGATAAAGAAGCATACTTAGGGCCTCGTTGCCATTTGTTGATGCCTAAGTCTTGATTCGCTGTCCTAGTGTTTCTTGCAATGAAAACCTATCATACTAACCTTAGAAATCCAAGTTACTTGCATGTCCGAACCCGGGAGTGATTGTTATCTTCATTACTGTTCTTAGTTTAAATATTATTGTTATCATTCAAGTATTCCTATAAAATCAAAAAAAATATAAACTAGCAAGCTTCATAACAAAACTATACCTTCAAAAGTGACTTTGACAAACAACTAGTGCAACGCTAACCACATGCTCCTTGGATTCGATACCCTACTTACCCTAGCTACCTAGATTATTTAGGTTTTGTATGGCCCGTGACGACCGAGGCCATCACTAGGTCCGCCCCTGATTATAATTTTCTTTACTTTTTTCATTTTTTCAATCAACCCATCTAAATTTAAACTAAAAAACGTGCCAAAAAATTTTGAAACAAAATATTAAGCCATCACCAAAACTTATAACGTTATCGGTTTCAATATGTACTGTTAGAAAATAAACTATGAAATTGATAACAAGAACTAACAATCAAACGATTCAAGCTTTATTATTGATTAAAGAAAACGATTACAAAGGAAATTGAAAGAAAAATCAACTGATTACAATGAATTGAAGAAAGCTATTTATAAACCCTAATTCCCAAAGTGTTCGTTAACTGACAGTTAACTTCTTTGCTTCATGACAGAAATAGCCCTTCAAACTTTCAGCATTGACAACTTTAGCTCAAACCTTTATTAAAGTGTTAAAAGACTTTGTAACTTTTTCATAACTGGTCCCTGGACTTATTATAAACTTTATGTCCAATTTGACTAACCAGTTTGACTTTATTTGACTTTGATTTTGACTTAATATCTAACAATCTCCACCTTAAGTCAATAATCAAACATCCATCCACCTTATCACCCATCCAAACATGAATCAAACACCAGTTTACTACTGATTTGAACACCTCAAAACAGCAACATACACACCAGATTCTCGTTGGACCATTTTATCCTTCTTTAAACCATCAGCCACAAGTGTTGCTTCTGATTCAATATTATTCAGGTCTGACCCATGTTGCAGCTTCCCTTTCCAGCTCTTAACATCATTCAAAATGTAGATGCAAAAGTGCGACTAATGCTTTGGATTGAACAATACAATATGTTTTGGTGATATCGTTGGTGCGAAGGAGTGTTTTAGAAGGTGCGAAGGAGGCTTTTGTAGGTACGAATGAAGATAAAAGGTGCGAAGGAAGATATCATGGACGAATGTGAATATACTTATTGTAGAACTTGGTTCGACCAGATGATTTGGGCGAACCTGCACATTCGCACAATCAATTTGGGCGAATGTGCAGTCTATAAATAGACAAGTTTGATTTTTGAATGTAACTTTTGATCATTATTATTCCCTCCACTTTCTGAAACTCTCTCTAGTGTTTTGTTTAACTCGTTTATCGTTCATACCTTGATTGTATCTATATTTCAACGTGTAATCGAGTGATTTATTAATGAAAACTTTTGAAAATGATGATCTGTGTGTTTTAATCTGTTTGACTATTATTTTGTGATAGTTTTAGGGTTTCCGCACCTAAAACTAACTTGTTTGATCATTCTTTGTTGTTTATCGATCCTTTCACGCACATACATATGCTTGTTACTCTTCTTCAACTGTTTGTTCTCCTCCTTCAAGACTATGATTCTCCTGGTGTTTCGTTGCTCGTGCTTCAGCAACTTCTTATTTTCTCTCTTCAATCTCTTGATTGTTTTCTTCAAAGCTTCATTATCATCTGCTGATGTGACTACGACCTCCAACATCTTCTTATCGTTAGACTTTAACTGCTCGATCTCAGTTTGTTGTTTGTTAATCAGATTCATCATCTCAGACAATCTTTGATTCACAGCACTCATAATGTCACTGTCCACCGAAACTTTCGTCTTCTTTGGTGGTTCAACAACATCAGGCAGTTTGCCTCTATGATCTTCTGCTGTAAGTCATTACGGACCTAGATCAGACAGGGTGTCTTTATAAAAGTGCTTTATGCCAAATCCTAAAGTTACCGAATTGAGGAACTTTCCATGTTATATGATGATCAAAGATTATCTATTACATCATATTAATCACCGATGCAAATCATGATTAATATCAGTCCTCAACCTGGTATAGTGCATATGTTACTTTGCTGCATTAATTTGCTGACCTGTATACCTCTATGCATTATATCTTGTACAATTACAGACGACGAAAGCATAATCACGCTTTACAATGAGTCTTTGTGCATTTACTTCTTGATACGGGAGTATGTCGTGTGCGTGGGAACCAAAGACAATTGCGTTTATACTATAAATATCAGTATAAAGCACTGCACAAAAGTCTGCATGTGAGTTTATGTGGATCACAATATCAGCAATTGCCAGATCACACATTGTCTTTAATGATAATAATTTCAAAAAGATCAACGGTGTGATCAGATTTCTTAAAAAAAAAACTGATATGATCCCTTTACCAGAAATCCCAAAAATATTTACAGTTTTTCATTTACATTTTTGCATTTTATTTTCTCGTCAAAAAATTACAAAACTCAAAAAGATTTTAGGTGTGTTTTAGCATAAACTTTAGAAAATCCAAAAAGATTTTTCTTTTTCATCTTATTTTTGATAACTGATGGTGGTTGATGTCGATTTTCTAAACCTTGATACACCATTTGAGCTTTGTAACTTTAAAAATGTGAAAACATGATTGTTGGATGCTTAAAAGTTGGAAAATAATTGGACCGGGACTCGTTTTTGAGATTTCGAAAATTTTCAAAAATCCCATTTCTCATTCGCCCATTCGGTTGGTCGAATGTGGGATTTTCATGTTCCTTCGTATGTTTTATATGGGCGAAGGAGAGTGTTCATGATCATTATCTCATTCGAACCCTTTTGTCTCATTCGTACCCTTTCACTAGGGTCGAAGGAGACAAAAGTTTCTCCTTCGTATGTATAGAATGGGCGAAGGAGTGTGCCTATATATACCCATTTCTCTCATTCGAACCCATTCATATTTTTTCCAGATTTTTCAACATAAACTCACCTTGTTGCTTGTTTCTTTTATACCATTCCATTGTGTTCGTAACATCATTCTGATCATTTTGCATCAATTTTCACAGGTTATCATCAAGGATTCACGGATTTAATTCCTGTTTTATATTACGAGCCCTAACTGTTCAAAACTGATTATAATCAACATAATTGTAACAATTGATGCATAGGGTTTATTGTATGTGTGTTTTAGGGGGAGATATAACAAAAATTATGGTTTAAAACTTGACTGTTTGATTAATCAGTGTTTAAACCCTAGTTTTTAATAGAAAACACAAATACAATACTTAATCAATGAATCTGTTAGTTTAGGATTGTTAATCAGCATCATTAGGTTTGGTTTCAATCAAATGGACATGTTCAGAATCACTCAAATTCAAAATTGAAATTTCAAAATTATGAACTGACTCCTTCGACCAGTACGAATGGGCGAAGGAAGAAAATCATATGGTCGAATGAGGAATATGTGGGCGAATGAATCATTTTATCAAAACTCATACATTCGTACCTTTTATTTCTCATTCGTACCTTGTAAAAACTCTTTCGTACCCCCGTTTGGGCGAAAGAGAAGGGTTGTTACCAAAACTTTTCAATTTGAAATTTTGTCGATTTTTGACGTGTGTTTTTGTTTGTTTTGGAGATTTAACGATGTCTGAACAACAGAAGACGACGGAACAAGCTGGATCTTCATCACAGCCTGCCAAACAGTTAGATTTTGAAAATGCGCACAACTGCTGTGCGTATCTCGGAGACGTGAAGAAGCATACTGAGTTCGTTGGAATTATTGATTTTCTGAAGAGAAGCAGGGTGATAGATGCCATTGCTACGCCGACAGTTATCTATAGGGATATGATACAAGAATTCTGGTCGAATGCTAAGCTTGACTTCTGGAAGTGCGAATCGTGTTTGACGAGCAAGATTCAAGGACAAAGAGTCATAGTTTGTGAAGAAGATCTGAGGGAAGCGTTGAACTTGAATGATGAGCCGACAGATCCAAAGGAGTTTACTTTTATGGATCAGCGAAAGTGCTTCCTCAAAATGAAATACAATGGACCAATCACTGACGGTTCATTGCATAATGGAAAACTGTGCCCCCAATTTAAATATCTGGCACATGTTTTGATTCACGTATTCGGATCTGCAGCAGGAGGATATGATTTGATGAGGAAGAGCATCAGTTCTATGATGGTTGCTTTAGTGTTGAACAAACCGTTCAATGTCTCTGGCATGCTGATGTCTCATTTACTGGAGCCTGTGAACAGCACGAGGAATCTTAAGTTTCTACTTTATCCTCGATTCCTCCAAATGATATTTGATCACAAGTATAAGGAGCTGAAAAGAGATCATAAGCACATTGTTGTTCAAGAACATATGTCGCTGAATACACTCGCTAGGATGAAAGCGTATAAGGGATTGTCTGTTGATGAACGTCCTCCAGTAAGACGTTTATTTGGACACCTAGCTAGAGTGGATTATACAGATCCGGGTGAAGGGCTTGTGAGGAATGTAAACAGTGATTCTGATCCTGATAATCCGTTACATCATGTTGATCCTGATGCTAAGCGCAAAAGACAAGTTGTGAATGTAGGCGCAAAGAGTGGGAAGACAAAGAAACAGGAGATAAGGTTAGAGGTTTCTGAACCTGAGAAGAAGAAAAGTAAGCCAAGAAGAAACAAGACGATGGCGAGGAAGGGATTACATTTAGTTGATGAAGCGTCTGTTGATTCAGAAGAGACGCTAGAGAATGAACAATGGAATTCAGATGCTGAAACGGTAGAGACAACCATGCCCAAGGCCACTGAGGCTGGTGCGTCTGCTAGCCAGAACATTGAAGATCAAGGGAACAAAAATCCTATTCCTGTTGATGAAGAAGAGTTGGGTATAAATGTAGATGAGACGTTTATTGGTTCTCCTGTGCAAGCTGCTAGGAAAGAAAAGAAGAAACAGGAGAAGCCGACGATCAAGAGGAAGAAAGAGATTGAATCCTTGATAGCTGGTAAGAAACTACCACCGGCTACTAGTTCTAAATCACCGGTTATTGCACCAGCTCAAAAGAAGCAAAAGACTGCGACAACATCGAGCACACCACAGACTGAAGAAATGCCTATGGATGAGGTTAATGAGGCATTGGATAACGTGCTTAAGAAGATCAGAAAAGGCAAACTGCCTGATGTTGTTGAACCACCAAAGAAGATGAAAGTTTCGGTGGACAGTGACATTATGAGTGCTGTGAATCAAAGATTGTCTGAGATGATGAATCTGATTAACAAACAACAAACTGAGATCGAGCAGTTAAAGTCTGACGATAAGAAGATGTTGGAGGTCGTAGTCACATCAGCAGATGATAATGAAGCTTTGAAGAAAACAATCAAGAGATTGAAGAGAGAAAATAAGAAGTTGCTGAAGCACGAGCAACGAAACACCAGGAGAATCATAGTCTTGAAGGAGGAGAACAAACAGTTGAAGAAGAGTAACAAGCATATGGATGATTTGATCAAGAACTTGTACTCTCAAGCTCCTCAACTTCAAGCTGGTGAAGTAGAAAAGGAAAGAGAAGAAGAACAGGTTGATTATGAACTATCTGATGAAGAAGAAGATGATGAACTTGATGAAGATGCAGGAAACGATACAAAGAAGAAGAAGAAAGATGATAAGGATGATGGAGGTTCAAATGATGGTTCGAGTGATGGAAACGGCTCTGCTTTTGATGATAGTAGTGATGATGATGATGATGACGCTGACAAGTTTTCATACGAGAAGCGTGACTCAGATACGGGTGGTGAGTCGAGCTCTAAGGCTCCTGGAGAGAATGTAGATGATGATATCTTCTTGAACGAGAAATTGCAGTCATTGTCTGAAGACGATAAGAACAAGTATCGCCAGATGCTCACTGATCGAGTCTGGACGATCGACATGACTAGCAGGTTTCCAGAGATATTTGAATCGAATAATAAACTATTCGAGTTGGAGTTTGATGACCCTGATCTTGAAGATGGGGAAGTTTCTGCGGCAATTTCGAAAGAGATACTTGAAGGTCTAGCAAAGCAAGTAGGTAAGACTTTGGAAGAATTACTTGCAGACAACTTTATTCCAAAGATACCTGAGAAAGAAGCTGGAAATCATTCTGATGATCATGATGTTCATGCGTTTGAGGAAGTTGAAATGGAAGATATTACGAGTGAGGAGTATCCACAATATTTCAAGACTAATCAAGATTGTGGATTTTCCTTCTCAGATGAATTGCTAAACCATGCCGAGAAACTAGCTAAAGAGAAGAGCAAAGCGTTTGAAGACGAAATCTTTAAAGGGCATGACAAACCACGGTTCGAGCAGTCGGAGAGTTTGAAGGAGTTATTGAGGAAGTTGAAAGAAAAAGAGAACAATCGTCCGAAAGCTGATCTTCAAGGAAGCTTTTACAAACTTCATAGTAGTATTTTCAAAGGTCATGCACTGGCCTGGAAGTTTGTTAAAGAATTGAGATGCTTTGCAGTGAAGTGGGAAAAGGGAATCTTGTATTTCGACAAGTTTCATCACTTGAAGACTCTTCCCTATTGGGCAATCCGTGATATTTGTCGTCACCGTTTAACGGGAGCGTCAAATAGTCAGATTACCTACTTTGCTGAGAAAATGACGAGGGAAAGCCGAACCCAGTGGGATTTGTTCAAACCACAATATCCTAAATGAATTGTTCACAAGAAGGATATTGATCAGATTACTGGTATGCCCAAGGTGACGTTAAAGTACAAACCACCGCGAGTGTTGAAAAAGATTCCTTTGTTGCCTATCCCACAACACTTCGCCAAAGACTTCATCTGGTGGTATTATGATTGGAAGATTGCAGAGGCCGTGATTGTGTTGAAAGACGGAGAGAAGGATTACAAAAAGATATACATTTTTGATCCTATGTGGTTGATAAACTGTTCACATGAGGATATAATCATGTTGTTCTACAATCCTATCTATTCTGATGCGAAAGATGCTGAGCAAGCAGGAAAGTACCAACGTGTGGTATTTCTGTGCTTTGCATATGATATCAATGCTGGATGTGACTATGGAGAAAAGCTGGGAAAGTTTGTTGAGAAGCAAAAGGTGCCTGAGCTGAAAACGAAGAAGCAAAAGCAATTTTATGAACCGGTGATGACAAAAGAACAGAAGATTCAGCGACACATCAGATTGGTGAACATTAGAATGGACGAAGAACGACGAACACAATCCAAGCAATAGTCGAGGGGGAGTTTGTAGATGCAAAAGTGCGACTAATGCTTTGGATTGAACAATACAATATGTTTTGGTGATATCGTTGGTGCGAAGGAGTGTTTTAGAAGGTGCGAAGGAGGCTTTTGTAGGTACGAATGAAGATAAAAGGTGCGAAGGAAGATATCATGGACGAATGTGAATATACTTATTGTAGAACTTGGTTCGACCAGATGATTTGGGCGAACCTGCACATTCGCACAATCAATTTGGGCGAATGTGCAGTCTATAAATAGACAAGTTTGATTTTTGAATGTAACTTTTGATCATTATTATTCCCTCTACTTTCCGAAACTCTCTCTAGTGTTTTGTTTAACTCGTTTATCGTTCATACCTTGATTGTATCTATATTTCAACGTGTAATCGAGTGATTTATTAATGAAAACTTTTGAAAATGATGATCTGTGTGTTTTAATCTGTTTGACTATTATTTTGTGATAGTTTTAGGGTTTCCGCACCTAAAACTAACTTGTTTGATCATTCTTTGTTGTTTATCGATCCTTTCACGCACATACACAAAACCTTAGGGTTGTGCAACGAACTGAATCGAACCGGACCGACCCGGGAACCGTTTATTCCAAAATATGAGAACCGGAACCGCTAATTACTAAACGGTTCGGTTCAGAACCGGGTGAAATGGTTCTCATGAAACGGTTGTCAATAAAATCCTAAAATTAACAATTAAATAAAAAAACAAACAAAAACAATCCAACCAACCAAAACATTAATTGCAACATTCAATTTTTTTCACAGTATCTGCATCTTTCCTTTCTATTGCCATCCTCATCATAAAATTCATCAAAATGTTTCAAACATTCATCAATCACCTATGAGCTTCCTTTTTCTTGTTGTCACTTTTTGATTCCCGGTTTGTATTTCATCAGTGGTTTCGTTTTCGTCATTCCCGTCACTAGAATCATTTTTTGTATGATCCATTCAGTTAAAAGATTAATTTCAGGTTTGATGTGAAAGAAAAATACAGTGCATAAATAAGATGATGAATAGATTAAATCATTAAATGAGTAATCAAAGATAAGATTTGTAATAGAGGAAGAAAAAAAAAACAAACCTGACTGAAAATTAGAGGATAAACTCATATGATGATTGGAGTTGGAATGTGACTTTTGGAGAAGAGAATTGAATAATTGAAGACCAAGACGGCTGGATGCAATATGTATAATATAATAATATAAAAGTTTCAGAAAAGTTAAAATAGAAAGCAGCAACATTCAAAACGGTTCTAACGCTTCTTAATTGGACCCGTCGGTTTTAACCGGAACCGAACCGGGAACCGCTTTTGCCAAAATATGAGAACCGGAACCGGAACCTATAACATTAATTCGGTTCGGTTCTAACGGTTTCGGGTCGGTTTCACGGTTTTCGCTGTTCGAAACCGTTTATTGCTCACTATAAATAAGATGATGAATAGATTAAATCATTAAATGAGTAATCAAAGATAAGATTTGTAATAGAGGAAGAAGAAAAAAAACAAACCTGACTGAAGATTTGAGGATAAACTCGTATGATGATTAGACTTGGAATGTGAGTTTTGGAGAAGAGAATTGAATAATTGAAGACCAAGACAGCTGGATGCAATATGTATAATATAATAATCTAAAGTTTCAGAAAAGTTAAAATAGAAAGCAGCAACATTCAAAACGGTTCTAACGGTTCTTAACTGGACCCGTCGGTTTTAACCGGAACCGAACCGGGAACCGCTTTTGCCAAAATATGAGAACCGAAACCTATAACATTAATTCGGTTCGGTTCTAACGGTTTCGGGTCTGTTTCACGGTTTTCGCGGTTTGAAATCGTTTATTGCTCACCCCTACAAAACCTGATATGCATAACCAGATTTGACCCATTTACTGCAAACTGCTTCTGCACAATCAGTCTCAGCAGAATTAATGACCATATTGCCCATACGGTCAATTTTGCTATTAAACACCATTTCAGGCTGATCCATCATTATCCAAGCATAACCATTCCCTAATGAACATATTTCACAATTCATTATTTTCAACCACTTGACCAATTCAGCTGTTAATTCAGAAGCACCATAATAGTCCAAAAACTTCTCAGCTATCACACTTGTTTAGTCCTTTTCACAGAACAATTTTTCACTGATTTTAGCACTGCTCACCTGAGTATCATCTCCTGTAATCAGATCAGACTCCATCTTAACCTGCACATACTCTAACTCACTTAGCACATGCTCCACCTTAGTTAAAACTCATTCTAAACACAGCAACATCCAACTACTTTCTTCCCTTGGCTTCATACCACATAGTTTATATATCATGAATACCCAGGGCCGACCTAATAGTGTAGGGAAGTTAGGCAAGGGCCTAGGCCCCCCCCCCCCACAATTTAAGGGCCCCGTTTAATTTTATAAGAAGTTATATATTAGCCTAAGTTTGCATTCAATATTTGAAGAGGTTTTAGGCTTCAGCCAGGTTACTAAACATGGAAACGGATATCACTGATTTAGATTAGGTAATGTACATTCTCTATATACATCATATGTACACTTTTTTATTTATGCTATATGATGAAACTCTATTTCATCTTAGTATGTGATTGTTTTTTTATAGTAATTCTTTATTCTTTTTGATTGATTGTTTGATGAGGTTTGATTACTTTCTTATTCTTTATTAGTTTATAAAATGATTGGGTGTTATATAATTTTAAGAACTCGGGAAAATTTGTAAAAAGGACCTCGATTCTTTCTTCACTTAGGGCCTCCAAAATGCTTGGGCCGGCACTGTGAATACCTTTTCATCATCAGGATGCCTCGAGCACAAACAATATCCTGCTCTTGTACTCTTTAACTCCTCCTGTCTAGAACACCTATTCACTTCAAAGCCTAACATTTCCAAAACTACCCTTCTTGGGAACAAATCTTTATTAACCAAAAGATTATCATACCCTCCACCTAGAATCCAGCCCACAACCCTATCACACACACTACCATGAACATTTGATTGACCCACATCAGAGATTTTTGTCCTGTGAATTATTTCTCTCATAGTTTTACCACACATCTCTAAACTATTCTCATGTACAACACCATGACTACAATATTCAATCAACTCCTGTCCATATGTGTAACATATGGACTCTTTCACACTAGGCACAACATGACCATTAAGAACATAGACATTATTCACTTGTCTTGTTCCAGTCATCACAACCACTTGATCTTTCATGACCAAAACCTTACCATCTTTTAACCATACATGGTAACCCTTTTTCTCTAAACAACCCAATGACAAAAGACTTTTATTCAGATCTGGAACATACCTTACACCATGCATTTTAACAATAACACCATTATCCATCATGAATATAACAGTTCCATTCCCTTGAATCTCACAAGCCCTGCCATCACCAACCTTGACTATACCAAGATTTACATATTTCAATTTCCTGAAATACCCTTTAACACGTGTCATCTCAAATGAACATCCTGAATCCATAATCCACTTTTCAGAACAGATTTCTTCACTGGTCACCACAAGAACATCAGATTCATCACAATTTTCTGATGAATCACTATCTTGTTGTCTTCTACCACTCATGCCCTGTTCCCTTCTTTTCTTCCATTCAGGTTAATCTCTCTTTAAATGATCCTTTGATTGACACACAAAACACCTTCTCTTGAACCTTAATTCTCCCTTGAATCTTGAATTTTTTTGATCAACCTTTCCTCTCACAAGCAAACCATCTCTACCTGCTTCTATCACATCTAACCTCCTTTTCAATTCTTTTGAATTCAGGGCAGCCAAGACTTCGTCCATAGTCAAGGTCTCCCTTCCATACATCAAGGTGTCCACAAAATGCTCATACGAAGAAGGCAATGATGTGAGAAATATAACGACTTGATCTTCACTAGGGCTGTTCACGAGCCAAGCCGATCCGAACGGAGCTTTGCTCGTGCTTGGCTCGTTTACAAACCTAACCGAGCAGAGCGGCTCATTTACAATCGAGCTGAAAACCGAACGAGCATTCTTCGAGCGCAAATTTTTCGAGCGAGTGCCGAGCGAGAATCGAGCGAAGAGTAATATGGACGATCGTAAAATTGGGATGTTTCCTTCGATGTTTTCGTTGTCGGGTTAAAACTAAGGTTGAAATGTCCGATTATAACACTAATATTGAGATACCAGTGTTCAAGAATGAGGCTTAGATTGAGGCTGATGATGTGATGAACATACGTTGTAGAACAGTTTTTGCATTGTGACGTAGGTGTGATATCAAGCGACAATTAGCAATGGACGACTAAAAACATAAAGAAGTCAAGAGTGTCACCTCATGACTTATGGTGTTACTATTAATAACAGTGTTAAATTTTTTATTTAATTAACTGGGCTAGTTATATTTTTTTTGCATATACTGAGTCAAATCCAATAGAATGTTATATATAAAGTTATAAATTTATATGTAAGTTGTGTGTATATTTATTATTAAATAAATAAAATTTTATTCGAGCCGAACCGAGCCGAGCGTACCTTTGCTCGTGCTTGGCTCATTTACAAACCTAACCGAGCAGATCGGATCATATACAACCGAGCGGAAGATCGAGTGAGCATTTTTCGAGTATTTTTCAAACGAGCAGCGAGCGATCCACGAGCGGCGAGCGACTTGAACAGCCCTGATCTTCACCATCCAATTCAACCTCTATATTTTCAAGGTCAAGAATCAACTTATTAAACTCATTTGTGTGTTCATCTAATGTCTTACCAGGACTCATCTAAAACGTATACAGCTTCTTCTTGAGATACAACCTGTTGGCCAAAGACTTGGTCATGTACAGGGTCTCAAGTTTTGCCCAAATTCATGCTGGTGACGTTTCTTTTGAAACTTCCCTCAACACCCTGTCACCCAGACTCAAGATTATCGAACTGTGAGCCTTTTCTAACATCTCCTTCTTTTCTTTATCTGTGAGATCTCCAGGAAGATGATCCTCACCCCTCAAAGCATCAACAACTAGGGATGAGCTCGGGACGGTATCGGTACCGAACTGATACCGATCCCGACAATACCGATACCGAAAAGTTCAAAAAACCAATACCGATACCGATACCGAACACATACGGTACGGTATCGGTTCGGTACCGGTATGGTATCGGTATTTTACCTTAAAATACCGATACCATACCGATCCCGTACCGATACCGATAATACCGAAACCGAAAATCCATAAATATGGGTACCGATAGCGATCCCAAAACCCCTCGGTTCGGTATCGGTTCGGTACGGTATTGGGATCGGGACGGGACGGGATCGGTATTTGGCCTTGCATGCTCATCCCTATCAACAACACCGTTATGCACAAGCAGGGCCCTCATCTTCATCCTCCACAGATTAAAATCGTTTCTACCATCAAACTTCTCTAACTCGAACTTTGTTGTCACCATTCTTGATCTTTACAAACGGATAACAGTAATCAATTTCATAGATTCGAGCAACGAGGCTTTGATACCATGTAACACCCCAACCGATGGCGGAAACATCGAGATGTCACGTAGTGACGATTGTTCAATAGCTCATGAACTAGAAATGTAAATTTGAATACACTGAATTGAATAATTTATTACATTGAAAGGAATTACAAGATACAAAATTCTAATGTGACAACTAAAACTGAAATCTAATAAATCTCAAATCTAAGTCTAATTTCCAAAAGCTTCGAAATGATCTCATAAGAACCTGAAACATGTACGGAAATAATTTTGTCAATACAAAAATGTATTGGTGAGCATACCCTGTTTGAATACATATAATAGAAAAGTGTTTCGCAATGTATGTGCTATGATATTTGTAATATGTAAAAGGGTCCAAATCAAGCCTCACATCGTTCAATAATCGTTCACACATCGTTCAAGAAAAACCATAACAATGACCAAGGACTTAACTCATTCACGTAAGTCAACCAAGGGGTATAATTCGTAGTACTACTCATTTTTAGGTACGGCCCAAAGGTTAATGACTTTGACAAATCGTTCATACAATTCACACAAAACATATCAAAGAGCACATTGCTTTGTAAATAATACACAATAGTTTAGTAATAATTGTACATGAGTCACCCCAAAAGAGTAAAGAGTAAATAGTAAAAAGGGGAAAGATATACCCATAGTTTGCGAAATCGATCAAAATCCAACTTAAGCGGTCGTGAGCTAAGTAATGGGAATTCCGAGGAATTCAACCTATAACGTAATAGAATACTAATAAGGGAAAAGTCTAAGAGTCTAAGGCAACTAGGGTCTAAGGCATTAGGGTTTGCTAAGTCGATTTGGGGAATTAGAGTTTTTATGATAAATCGCATTAATGTAAAAGGTGTATGTCAAAAGTAATATTTCAAAGTTTGTAAATGTGGTTTAGGTAATATAATTATTACCAATTTAATATTTAGATAAAATATGTTTTGAATAGTTAAGGCAAAATAATTTAGTTAATTACTTTAACTAATTATTGTAAATAAATACAATAATCATAAATATTGAAACAAATAATTATAAGTTACACAATGATCCAACAAATGATATTAAAGACTTTCAACATAAGACTATCTCTATTTATAAGAAAAGTATTTATAAAATAGATGTTATATAGTATAAATAAATAAATGATTAATTATGTCTAATCAAACATAAATAAGACTAATAATACAAGATATGATCCAAAAAATAATATTTTTATAAAAATTAATGATTTCCGATGTAAATCAATGAAAATAATTTTCCCATAATTTTTCTAAATTTATTTATATTTAAAACTGATTTCATGCATTTAAATCATATTTAAATGATTAAAAATAGAAAAACCAATAAAAAGACTTCTTTTCTGTACAAATAATTTTTACTCCAGATTATAATGCTTAGAAATAATTATCCTAAAATTTTGAGATTAAAATCTTCAAAAATGAATTTTTAATCAATTATTCATGATTAAAACAATTTAAATTAATAAAAATAAGAAAATAGTTTATTTTCTAGAAACTAAAAATATGATAATTTATCATGAGGTGTCAAAATGCTACACCTAAATTTTCATGATTTTTGAAGCAAAATTGAATTTGTTATGAATATTCTAAATCTTATAAGTTTAAATAATGAGTAATTTAAACTTTATTTATATAAAATATGTTTTCTCATCTTCTTCCCCATATCAAAGCATAAACCTAACCCTATACCCAATTCAATAAACACAAAACAGAGATGATTAAGCAACAATGATAAAGGGTTTTTTATTGGAATAAATGAAAAAAAACAAAACGGCAAGGAACTTTAGAACTTACAAAATCGTTTTAGAACCGAATGAGAAGAAAAATAACCTTATACTTGAAACCGATTAGGGACGTTCTGGACACGATTTGGGTTGTTTCTAAGGTTATAACAAGTGACGGGATAAGTATGAAAATACAGAGAACGAGAGTAAGTTAGCAATGCATTTAGGAACGATGGTGTCAGTGTTTGTTGTAGGAGACACCAAAACCAAATGGTAGAGGTATTTTGGAACAAGGATTGGAAAAATGTATTAGATGAAAAATGTATTAATACACTCCTAGGTCTATTGATACTTGGATATTTATTATTACTAATAAAAATCATTTAAAGAATAACATAATATCATTTGACGGTTTTAAAAGTAATCAAATTTATTGAATTCCACATGGAAAACTTACGTTTGAAACCTATCATTTTTATTAGTAGCGTTAATTATATTAAAATTATGAGTTACAATTGTTAGAAAACAATACTAATTACTTTTTCATTTATGCTCCATTAGTTGCATCCAAGTTAGCATTTTATTATTATTATTTTTGAATCCACATTCTTAAGAAACTATCAATTCTATATCATTTAACTGATTTCAATTAAATAATAAATTTATTTTATAAAAAATATAGGGTGTTACAACAGTACCCAAAACGTTATGACAAAAAAAATATGGTTTTAGGCGATTTTCAACTATGGATTATTGTTACTTTAGACCTCCCAAAGTTATAATTAACTTATTAGAAAATTTGCAAATGTTTCATACCAATTGTTAGAAAATAAACTATGAAATTGATAACAAGAACTAACAATCAAACGATTCAAGCTTTATTATTGAAAATTAAGACCACCTGAACCACCGTCTCACAAGTCACCCTCCACGAACCACCACTGTCACACAAACCTCCGCCGCCTCACAGACCTGAACCACCGTCCCTACGAACCACCTACCTTACTGACCCCCACCTCTGCCATCGTACTCCACCCGACCACCAGCCACACACCACCACACAGATCCGACCCAACCCCAAAACCTAACACCCTTAACCAAAACCAGACCTCTATCACCGCCGCCTCTGTCATCGTACCGCCTTCCGACCCAAACCCTTCACTGTCACAGACCCGACCCTTACAACGGTCGGTTTTCAAATCCCAATCGCCACCCGAGTTCCCCCCCTTCATCCCAATCGCCCCCTTCATAGCCTAATCGCCTCCTCTACCAATCGCCCCCTTCATAGCCTAATTGCCTCCTCTACCAATCGCCCCCTTCATAGCCTATTCGCCCCTCTTGTCCTTCATCTTAAGCCAATCGCCCCTTACCCCACACCCTAATCGCCTCCTTCACCTAATCGCCTGATTCTACCTTCACCTAATCGTCTCTCTCTATCTCCCTTTACCTGCATAATAATATTATTAGTAGTATAGTTGGTTTGGTGAAACCTTGAAGGATTCGGTTTTCTTTTTGAAGTCCAACCCCAAAAAAATAATATAATAATATAATATAATATAATATATTTTTATTTATATTATATAAATTAATAATAATAGTATATAAATTATAGTATTATAATAATAATAATAATGGGGTAAGGAGTTATGTGGGGGTTCTCTTAGAGGGTGGGCAACCTGTGGTTGCTACCCTCGCTGTCTTGTCAAGGGTTTTTGCCCACTGGTTCCTTTGCCCCCAACTCATCTCGAGTTCGGTAGTTAGCATTCGTACATGGCTCCTGACAGGAAGGCCCGGAATGTCAAGTCAGGAGGTTCTGCGCATGACTTTGTTAGCGGTTTAAGGGCCTACCCCTTTAAACATTTTCACGATTGTAAAGATGGTAAACCGGGGTTTGGCGGATTTTTCCGCCTTATTGAACACATGCAAAGCACTCATCTCAAGACAGAAAACCGAAGACTATCTATGCAGGAGGCTGTCTCGAAGGATCGGGACCTTTTCTTGGACGTTGGGGAAGCTCTCAGGGCAGGAGGTAAATGGTTATGTGGAGGTGCATGGGGATACATGCTCTCAGTAGGGGATGCAAGCATGACGATGAGGTCGTATCGTTCGCCATGGTCTCGGAAGATGTCGAAGATTTCATTGTTGGGATACGGAAACCATGTCAAGCGTTAGACGTCGCAAACCCACGTCACCAAACCGGGATGGTTGGGGATGTTGCCCTCCTCGAACGTGTTTTTTCCCTCCCTATTCAAACTGTTAAAAGCATTCCCCCCAGTTGTCATCTGACGTTTGCTCAAGTGTTAACAAGTGCCTTACGTAAAGTGGTGGCGTCGCCAGGCTCGGTTGAAAATTGGGTCCAATTGCTATTGCTCCCGCGGTTAACCCTGAGGGTGGTCAGACCGTCCTCCAGGAAAGAGCGAAGATCTGGGAACAGGAAATCTCTGCAGTGTAGTAGCATAATGAAAGCGCTTGCAGTATGGAAAGATGAGTCTGGGTTTACGGTCTTGGTCTCTTCCATCTTGGATAGCATGGGGGATGTGGTGGTATCTAGAGGAGAAGTCAGAAGGGAAGAGGACAATGAAACGGAACTGAATATAAAGCAATGTCTTCGAAAAGTCAGGGATGGGCATTTCATGGCGGCGGTTAAGGTTCTGTGCTCCAGTGGGGTTGCCCCTCTATGTGAATTGATCATGCAAGCCCTCATTGATAAACACCCAGTGGTGCCGCCTCCATCTTTTCCGTCTAACCCTGTCGCCCAACCCGCTCTATCTGTAGATGGGGATTGTGTGCTCAAATGTATCCGATCTTTCCCTAAAGGGACGTCTTGCGGTAGGGATGGGATGCGGGCCCAACACCTGTTGGATGCTATGGGTGGCGAAGGCTCGGTGACTTCCTCGGGTTTGCTCGCGGCCATTACTGAAGTTGTCAACTTATGGCTTGGGGGGGCCTGCCCTAAGGCACTTGCTGAGTTTGTTGCATCGGCCCCCCTCACCCCCTTATTGAAGCCCGATAATGGAATTCGACCTATTGCTGTGGGGGGCATTTGGCGGAGGTTGGTTTCTAAGGTGGCAATGAAGAAGGTTCGGAAAGACATGGCCCAGTACCTAGGGGATTTTCAATTTGGAGTAGGGGTACCAAATGGGGCAGAGGCGGTGCTTCACAGTGCCAACAGGTTCCTGAATTCTTTTCATGTGGATGGGTCTTTGGCTCTGCTTACAGTAGACTTTTCCAATGCCTTCAACATGGTCGACCGCACAGCCTTTCTTTAAGAGGTTCACCAGCGATGCCCGTCTATCTATCCGTGGGTCCAGTTCCTTTACGCCCAGCCTGCTAGGCTGTATGTGGGTAATGATTGTATTGGGGCTACCACGGGAGTGCAGCAAGGAGATCCTTTGGGGCCCCTTCTCTTTGCTCTTGCCTTACATCCTCTCATCATGCGGGTTCAGGAACACTGTAATCTCCCGTTCCATGCTTGGTATTTGGATGATGGGACGATTATAGGCAACGCAGTTGCGGTTGCTAAGGCTTTAGACATTATCAACGTGCATGGGCCATCTCTGGGGCTTCATCTCAATATTAAGAAAACAGAGGTCTTTTGGCCGACGTGTGACGGGTTGAAAAGCTAGGAAAGGCTTTTCCCGACAGGGATTGGTAGACCTAAGAAATGGGTTAAGCTCCTTGGTGGGGCTGTTAACCGAGATCCTGCCTTTATCGGGGAGTTGGCAGGGCGGCGGGCTACGAGTGCGGTTGCCCTCATGAAACTACTGCCCCGCCTTAGAGATCCCCAGAGTGAACTCCTGCTGCTCAGGTCATGCATGGGGGTCGCTAAGTTACTTTTTGGGTTACGAACTTGCCAACCCCACTTCATGGTGGATGCGGTATCCCTTTTCGATGATGGTCTCCGCGAAGCTATTGAAGATATAGTTGTGTGTGGCGGCCACTTCTTCGGGGACCTCCAGTGGCGCTTGGCATCCTTGCCGATGCGTTTAGGTGGTTTGGGCCTCCTTTCAGCTCGAGATGTTGGGGTCTATGCCTTTGTGGCGTCCAGAGCTCAGTCTTGGGAACTTCAGGATCATATCCTCCGAAACAGTGGGGTCATTGGACTAGACCCAGACTATCAACAGGCGCTCGAACGCTTAAATGTCTATCTCCCGGATTTTGATATTGGCAGTTTTTCTAACAAGGACACCGCCCCCCCAAAGCCACAAAAACTTTGGCGAATGCTCTTTTTAACAAAACTGCTCAGAGCCCGGGAGAAGTTTTTGAGTTGTCCACTCGCCAGAAGGCGGTGATTGAAAGCCTAAAGGGCCCTCATGCTCAGGATTTTTTGACCGTTATCCCGATTGAGGGTTTGGGTCAATGCATGTCTGCAGTAGAGTACAGGGCTATACTCAAGTACCGATTGATGATCCCTATGTACCCGGAAGATGAAACATGCCCCATCTGCTGTAAAACCTGCATGGATAAATACGGGGAGCATGCAATTCATTGCAAGGAGCTCCTTGGTTTCAAATATCGGCATGACTGGGTGAGGGATGTTTTGTGGGATATCTTGAGAAGAGCTGGGATCTCTGCAAAAAAGGAGGCCCCTGTAAACTTCCTCACAGACCCCACGGAAGGGAGATCCACCCTGCGACCAGCAGACCTGCTTGTCTTTGGTTGGGAGAGAGGGAAACATGCCTGTGTGGACCTCACCGGGGTATCTCCACTGGTTGGGTTACAGGAAACAGGGTTCGTAGCTGGGCAAGCATCAAGAAAGGCGAAATCAAAGAAAGTAGATAAACATGCTAAAGCTTGTGCAGATAACCAACATGTCTTTATCCCTCTGGCTTTCGACACCTTTGGCTCCCTTGCACCAGAAGCTATTCGTTTCTTGACCAGGGTCCAACGGGTTGTCCACAGCAATGTTTCATCCCCAGGGGGGCAAGGTTTTGTCTTTAGTAGACTAGGGTTTGCAATTCAAAAAGGGGTGGCGGCGCAGCTTGTTGCCCGTCTACCTGCTATCATGATGTAACTTTCGTATTTTGTTTTAAAAGGAAATTGAAAGAAAAATCAACTGATTACAATGAATTGAAGAAAGCTATTTATAAACCCTAATTCCCAAAGTGTTTGTTAACTGACAGTTAACTTCTTTGCTTCATGACAGAAATAGCCTTTCAAACTTTCAGCATTGACAACTTTAGCTCAAACCTTTATTAAAGTGTTAAAAGACTTTGTAACTTTTTCACAACTAGTCCCTGGACTTATTATAAACTTTCTGTCCAATTTGACTTTATTTGACTTTGATTTTGACTTAATATCTAATATGTACACACTACAATGAGAGTTGCCTAAGCCAAGATTTACAACAACCTAGAAGTATATAAAATGAAGCTACGTTTAATGAGATATATATACTTAAAGTGGTGATTTTTTTTTTTACATGAAAGTGCTTGTGAAATTAGATAGGAACTTGTTAGCACATGGAAGGATATAAAATTTGAAGTATTTGTTAAGTAAGAATACAAGGTGCTTGATAAATATCTTTATCTATGTTTCAATTTCACCCTAACCCCTATGCACACACATAGAGTGGCACAAATTTTGTCCGGATGACTAGGATTTTATCAATGGATCGGGTATGAGACGTGTATTGCTAATCCCAATCCATACCTGCTTATTAAACCATGTCCTTGGCGAGTCACTGTAGCCTGTTTTTTCTACACAAACACTGCAGTTATGAGCAGCTTTTTAGACCTGTTTTTGCTGCATTTAACCCACAATTCTGGCGAGTCACCGCATGCATCTTGTTTCTGGTTCTTTTCTGTTGATTCAGGATCATTGTTGCTCGGACGTGAAGCATTATTGCAAGTATTGCGGGTAGTATTTGTGAAGAAGCGTTTTTGTAAAGCAAGTATTAATCGAGTGAATATGGTAATAGTATGGAGTCCTAGCTGCCAGAAGTGTAGCTGAAATCATGGCGAAGATAAAAAGTACCTACCCTCTTATAGTCTTAGCTCAAGTGATTCCGGTTATGGAAAACATAGGTTTATTTGGTTTGGGTGATTAAAGTCCTTGTTGTTGATTGGCGAGTTTCAGTCTTTTGTATCTTTTGTTTCTTTATTTCCGGTATTCTAACCTCTGGTTAGGAAAATCTGTCTTTGTACTAGTTATGCTTCTTATGGAATAAAAGTATCTCCTTCTCTGTTAAAAAAAAAACGTTTGTCGGGTATTTATTGATTTGACGGTTTTGTTTTTTAAGTGACTATAAAACTAAGGTTTCTATTCGGTTGAAACAATTTAAATAGCTACGACACTGCGAAAATACCAACACAAAAATCTAGTTCTCATTGTCAAGAACTTTTTTCCAACTACATGTTTTAGATGTGATTTCCGATGCTCAATCTTCTCCTACAATGTAAACTATAATTTATAGAGTAATAGGTAATAGAGTGAATTGGATCGAATGTATTTTTCTCATTATTCACAGAAGATTATATAGTGGCTACAACATTAATACAATGACTTGATTCTAGGAAGACTATTGACTAGACTATTGACTAAGAATATTGACTATGACTAAATAATTATAAAGGCATAAAGATAGCTCTTTGACTATGACTATTGACTGTTGACTATTGATTTATGTTAATACGCCCCCGCAAGATGGAGGATCCATTGGATACGCCAATCTTGGAGCGAAAGGAAAGAAACGGTGATCTTGGAAGTGGTTTGGTGAGGACATCAGCCAGTTGATCCTTTGAGCTAATGTGAAAGACCTTTAAGTGACCGGCATTGACTTGTTCACGAACAAAGTGGTAGTCGAGGGCAACATGTTTCATGCGAGAATGGTACACCGGGTTGGCACAAAGGTAGGTGGCGCCGGTGTTGTCACAGAAAAGAGATGGTGTACGTGTCGTGCGAAGTCCGAGTTCTTGGAGATGATTTTTAACCCATGATATTTCAGCTGCGGCGTTTGCTAGTGCTTTGTATTCTGCTTCAGTGGATGAGCGTGAGACCGTTTTTTGTCTTGATGAACGCCAGGAGATGATGTTGGATCCAAGATATAATATATAACCTGTAGTAGATCTTCCTCCGTCATGTATGCCTCCCCAATCAGAATCTTAGAAAGCATTTAAATCAAGTGAGGACTGTTTATTTAACAATAACCCATGGTGCAATGTTCCTTTCAAATAGCGGAGAACCCGTTTGAGAGCTTGCCAATGTGACTGTTTTGGGTGGTGCATAAACTGGGAGAGTTTGTTGACAGCGAAAGAGATATCAGGGCGGGTGAAGGCAAGGTATTGAAGTGTGCCAACAAGTTTGCGATAAGGAGTTGGGTCAACAGGTGGAGAGGCATCCGAAGGGATAAGCGGTTCAGAGACGCTTAGAGGGGTGAGGACCTCTTTGGCACCATCCATTTTGAAAGTGGTTAAGATGTCCTGAATGTGCCTGTGTTGGGAGAGGAATAGACCATGAGGAGTTGGAATGACTTCGATTCCTAGGAAGTGATGTAGAGGGCCTAAGTCTTTGATCGAAATTTTTTTGCTTAGGGCTTGAACAAAGATGTCCATGAATGGATTATTGTTTCCAGTGAGGACAATGTCGTCAACGTAGACGAGTAGGTAGCAAGTGTTACCATTTGTGTTGTAGACAAAAAGAGATGCATCAGAGAGACATTTTTTAAAACCGAAGCTAATGAGGAAGGCGGTTAATTCATTGTACCAAGCCCGCGGGGCTTGTTTAAGGCCGTAGAGAGATTTCTTGAGTTTGCAAATGTGATTAGGAAACGCCGAATTTGCAAATCCGGGTGGTTGAATCATGTACACATCATCATGTAAGGTGCCATGAAGAAATGCATTATTGACGTCTAGTTGGCGTAACGACCACCCTCGAGAGAGTGCGATGGAAAGAACAGTACGAATGGTGACAGGTTTCGTTACCGGACTAAAGGTATCAAAATAGTCCTTACCGTACTGTTGATGAAACCCTTTTGCGACTAGGCGCGCTTTAAATTTATCAATAGTTCCATCGGGTTTTCGTTTGGTTCGGAATACCCATTTGCATCCGATTGGATTTTGGGTAGTATGAGGGACAAGCTCCCACGTATGGTTTTGAAGAAGAGCGTTGTATTCAAGATCCATTGCTTGTCGCCATTGTGGATCTTTCATCGCTTGGATGTGAGTAGAGGACTCAATGGATGTAGGAAGTGGGTGAAGTGTGGTGGAGTTGATGAAGTTGGAATTGTAATATTTTGGGTTAGGATTGCGAGACCGTTGTGGGCGAGTAGAGGTGGTAGGAGAGGGGTTAGTTGAAGGAGTTTGAGATGAGGAGGTGGTAGAGTCATTGGAAGGCTGTGTAGGTGAATTAGGTTGTGTAGGAGTGGAGGATTGTGGAGATGAGGACTGTGTATGGACAGTGGAGGACTGTGTAGAGGATAAGAGTTGTGTAGGGTTAGGGGAATGTTGTGTAGGTGTAGTAGAAGGTTGTGTATGGTCAGATGAGTGTTATGTAGTATCAGGCAACTGTTGTGTAGGTGCAGCAGAAGGTTGTGTAGGGTCAGGAGAGGGGTGTGTAGGAGGTATGGATTGGTGTGTGGGATCGATGGGAGGTTGTGTAGGGTGTGAAGGCTTTGTAGGATTTGGTATGTTGTGAAGAAATGATTCATAGGTGACAATGGGAGATGTGGAGTTATTGGTGTGGGATGGGAAGATGTGTGGTATGAATTCAACATGGCGAGAGTGATATAGTTTATTGGTGGTTGGATCAAAGCATTTGTATGCTGATCTGGAAGAGGAGTATCCAAGAAAGATACATGATGCGAAGCGAGATTGTAACTTGGAGGTGTTGTATGGGCGGAGCCAAGGATAGCAAAGACATCCAAACGGTTTTAGTTTGGAGTATGTGGGAGCAACATTGAATAACATGTCATAAGGTGATTTGTTGTTCAAGATGGTGGTGGGTAGACGGTTGATGAGACAAGTTGCGGCTTGAAAGGCATGTGACCAAAATTGTGATGGGAGTTGAGCATAGTGGAGGAGGGCAAGACCCGTTTCAACAACGTGTCGATGACGACGTTCGGCCACCCCGTTTTGTTCGGGTGTATGAGGAGGTGTGGTGTAGTGAGAAATTCCATGAGTTGTGAGAGATGGTTTAAGACCAATGTATTCACCACCATTGTCGGTAAATAGAGAGATAAGAGGTGTTTGAAAGAATTTTTCCACTAGTGATTTGAATTGTGGAAAAAGGACGGAGACGTCGGATTTTCTTTTTATCGGATATAACCAAATGTATTTAGAAAAATAATCGACAAATATGACATAGTACTTGAAGCCGTCATTGGATGTTTGGACTGGACCCCATACATCTGGTAAACGAGTTGCAATGGTTTCTTTGCAACAAATGAGTTTTTACCAAAAGAAATTTTATGGCTTTTATTTAACGAACAAGATTTGCAATGAAAAGACTCGGGTGACACTTTATTACCATTAAGTCCTAATTTAGAAATTAAGGACTTGAAGACTTGAAACGAAGGATGTCCAAGGATATGGTGCCACGCAAGTAGAGATCTTGTTGTTGTTGCATTGATTTGAGGAGAGAGTGTGGTTGGTCCGTAGTAAACGTCATTGACGTTCACGCCCCGCATGAGATGCGCCCCCGTGCGTAGATCCTTAACCACGAAATGATATGGAAAAAATTCAACAGAAACTTGATTAGTACGACTAAGTTTTGCAACAGAAATAAGATTATTACGAAGAGATGGAACGATTAAGACATCGTTTAAGAAAAGCGGTCGTGAGTTGGTGTGAAGGGTTGTTTGACCAATGTGTGTGATTGGAAGGGTTTTACCGTCACCTAAAACAATCTCATCCGGGCCACCATATTCGGAAAGAACATGCATTTGGTTGTTGTTGTTGTTGTTGTTAGTGTGATTGGAAGCGCCTGTATCCCACATCCATGGAGTGTTTGGAACCGTAGTGTGAGAAGATGTATTGTTCACAACCGGGTATGAGTAGGAATCATGAGTAGAGACTTGATGGTCGCGTAGGAAGCGACGAAGTTTGCGACAATGTTTCGTTACATGACCGGGTATGCCGCAAAAATAACAAAAAACGTTAGTTTGGCTGTTGTGGGTCGGGTTGTTTTGAGTTTGGGTTGCGGATTTGTTTGACCACGAGGAGGGTCGGTTTTGTAATGATGGGTTTGAGGCTGAGGAACAAGGGTTCCGATTGTAGTTTTGGTTTGATTGATGAACAAAAAATGGAGCCATTGAGGCTGCAAATCAGAAAAATGAAAGGGTTGTGTGGGTTGCGGACAGAAGGCTGTCGAAAGCTGTGATGGATCGGTTGGCTCAAGGGAGCTTTAGGCTCTTGATACCATATAGAGTAATAGGTAATAGAGTGAATTGGATCGAATGTATTTTTCTCATTATTCACAGAAGATTATATAGTGGCTACAACATTAATACAATGACTTGATTCTAGGAAGACTATTGACTAGACTATTGACTAAGAATATTGACTATGACTAAATAATTATAAAGGCATAAAGATAGCTCTTTAACTATAACTATTGACTGTTGACTGTTGACTATTGATTTATGTTAATATAATTCACCTATATATTGTACCTTGGGACACAAGCACATTCTCTTAAAAGAGACGCACAAGAATACACAATCCTCATCTATCATTTTCTCCATTGTCCATTATTTTTTCTCTTATTTCAGCGGCAACTTGTTCTAGTTTTATTTTAAATTAGTTTATTCATATAAATCTAAATAATATTAAAATCCATACTGATTTTTAGAGTTTTTGAAACCCATATTGAACAAGAATACACAAATAGATTTTTTTTTAAAGAACAAAAGTAAATTGATGGTTAAAGACTTAAAGTTGAAGGAATGTTGAAGAGGGAAGATGAGAGGTAGGGAGGAGGGGTAAAGGGGAACTAGAGAGTAGCAAAAGTGGTGGTAGGCATTAGTGAAAGGAGAGTGCGAGAGAAAAGAAGGGTCGATGGTGTGTTTTGTTTAAAAAGGAGATGCTAGTTGTTTTATTGTTGTTATTATTATTAGTATGGTATTATTGGGTTGTCATTATCAGTATTATACATAAGCAAAATGCATTGGCCATTGTTTATCTTTTTAAACTAATATACTTTTTTAATTATTATTGCGTCTGTTCGTGAATGTTCAGTAATGTGTTTATGAACACTCGTTCATTTATATTCATTTATGCTCATTTGTTCATAAAAGATTTTTGTACATTTATTTATTTTATTAAATCATTTTATATTCTTTAATTTATTACCCTAACAACTAAAATAAGAAACCCTATTTCCACTTTGCTTTTGCACCGGATGCATTTTCTTCCTCATTATTCATATCGATGAATACTTTGATCTTCATTCCACTATCAGGACTTCAAGTTTTAGCATTGTTCCGTCCGGCATCCATTTCTAGCCTTCATCGTCTTTACCGATTTTATTTTTGTTCGTTTGCGTTGCGAATCGTTTGTGAATACGTTCCTTAATGAACGAACAAGAGCATAAATCTTGTTCTGTAAGTGTTGATGAACCGTTTGTGAACACGCTATTTTCTTAACTAACAAACATGAATAGGGTCTTATTAGTGTTTGTTTTGTTCGTTTGCAATCTTATTTCCCATTAATAAAAGCAAGTAAAACACCATGCCTCAATTTTAATTTGGTAAAGTACTATATTTTATTAAATTAACTTAAGGTTGACCGGTGTGAGCGTCATTGCCACATCCACCTCAGCATCGAAACCACGAATGACGCCCCACTCTCATTTCCTGGCCGCAAAAGAGGGCGCCATTGAACCGCCGTTAGCACAATGACAAAGCTTCACAGGAGAGGAAGGGGGCCCACCCGTGCTTTTGTATGTGGTGTTGTTTTTTTTAACTATGTTGTTTTACCTTATTAATAATGTTTATAAATAAAAAAAAAAAAAACTGAATTAAATTTTAAGAAACTAATAAGATTTAATGTTATGTATTTTATTTTGTTGAATTTAAATAAGAAAAAAAAATGCATGACGAGTATTGATTGAGGAGGCTTTATTCATTTTCCAGGTGTTATAAAAAGAGCCAATAGAGCCCCTTTTAACATGGCGCTGAGGTGGCAGACTGGAGTCGGAGCTCCATTTTACACCACATAGCCTAAGAGTTAAGATACTGAATTATTTGTTGAGGATAACTCGTTACCTTAATCAAACAATTAAAGATAGTATTGTTTCGCTGTAAATTTAGTTCTGGATTGAATGAGGTCAAATGTAATACGTCCTCATTTAACGGTATGAATTCGAGTTACCATACGTTCGACCCCGCCGTAACGTACTAGGGGTAAAATTTCAACATTTAATTATGGTTTTTTTTTTGGTACGTTTCCTATGTATGAGTCGGGCCATATATAAATATATAATTTTTGTACACTATAAATTCGATTACCTTATATTTTGATTTAACAGCAATGTTGTTGAGTTATATCGGATACGTCAAAACACATGTTCTCATATAGCTAAGGCATGACAACATTTGGATTAATTCATTCGATGTTTACAATGTACCTGCGCAACTACGAACGCAGGGTCGGATTACTATGATATATAGAATATAACTTTCAAATAAGCCAGCCTATAAAAGGGGTATGGATTCGAGCATAAGTAAATAAAAAAAATGAAAACAAAAGGTTAACACAGAATAATAAACTGTACTTAAGACTGTACCAGTCCGTTGAATGAATTATCTAACAGGTCACTATTTTCCTAATTTTAATTGTTTAACATATGTTTTTCTTTTCCAAATCAAATTCATTGTGTTTTTATCTAATTTATCAATAAAAGTATTTCTGGATCAGATCAGATGCCCTTGATTTGCTTTTCAGATATAAATATTATATCTTTCAAATAAAAGCAGGCACGTAAAGGACCCTAGTGGATGCTTCATATTAATTGTATGAAACATGATTTTCTGTGTGCATATATATATACTTTTTTTTAGTGTGATGATTCTGTAGTTCTGTACACATGAAAAGTCGTTCTTTATATGGATTACGTGCGATTTGATTTATCTAATTTAAGCTTATCTAAGAAACGGTGGATTCACATTAATTTCTTACTTTTGTAATATTGCAATGATAATAATTATACTAGTAATAATAAGTTAAGAGGTTGTTATATATAACAAAGTTGAAGTTTAAGTCGGTTTAACAAAGTTGGAGGGTTCCTGCCCGGGTTGGTCTCAGGTTCGAATCTCACGCTCCACCGAAAAAATAACTGCTTGGGTTTGAAAGGAAAAACTCGTGTGGTGCTATGGGATTCGATCCTGGGCAGTGGTCGCCTTGCAACACAGGATTTATCGTTGAAATAATACTCTAAAAAAAACCAAGCTTGAAAAGGGAAAAACCGGCATCCCCACCCTACGGTTGTCAACGAGTCAAGTAATTAACGAGTTATTAGGGTCCGCGATTGCTTAATACGAGTAATTTAAGCATCAAATAATTTTGATCTTAAGGCGCTAACTCAATTTTGAAACTTAAAAATATAGATATAGAACAAAACCCATCAAGCTGAAAACCATTTCTGTTTTTAGACTAAAATATACCGAGTATCAATTCAAAGAGCTAAATCAAACAAATTACATCATAAAAACACACGTTTTTTAGTCATTGTTTTCTATATTCTTTTTTTCGGTAATGAAAAATTGTTTCACATGTGAAATGACACAACACTTTAGAAATTTACCTTAAACGAAACTTCATATTTTAAGCGAATCAAATGAAACAGTCAACAAAAAATATACTAATAGTACATTCTTCGTGATTACATACAACATAAATGAAATGTCGTTATGTTTTTTTCACATTTAAAACAACACCCTAGAAATTTGTTATCACATCTGAAAGGACCCAACATTTTAGAAGTTTACCTTGATCAAAATTCCATTTGTTATTCCGGTTGAAGAAAGCCGTCACCAAAATATTCAATGATATATTCGTAATTACATAATAAAACATATATAAAATGTGGAATGTGTTATCTCACAAAGGAAACGACACCATAAAAATTTGTATCATGCATGAATATCACCTTATAGGCTTAGAAATTTACCTTCATCAAAACTCAGTCCTTTTAATTGGATTAAATGGACAATAGGCACACAAAAAACAAAAACAATGTTAATAATGGACAATCCGCACAACTTGTCTCCTTAGCATTTAACATACTCCTAATATAGTTTTGTGGATGCCTAAATATAGACGAACTTAGATTTCTTACTAAAGTAATCCACATCAACAGAAACAACAATAAACTTCATTAGGTTGTTTTCTCTACTAAAATCTATTGATATTCCAAGTGTTAGACCTTAAGCATGCTGAATTCATTAAGATTTCTAAGGTAAGTGGGAGCAGTAAAAGTCCTTATTACGACCTTTAGGAAGTACAAGATGCGGGGTAGAGACTCATTAAATTTAACTCCGAATTTAACTTCGATTATTTCTCTTGTACACCTTACTGCACCAACTCTTACACACTTAAAAAACTAATGTTGCTCCTTATATACCTGAAAATAAAAACACCTAACTAAAGCTAAATTTGTATCATAATGAACCCAACATTCAAATCAGGAGGTCATCTGGGTCTAAATGCCTATTAACTTTGATGATTATGTAACCTACCTAACTAACGCAAAAATTGATGTTTGGAAAGTTTAACGATCCTACCTCTTCTAATTAAATAATTAGTATCAATCAATCTTCTAAATGGAATAAAGCTATTATTAGCAAAACTCAATTCCATAAATTAAACTAACGTTTGGGATTTGGTTGAATAACCTAAAAGTATTCATAATTAAACTAGATCCGAATGGGAACGTTATAAGATAAGATTAATTGTATAAGATTATACTCAAAAGGGATTATATTATGAAAGAATCTTCTTATATGTGTTTCAAAAGATTTCTTTGAGGATTATTACCATCCTAGTAGCTCATAATAACTAAGAGCCACATTAAATGGACATTAAAACAACTTTCCATAATAATGACCTACATGTTCATTAAGCAATCTGAAAGTTCTAAACTGAAGGTTAAGAACACTTAGTCTGTAAGTCAATAAGATCCATGTATGGGTAAATGCAAACATAAAATGTGTTGGAATCATAATGAAATTTCTCTTCATCAAGAACTAAGTGGATTAAAGAACCTACATCAAGATGAGTGGGAGTAACTAATGAAAACTTGTCCTTACATAGATGTCGTTTCTCTTGACAAGTATATGTTACCTAAGTCAAAGCATTGTTCATGCATAATTTTGACATGATTAATATCGGGGATTCCTCTTATGTGATAGGAATCAAAATATACCGAGATAGACCTAACGGGATATTAGTTTCATCCCATAAGTTTTACTTTAAGCGGGTCCTTAAATATGTAGCATACAACATTGCTCTCTTTTAGAGGATAATAGGATAAATGAGATTATTACCTTATGCTTCATTAATTAAAAGACTTATGTAAATTTAAGTCTATGCTTGTTTATGATAATGCTCATATTGCTTAACACTAGACTTGTCTAGATTATTGAAAAGCATATAATGGAACATTACAATATCTTTAAGAAACAAGACACTATAATCTAAAGGAGCGAGAACTTAAAGTAATTGACTATTCTTATTCTAACTTTGTTATATTCAAAGGAAATCAAGTGTCAATTTCGGAGTATATTATAAGTTATAATGTCAGCAGACATAAATATCTCATGAAGGAGTCATAAGGAACTGTTAACAACAACCTAAGTTATCATGACATAATGTGTTGCTGATCACAACAGAATGGTCATGAAATGTTGTTGGTAAATTTATCAGTTGACTCATAACTTTTTTAACTCCATTTAAATACTATGTTGAAGACTTACTGTGATAAAGTCAGCTACCCTAATTTCTTGAACAGTAACAGTTTGAGAGGAGCTGCATTAGAGTTCGATACGAAATCATTGTTCGCTTATTTTAAGAACAAGTAGAGAACATTAGAATTTTGTATTGAATGCATTCATGATATGCTTATGGATCCAATAACTAAAGGTCTATTACCCATAAGTCTCACTAACGGCCAAATAAGAGAAAAGAGTTTTATTAATGACCATGTAAAACTCATATCATACTATGAATGACTAATGATTAATGATTAATTTTCCTCATTATGATTTGTTTGTCTATTAGTATGTTAAGCTAACATAATGACATAAAGATAATAATGTAACAAGTCAACAACTAAGGGCATAATGTAAATTGATCCTAATGTTAAGTTTTAAATTTAGATTGTAGTATGATTAATGGGGTCCTAAGTCAAATATAGACTTAACGACTGTATTTCTCTGCTACAGTTTGAGTTTAGAATTAAAATGAGTATTAATCTCTGCAGACTTACGTAATACTCATAATAACTTATTACTCGGCTAAGTCGGAGAATGTTGGAATAAATATACATTATGTTAGTATATTTATCTCTATAGCCATCACAATCATTTATATAGAGATTATCAATTATTAATATTATCCTAAGCCCAATAACAGATATGTCTTTGATGGGCGGACTTATCATTAGATAGGCCTTATTAGGCTATATGGTGTGGTAACAAAGTCCCCCAACTCCCTAAGTGTCATATCAGCGCTGCACCATTTTTCCCCTTTCACTCTCAAAAGTTTGGAAATGGTTTCCCCCAATTCCCTCATTCCCCCTTACTTTTTTAATTCTTTTTCCTTTTTATTTAATTATACATTTTATACTTCATTAATATTTTTTTAAAAATAAACTAAAAACCGTAAAAAATAAAAAAAAGCGTACAAAATATAAAAAAAGCATACAAAATAAAAATAAACTTCATTAAATTAAAAAAAAAATACCAACTACAATACATAGAAACTTAAAAAAACCACTAAAAATACATAATATTTCTTTAAACTACAGCATTTGTCATCCGAACCACTTCCTTGCGATCTTGTCTTTCATCTTGATCATTACCGCTTTTTCTTGCTCGGAAAGGCCCTCGAGACTTTTCCCCACCATGCTAATATCCTCCTTTTCATGTTGCGGAAGATCATACTCAAGATGTGCCCTATCCAATCGAAGCCTCTCTATTTCTCTCACCGCGGCTTCTTCCTTCTCCTTCTCCTTCTTTCTTTCTAACCACCTCTCATTTTTCTCTGCCTTAAACTCGTTAAAGTTTTCAATCAAGGCATATATTTTCTCCACCGCTTTTTCTTTCGTAGCAGATGCCTTTCCTTTTGAGCTTGAGGCAGCTTTTTTCACGCGGTCCCTTTCAATTGGCCGCTCTGAATCGGGAGTTGGAGCTTCATCTTCAAACTCCGGGTCATCGTTTATGTTTATAGTACAACGTGCACCGGACCCCCGCACTATAACTTCCTGAGGTGCTTGTCTTCGTTCGTTTTGCTTGTGCCACTTTGTTTGGCACCACTCTCCATTTTTCGCATTTGCTCAAAATCTCATATGGCCTCATGTACCCCCACCCCTTTTCCTTGTGCTATACTTCTTAAGCACCCCTTTCAACACTTGCTTGTCACTTTGACCCGTCTTTTGATTGTTCCAACAATTTTGATAAACACCCGCAAATTGTTGGCATTTGTTGTTCATCTCCCGAAACTTCGTACTAAAGAAATGGAAGGTTCGATAAGGCTCCCGTTGCATTAAGTTGAAAAACTGAACGCAAACATGGTTCTAAAAGTTATCCCGTCCTTGATTTGTACCTACATGTGATAATATTTTTTTAAAGACAATACATAAATATAATATTTTTTAAAGACAATACATAAATATAATATAATATTTTTTTAAAAGACAATGTATATATTTAAAAAAAAAATCTTACTTCTTATTGGATGGGTAGACACGTTCACCCACGCTTGTGCTAGGGCCTCGAGCTCGACTTGGCTCCAAGGAATGCTATCCGCCTTCCCGGTCGGGCCTCGTTCTTCAACGACACATTTTTCCCTTTGGTGTCTTTTTTTGAGGTTGGTTGGGTTTCGGGTATAACGTCGTCATCGGCACCTAAGGATACAAAATCGTGTTTGGTTTGTAATTGAGGTCTCGCGGGGAACATTGGCATTTGTTGTTGTTGTTGCATTTGCATAAATTGTTGTTGTTGCATTTGCATTTGACAAGCGTTTTGGGGTTGACTAAAACCGCCAAACGCGTATGTGCTAGTGTCGAGAGGTTTAGTGGGGTATGGAAAGTTTGGAGCTTGGGTCGAAGGACTAGCGGGGGTGTTCGGGAAAAAGGGTTGCGGGTTTGAACGCTTTGGATCCATAATATTTTTTTGGTTTGAAGATTGAAGGAATTTTTATAAAATATGGTTGTGTGGTTAAAATTGTGGTGTGGTTTAAAATTGTGGTGTGGTTGTGTATTTATATAAAGTAAAAATGTTTGGAATTTTTTTTAAAGGCCAACGACCATTTTTCTAACGTTCAAAATATTCCAACGTTCACATTTTGTCAACCAATGGGAAGGCTTGGTGCATACGGTGGGAGGTTGCTAAACTCACCGATTTTGAAGGGGGGGGGGTGCGGTGTTCCCGATCGGGGACTTGTCCACATCACCCCATCGATTCCTTCCCCCGAAACCACACCATACCGTCTTAGGGTGTCCCATGGGTATATATAAATATAGAGAGGTTATTATGAGATTTGGGTTGACACAATCATAACACCATAACCACTAATATAGCCGTCCCTATTACTCTCATCTCTCAACGTGTTCATAACTTAAGAACAAATAAACCATCATAACTGCATGCACTAAAGGGAACCCGACCATACTGACAAGGATGTCGTCTTCCAATACGCTTACAGCATCAGTCTCAGGTCTCACCAATCTACCAGATATTATTATTATTATTATTATTATTATTATTATTTTATTATGTTTTTCATTTCATATAGTCAAAACTGATCAACACAAATGACCCTGTATCAGAGTTTTTAAATACAAATTACAAGTGTTGGGCCTAACGTGATAAGCAACAACGATTCTACAATCAAGGTGCACAGTTGGAGGGACATTGGACCCGGCTTAAGAGCATTCACAACCCATCCCCTATTCCCTCCCCCATTCTTAAAATTTAACAATCCCAACCCCTATCCCCATACCTTATTTCTAAAATTTGCAAAAAACCTATGTTGAGCCCCCATATATGGGGTCTTCCATATTTCCCCCATATCATTTAATAATAATAAAATAATACAAATTGAAGGTGGAGTGGTTTCATGTTAATCGTAAAAAAAGAAATAATATTAAAAAAGAGCTTATAGGGGATATGAATGAATGGGATGTGATAAACTTTGAAAAAGTGAGAGACAAATTTAGAAAACTATGATTTTTCTTTAAATTATATGGTTGGGGATATGGGGACGGGCTGTGAATGCTCTAACAGAACTAACATACAGATAGATGGAAGATACAATAGCATTCATAAGACTATGGGGTGTGGCCCCCTTCCCCCTTCCCTCTACCTTGTCCACATCAGCGCCACGTTATTTTCCCCCTTCCCCTTCCCCTTCTAGGGGAGATGGTTCCCCCTACCCCTTCCCCTTCCCTTTTCTTTATTAATTTCCTTATTAATTTTTTTTATATATTATATTTCATTAAATATTTTTTTCATTAAACTTAAAAAAAATTACATAGAAACTAAAAAAAAAAAAATACATTAAAAAACCGAAAATAAATTAAAAAAATACTATCAATTAAACGCTCCTCCAAGCCATTTTTTGGCGATTTTGTTTTTTATTTTCGCCGCCACCGCACGTTCCGTTTCATCAAGGCTATCGAGAGGTTCTTTCATCAAGGCGAATTCGGTTGTTTCCTGTCTCGAAAGTTCCATCTCGAGGCGTTTCCTTTCCAACTCTAACCTCTTTCTCGCCGCGGCGTCTTCCTTCTCCTTCTTTTCCATCTCTAGTTTCGCCAAATCCCTCGCCGCCGCTTCTTCCTTCTCCTTCTTTCTTTCCAAGTACCTCTCCGTTTGCTCTTGTTTAAATTTGCTAAAGTTTTTTAGCAACTCTTCAATTTTTTCCACCGCCTTATCTTTCGATGCGGGACCGGTATCAACACCCTTGCCTTTTGAGCTCGAGGCCGCTTTCTTGGCGCGACCCTTCCAATCGGCCTCTCACTCTCAGTTGGTGGAGCCTCGTCTTCAAACTCCGGGTCGTCGTTTATATTAATAGTACAACGAGCATCCGACCCACCACCACTATAACTCTCCGATGCGCTCATTTTAGACCTCCTCGCTTGTTCCACTTCATTAGGCACTACTTTGAACTTTTCACAGTTCGACAAAATCTCATAAGCTTTCATATATGCAAATGTCCCGTGCTTGTCGTGGTACCTTTGAATAGCCAACTTCAACACGTTCTCATCACTTTGTCCCGTGGTACGATTATTCCAAGCAGTTTGATAGAAACCGGCAAAAAGTTGGCATTTTCCCATCATCTCCCGACACTTGGTACTAACGGAGTGAACTCGACGATATTCTTCACGTTGTAACAATTTGAAGAAGTCTTTAACAACTTGGTTCCAAAAGCATTCCTTTTTTCGGTTTGTAGCTACAAGTATTGTAAAAAAAAAAAGTTAGTACTCGAAAAATTTAAAAAAACATAAACATAAACGAAAAACAAATAAAACAGAAAGTTTTTATAAATTTAAAAAAAAATCCGAAAATATATATTAAAAATGTGAACTTAAAGCTTTAAAAAAAATAAATTTTTTACCTAGTATTGGGTCGGTAGAAGCGATAACCCAAGCTTGTGCTAACACCACCAACTCATTGGGAGTCCAAGGAGTTGGGTCCGCCTTCGTACTAGGTCCTTCATTTTGGGCCCGTTTTTTCCTTTTCTTGGGGCTTTTTTGGAAGGTGTCGATTCGGGGGGTGGCACTTGGGTTTCAGGCACGTAATCGTCGTGTGAGGCTAATGAAACGAAATCGTGCTCGTGTTGTGGTTGTGTATCGGGTATTGGTTGCCATTGTTGATGCATTTGCCATTGTTGTTGTTGAATTTGTTGATGTTGTTGCATTTGCCATGGATTCAAAGGAGTGTTAAACGCACCAAAGGAGAGTGGTTGTGTAGCGGGAGTACCGGGTGTCGATGGGAATCCGAACGGGGCTTGGTTTGATGGGTTAGCGGGTGTGTTAGGGAAAAAAGGGTGTCTTGGATCCATGAAAGTTTATAAAATATGTTGAAAGTTTATAAAATGTAAAGGTTTGAATTAAAGATGCGGGGTAAAGAATGAAGGTTATGTATATATATAAAGTAAAAAAGTGATTTTTTTTTAAAATTAGCCGTTATCAAACGGTCCACCACATAAAAGCAACGGATAGTTTCCTTGGGAAGTGGGACGGGGGACTCGGGCAAATTCCACCGAAGTTGCCGAAGAGGGACGGGGGGGGGGGGGGGGGGGGGTGTACACCCTCGGCACCCATCTCCACGTCACCTCCTCGATGGCTACATTCTTTCCACACCCCACAGTCTAATGATGTTAGATCCACAAACGAGTCAATCTAGTGTCATTGATACTGCCACCAGGGCAACCATAGTACACTCGCGAGTGATCAAAAAGTAAAAACATCAAGATTTCAGTAGTGATCAAAAGCCCATTTTTTTTATTTACTTCATCTATATATATGACATGATACAAGAGATACCTAGATCATCCCTCACAAGTCTTTCCTCTTCAAGAGGTACCAACAATCTATCATCAATGTAAATCATAGATCTCACCTTAAATGTTATAAGCGCTCCCTAATTTACCAATTTGTCAAGTTTTTCAACTTATATAGCCATAAACATGGTTAAAAGTTACATACAATATATACCTAAAGGTGTTTGTCTAAATGCCACTTCCAGAAAGAGAATAGCTGAGGTTTTTGCAACAGAAGCGAATAAAGAGAACTAGAGATGTGATTGAGAGGCGAATGAAGAAACTGGTTGTAGTTGCCCGATCAGCGCTCAAGGCAAACTGGTTGGAGAAGGCGAACATAGAAAATGGCTATTTCTTTGTGACTAACGATGAGGGAAAGCGTAGAGGAACAATAAGGGGGCAGGTGAAACAGTTTTGAGAAAGAAGAAGAAATACTTAAGTTTAACTGACTTTGAACAAAAGTTAGTGTTATAACTCAAACTTGTTACGAAATAAAAACAATGCAACTCAAACCATACAGTTCCATCAATGGGAACCATGTAAGAGATTGAATATCTTCTAACAAGTGTTTTTTCCATTGTAAAAGAGATTTTACCCTTGTATTGTTGAGTTGTAGATTACTGATGAAAGTAATGACTGATGGCGAGGACGACTCACTCGCCGCCATGAACGCTAGAGTTCAAGGCGTAACATCTTGACTAGGTTGATTAGATTAGAATTATGAGACTGCACATGATGAACCTACAATGATAAGTAACAATGATTTTACAGTTGAGGCCGGCTAGCGGTTTGGAGCACAATGTGAAAACTCAGTTAGCCTGGATCAGAGGCTGTAACCATTACACCAGCGACATGGACCACATCAGCGGTTGGAGGGATATTGAAAACAGCCACACGGGATTGAAATACATATCAATAGAAGATAGAAAAGATAACCTACTTGAGTTTAACTTTAATATCAGGTGATGTACCTCTTTTTTACACAAAATACATAGCGGCTTACTTGTAATTTCTTCTATTTTAGGCAGCCAATTAGACATAGCTTTCTAACTTGCTACGCCTGGTTTGATCACCTAAAACAGAAGAAAACAGGAGCGAGTTACTTCCTATTGAAAAAACAAATTGTTTAACACAAAAGTATGTTATTGCAAGCACAGTTGTCAAAAGCGGCGCACGCCTAGGCACTGAGGCGCACTATCAGGGCTGTTTTCGGGCTGATTTTGGCCAAATTCAGGCTAAAAATTGCCTAAACCTCTAAAACATCCTAAATGAGCTATGAACAAGTCCTAGACAACCCTAAAACATCCTAAAGTAGCCATAAACAAGCCTAAAACATCTCTAAAATCCCTAAAAAAATGTATTTTAAACTATGCACCTAATTATAAAAAGCCCTCGTTTTTATGCGCCTTGCGCCTAGCTCCGGGCTCGGCCTATGCGCCTTGAGTGCACCTAGGCGCTTTGACAACTATGATTGCAAGATAAAATAGCGGACATTATAGGCAAAGACAGTCAAATTAGCGTCACTGATATCATTAACGCCTTACCTAATGGAGCAGCCATAGCATTTGCGCAAGCGATTTAAGTCAAAAAGTAACAAAAATATATACATATCAAGATTTCATTCTGGAACAAAAACCTATTTTTTGATTTAATTGATCTATATGACATGCTCAACATAACAACCACACATGCATACACACAACTAGAATGAAAAAAAAGTTAAAAACATTCAGTTTATAGCATCATCTACTAAACTGCTCCCTGACTCCTATCTGACCAATTAATCTGAGTTTTTTCACCTTAAATTGCCAACAAAAACTATCCCTAATTTACTCTAAATGAACTATAAACAAAGTTAAAACTTACAACATATACCTGAAGGTGTTCGATGAAACTCCACTTCCAGAACAAGACGTCATCCCCATCAAATCTGATGGAGTTGTCCCAAAGGGAATCGAAATTCACTAATATCATCTCGAATTTCTTAAAATATAATTACAAAACATATATACCTCATAGCTTGCAGCAATCAATCTGCCTTAATCATCAAAACTAAACCAACAACCAGTTAACCATTCAACTTCAATTCTAAACAAGACCAATGACAACAAACAACAACCACATGCATAAACGTAACCAAAATAGATAAACACTCAAACAGTGTACATAACACCAGACTCTAACCACACAAAACACTTTCAAAAACTTTATTAATAACACGATCAATTACTTTATCAAATCAGACAGCCTAAACCCATCTCAAGAATCCGCAATATCAACCTTATCATTTTTACTCTTCACCCGTCTCTGATTGACAAGTTTCGAGAAATCCATAGACAAATTCGAATAAACAGAATTCACCTTCGAAATATTCCCATTAATTTCCTGAATCAGTTTCACATTCTTCACCATATTATCTGGAATCTTCGACTGATGATTCCCGTTCACTTGTTGTATTAATAATCTGTTCTGATCTAATACCGTTTGCGCTTCCTTAAATCCTTTACTTAACGTCTCCCATGCCTCCACGTCACACTCCTCTGTTTCTTCACCCTCGCCGTCATCTAACGCCGTCAGCCATCGCTGCGACGTCGTTTTGTCGACTGTGTTATTTGGTTTTGATTGAAAATTTGGTTCCTCGACAGAGGAATCCATTGATGATTGTACACACCAACAACACAACGCAGGTTGTCAACGGTGTATAAAACAACCGACTGTGTCGAAAAGGCGGTGTTTTTTTAATTGTTTTTGTGCACTTTCTGGTTAGGTGACGGGTGTGGTGTGGTTTGTTAGTTGACGGGGAATATGGGACGTTGGATTTATGGATTGGACGGGGTAGATTTGGTTGTGAGTTAAGAAGGTGACGGGCTGTGAGATTAAGCGTTGAAAAAGTCGTATGGATCTTAAATGGTTTTGTGATTGGGTCACGTATGCGGAAAGCGAAAAATATCTTCGGAGATTGAATTTGTAGATATGGTCCCTATACTTTTGTAGCTTTTTATTTTGTTGCCTTTTATATTTGAAAAGTTTTTAGATTTTGACCTCGAAATGTAAAATTTTAACGAGTTAGGACGTTGTACTAGTCAATCACTCCCAGAATAAATACATACTTGTTATAACTTACACACTCTCTAATTCTACTATTAAGATACATTTTTTTTTCCAACACATAGATTGAACTTTTACCACTTAAAAAATGTCACGCTTTAAACAATTATAGTTATTATAACTTTTATTTGATAAAATGAAAACTTTTATTTTCTAGATTACTTATTAAGAGTAAAGATCCGGTACAAATAGCTTTTTTGGTAAGAACTGTGAGAATCAAAGGAGAGTATTTTTTTTTTATTTTTTTTTCAAAATTTTTTTTCCCATATTGTTAAACATGTATTATAGTATTGAAAACTAAAAAAAAAAAAAAAAATTGGTGTAAAGTAATTACGTGTAGAGTAATTACATAATTACTCTAGTGTAAACTAATGTATTTACCTTAATGACGTAATTACACTAAAAAAATTTAATTTTTTTTGTATTATTCATCTAGAAAGAATGTTTAAGCATATGGGAAAAAAAATTCTAAAAAAAAAATAAATTTTTTTTACCCCCTTTGATTCTCACAGTTCTTACAAAAAAAACTATATGTATTTGATCTTTAATCTACTTATTAACTAGTTTCTTTTAAGTTTTGTAATTGTGACCTAAGTTAAGAGTAATATGAGAAACCTAAACAATTTTATATGTATAATTTTTTGAGGGGTTGAAGGTTACTTTAGGACAATTTCCAAATATATAAATTGTGATTTTCTTTTAGGCTTTGTTATCTTTGTTAACTAAATGTATATATAAAAAATAATGAAACAGACAGATGTAGATGAAATTTTCAAATATTATGCATACATACAGTGACGAAGCTTGAACTTTTTGATAGTGGGGGTTGAAAGTCATGAGACCCAATTTTTTGAAAAAAACTAGAGAAATTTACACTACTGAGTAAAAAATCGGTGGGTCGGAACACCCCTGGCCCTCACTAAGCTTCGCCCCTGAGTAACATCTAAAACTCAGATTTTCTTATTGAAATAAAAAAACGTTAATAAATATAAATTTTCCACTGAAATGTTATTTGAGGACTTAGGGTTGAATAACACCAAATCGTAGATAAGAGGTGGGTGGGGGTTGGTGCTTGGGGGAGAATAAACTAATTAATCTGTGACAATATATATATATATATGTATGTATGTGCTAAAGTCTCGTTGTGTTGTGCCCACCAATCACACTTGCCTTCACTATCACAACCCACTTCTTCCCATAATTGTCGCATTTTAAAAGGCTACCTCATTTCTTAAATTTTAAGAAATAATAAGCAAAGGCTTTATGGCTTTATACACCAAACTTTTTAAGGGCCGTTCGGTTTTTTTCTCCTTTTTCTTGTAATCCTTGGGCATCTATGTTTGAGTGTAGGGACTATTTTTTTTTATTTAGTATCCTAACGCTAGATGATAGGCACTATGCTTTGAGGTTCCAATAGACGTTCCATAGTTTCATATACGTTTGGAGGGTTTGACATTTGAGCAATCTCCCACGTCGATTTCTAGGCACTTAGGCATCTTCACAACTGTTCGGATCTTGGTAGTTTCTTTGGCAACACCAAGAAACATGTTTGTGTACGTTATTTTGCTTGTGTCGGTGCTTTGCGTTAAAGAATGGAGCAGTCAAGAGGTTCTATGTATTTAGTAATGGAGCATTGATATATTGGTTTCTAATACTTTCTACTAGAGGGCAACAACTTATTCATTGGATTCTTAATTGTGATAAAGTGTATATGTCTTTTGTTTTCTTAGCATATGCATTTGATCATAAAGATCTTTTGTTTTTGTTATTAGTATTGAACAATATGAGATCAAGGCAAGTAGACTTGAGATTAATTTTAACCAGAAAAAATAGTGCATTTAAACAATCTTCTCTTTTAGCTATGGGTGGCAAAATGGGTAGGTTGGGTGGGTTTGGTTGTTGGGTCAGGATGGGTTTGGGTTAGGATGGGTATAGGTCAAGATGGGTAGATTAAAAAAATGGGTTAGGATGGGTTGGGTCAGGATGGGTTTGGGTATGGATAGGTTTGGGTATGAATGGCTTGGATTAAGATAGGTTCACATTAAAATAAATTAAAATTTTTAAAAAAAATTAAAATAGCAATAAAAAATTTAAAAAGTAAATAAAAATAAAAAAATAAATTAAAAAAAAACAAAAATAAACTTAAATATAAAATTTTAGGGGATCTGAAGTATTTCATTTTGAACCGGACAGGTTCGACCCTATCGGGCTGGATAACAACCCGGACCGTTACGACCCGGCCAGAACTGTTTCGATCTGACCCGTCCCGTAGCGACCCGGACCGTTTCGACCCGACCGTTTCAACCTGACCCGTCCCGTTTCGACCTGGCCGGGCCCGATAATGACCCGGACCGTTTCAACCCGGTCGGGCCCGGTAAAGACCCGGACCGTTTCAACCCGACAAGACCGGTAGCGACCCGGACCGTTTCGACCCGACCGGGCCCGGTAACGACCCGGACCGTTTCAACCCGACAAGACCGGTAGCGACCCGGACCGTTTCAACCCGACCAGGCCCGGTAACGACCCAGACCGTTTTGACCTGACCCGTCCCGTAGCGACCCGGACCGTTTCGACCCGGCCGGGCCCGGTAGCGACCTGGACCGTTTCGACCCGACCGGGCCCGGTAACGACCAGACCGTTTCGACCTGACCCGTCCCGTAGCGACCCGGACCGTTTCGACCCGCCCGGGCCCGGTAGCGACTCGGACCGTTTCGACCCGGCCAGGCCCGGTAGCGACCCGGACCGTTTCGACCCTACGGGACAGGTAGCGACCCGGACCGTTTCGACCCGACCGGGCCCCGTAACGACCTGGACCGTTTCGACCCGACCGGGCCCGGTAACGACCCTGACCGTTTCAACCTGACCCGTCCCGTAGCGACCCGGATTGTTTCGACCCGGCCGGGCCCGGTAGCGACCCGGACCGTTTCGACCTGGCCGGGCCCTGTAACGACCTGGGCCGTTTTGACCCGACGGGACCGGTAGCGGCCCGGACCGTTTCGACTGGCCCGGGCCTGGTAGCGACCCGGCCGGGCCCGGTAGCGACCCGGACCATTTCGACCCGACGGGACCGGTAGCGACCCGAACCGTTTCGATGAGGTTGGTCTCGTTAACGATTCGTGTTGTTTTGACATGGTCGTCCGTTAACGACCCGAACGGTTTCAAACCGACTGGGTTATCAACAAATTCAAAAGATATAATTTTTTGTTTTTAGTGACATTGATTTCTATGAGGCACCAACACTTTTGGTGTTAGGTGAGTTTTAATTCAGATTTGTATATGATTATCTAAAAATACTCATCCTGGCCCATTTATTTTTTTTGACATACCCATCCTGACTCACTTACTTATTTCCTAGAATTAAAATTACCCATCCTAACCCCCTTGAAAATTATACTAAACCCATTTTAACCCACAAGATCAAATTTTAAACCCAAAACAACCCAAACTCAACTAGATGGGTTGAAATTGCAAGGTCTAGCAATTGAAAGTCTCATAATCATTATTGCATAATAAAATCCACTACACCGTGCAATTAGTTATGCACAAGTAATATATTTTTTTTCCGAATATCAAAATCTAGACATGAGTAGCTAAACCCGCTCAGTCTTGTTGAAACTACTCTACCCTTTCATCGTTGACCCATTCGTAATCATCTTAACTTAACTGGTAATGATGGTACACATCAGTTTTCAAAAACAAGTGTCAGCTATAACAGTTGAGTAAGACAAATGGTAATAATCATAAAACAAATAAAACATCATTTACTTCAGTAAATCGTAAAATAGGTAAAAACATTATTTTCTTCATCTAAATGTTCCTTAGGTGTAACTACAAGTTACGATCAACATGACCACCACAATGAACACACAACTCGTCCTAAGTTGATGCGTATTCCCTTAAACAATCTTGCCATCTTATCGAATTAGGCTCAAAATGTCTTTATTTAAACCTCCTTATGTTTCGGTATCGTGAAACCAATTACTGATAAAACCGACACCTCATACGAGAAACGTTAGATTCAGTAGCTTGGACGTTGTGGACTTCGTTGTGAGTTAAAAAGGTGACGGTCTGTGAGTTTATATGTTAGAAAAGTTGTAGGAATCTTAGACATATAACTAGGTGTTAGTTCCCCGTGCTTCGTCGCGGGCGCGGCTGTTATGTATACATGTTACGCGTAATGCGCAGCGAAGAAGCACACAACCGATCGAATTTACGTCAAATGAAAATGTATTATATCGACGGTAGAAGCGGTTTTGGATAACTATATATGCTTAATCCACGTTAGTAACAACAAATAAAGGATTTACAAATAATGACAAATATGAAGGCTATTAATTTTCTTGTGTCAATTTTTGGTCTCAAAAATTAAAGCGTACATAGTGTGAAGAGATTAGTAGTTACTTTAAAGTCTTCCTTCCTTTAAAGATCCCCAAAGTAATTGCTTATCCCACCGTAAACCCATTTGCCGCCATAACCATCCGCACAACCATTGATACCAATCAGAGAAACCACCGTAGACACGGCACCGTTAACAAACGTTGTTTCGAAACGCTAAAATCCTCTTCACTGTCGGTCTGCCGCAAACACCGCGCACCAAACAACACCAACAAAGTCATCACCGCCATCTGAAACCGTCGGTCAGCCCACCAACCTCTCTCTCTTTTACAGATCTGTCCATCCCTATCTGCAGCTCGTTTTCCTGCAACGTAGAGGTTTCCAAAAGGTGGCGGGCGGCTGTTGAACGACATCTAACGGTTTTGGTGGCATATGAGGTGCAATAGCAGCTGGTTCACCAATCTTTATTTGTTGTACTTAAACGGCCATGTAGTAGCCAGTCTGACAGATAGTACAATAAAGTCAACGTTTAAAAGGACATGTCGTGTGTGCGTGTGTGCATCGTTGAGCAGCTCCGCCTGGGGTTCCGCCGTTGGCGGTGGCCAGAAGCGTTCCTCAGCCTCTCTTCCACTATGTGTTTATGTTTGTAAGTTCAGTGTGTGCATATGACAAAAAGGCCATATATAATGAACCAAATGAAAGTGCCTAAATTACAGATGTACCCTCGTATAATACCAGCTTTGATATTTACCGATTTGCCATGGAAAAGTGGACAGCGTACTTTAGAAGTATGACACTGTAGAAGTGTCATACAATTATAGTATACTAGGGTTTTTATTAACCCGCCGCAAAGCGGCGGGGCACGTTTGCAGAAGTGTTTAGTAGCACTATGGGCAACGGTCAAAGGCATTATAGCCCAGCGGCATTTTGGTGGTGGGATAAAACTTAGGGACTATAAGGTCCTGGGTTCGAATCTCACAAAAGGGGGTTTTCTCATAATTATGAGTTTCCTCCTGAATTGGTGACTTGGTGGTGGAATATGATCGCGTGGTATCACTCGTGGCACGATAATGCTCTAGTGGTCCGTGAGTGATTCCAATTGGCCGTTCAAAAAAAAAAGCACTATGGGCAACGATTTTCCTGCATTCTTTCGCGTAACTGTGGACGGTTTCATAGACATAAAAGATAATATTAAGGGACTGTTATTGTCGTGTGAGCTTCAAAAAATACTCGCGGCTAAAAGCTAAAAGTTTGGTGGTGTCGTAGTAAGCCCGCGCTTCGCGGCGGGCAGTGACTTTTTCGCATTTCCTCGAGCAAGATGTGTCGGCAATTTGATTGGTATCATTTTGGTTCGTTATGTGTAGGAAATTCGATCAGTATCTTGATTTGTTAAGGTATTATTATAGCGCAGGCATCAAGTACAACACCAATAACAATAAGAAGCCGTAAAAATAAAGTCAGTGTAGCTAGTGTAAGTTGGTAAAAAAAATGATAACTTATAAATATAGAGGTTAAAAAAATGTGTGATAATTTTTACAAAAGTTATGAGGTTAAAATATAAATTTATGTAAGGCAAAGGATGTATTGAAAAAAAATCTTTCTTAGCAATGGATAAATTGTAGGCTGATAGGAAATAAAAAGTGTAAAATAATGGTCCACTGCTTTATGAAGCAGCGCAACTTAGCGTGGCTGGGCGCAAGATATCTATTCGTCACTATCCGCGCGTTGCCGCGGGACGCAATTTACACTTGTGCATTGTGGCGAGACACAGTTAAAACATCGTACGTATTGAAAGAGAAATATTAACGTTACCAGATAAATGCTTTGTTGCTGATATAACTTCGTTTTCAATGAGTTTTATACCCTTACGTTTAGAAACTATAAATAAGAATACGGTACGAATATCAATGTTAAGACGGAATTGGTTTGGTTTTTCACAATGGCGGAAAATATCATTGTACCGATACCGAAAGTATTAATCCCCCAAAAATAGCAAAATGGGTAGCAGTAACGATACAGAAAATGATATGTACGTTAACGAAAAAAACAATTTCATATGTGTCAATAATGTGACAGACACATTATCACTTGACAAATAAATAAATAAAATGAAAAATTTAAAAGCTAAAGTAACGTCACAGACTCACAGGTTTTTAGTAGGCTAGGGTTTGCCGTCCAGAAAGGGGTGGCGGCGCAGCTTGTTGCCCGCCTGCCCGCTATCTTGATGTAATTTTTCGCGAAATTTTAGAGTAATAAATGAAACAAAAAATGCAATATCTAACGTAAAAAAAAAAAAAAAAAAAGCTAAAGTAACGTCACAGACTCACAGGTTTTTAGTAGGCTAGGGTTTGCCGCTCAGAAAGGGGTGGCGGTCTATCTTGATGTAATTTTTCATGAAATTTTAGGGTAATAAATGAAAAAAAAATGCAATATTTAAAGTAAAAAAAAAAAGAAAAAAAAAACAATAACAAATATCAAATGAAACAAACAATTGTAAGCACGTGCTGCATACTGATATGTAGTAGTGCATGTTAATAAATATATCGGCAATGGCGTATATTAGTTTTTGGACACTATTAAAGTGTCCTTGAATTAATATTATAGATAATATATAATGGAAAGCGAAAAATATCTTAGAAGATTAAATTTATAGAAATGGTCCTTTTACTTTCACAAACTCACACTTTTTTAACTTAAAAAGTTTGATAAGTTGTGTTAACCGCGAAAAGAAATTTTAAATACGAGTTTAAGTTTTGTAGTTGTAAGTTAAATTGAGGTCACTACGAGAAAGTAGAAACTATATCAATTTTGGGAGCTGACAATGTTTTAGGACATATTAAAATAATATGGTTAGCAATTTCATTTGATTGAAATACTTATGTTCTCTATTGCTTGTAATTTTAATGTCAATTTTGTTGCTATCATTTTTAAGTAAACGTGAGCATAATAATTGGAATGAACATAGATCAATTCTATGGACAAATTATATTTCATGATTTATTGTGTTTTTTGTATCCTTCTCACCCTTCCTATTTTTGCTACACTGTGTAGAATAACTTGACCCGTATTTAACGTGCCTACATGCCTTTTACAGATGAACAATGCTTAAGTGGGGTGCGAGGGCTAGAGGTCTCTACGGGCCGTAGAGGGTGTCAGTGTAATAAATGAGGACACCCTCTACGACCCGTAGTGAGTTGGTAGAGTGCATTTAAACCCTAGACGGCCCGTAGAGGGCTCTACGGCCCGTAGGGAATACGAGGTATGAGGACATTCAATGGACAGACTGACTTGCAGTGTGTCAGCCTGAAAAAGCAATTCTTCTACAGGCCGTATAGGCCTCTACGGCCCGTAGAAAACCTGGTTGTTGGGAGCACTAAACCCTCTATGGGCCGTAGAGGCCTCTACGACCAGTAGAGGTCCAGATATATTCTTCTTCCTTGTCTTCTTTCTTCAGTCGATGAAACATTTCAAAAAAACTGGAGCACGAAAAATCCGATCGATTCCAAGCTACCGCGATGTCTTCGGGCCACTTCAGTAATGTTTCGGATGAATGGGAGCATTCGTTTAGCATATATCTCATCTCGGAAAGCCTTTTCGGACCCGTGGTGGAACGTGGTGAGGAGGAGGTTAGATCCGTTGTTCATTGTGGTGACGGGAAGGCGCTACCCGATTTGAACCTGCTGCCCGATTTGAACCAGGAGTACGTAGAAGAACCAGAGTCATTTTACTTGCCGCCGCCAAGTCATCCATAGTACGAATACAGGACTTATCATTCGCACGAGGGAGGTGATAACGATGGCGACGAACCTGTCCCGGATGTTTCGTACGAAACAAATCAGGTGTGTTTATGTATTTACACTTGTTTATAATTTAGACCCGTGTATATTTAGTAGTGTACATATTTAGACTCGTATATTTAGGCCAGTCCCTAAATTTGTTTTAGGGTTTGTGAGATTTGAACTCGTATATATTAGTTGTTATTTGAACTCGTAGGGTTTGTGAGATTTGAAGTCGAATATATTAGTAGTTATTTGAACTCGTATATAAATTTTGCAGGTATTTAGGTCTCTTAAAGACCTCACAGAGTGGGTTTATCAAAGGGCCAAAAAAATGGTTACATTACCGTATACTCACGTACTGTTTCGGAAGGCAGGGGGCCGAATAGGAGGGTAACGACGGCATGGATACGATGTGACCGTAGTGGCATACATCATAGTGTAGCCACGGTTCGAAAGACGGGCTGTAAAAAATGTAATTGCCCGTTTGAACTAATAGGGAGATACGACTTCGGCCACGATGGTTATATTTTGGAGGTCCAGAACCAAACACATAATCACAAACCTTTCCAACACATCGAGGGTCACGCGTATGCTAGGAGGCTCGGTTCGGGCGAGTTAAAATTGGTGGATACACTTTATTTTCAAAATGTTACGCCAGTAGACATACATTCGGCCGTTAGAAAACAAAACCCGGATAGTCCCTACATCTTAAGAGACATACATAACACAATAACCAAGGTTAAGCATTTGTTATATGGCGGCAGGACTCAAATACAGGTATTATTATCTCTTATTATTATTATTATTACTATTACTACTTCTTCTTTATTATTATTTTTTAATTATTATTATTGCTATGCAGGTACTCGAAGCCACATTGGTGGAAAAAAATTTGTTTACTTCCCGCATGTGCTGATGATTGATGCGACCTACAAAACGAACGAGTATAAACTTCCGTTTGTTCAAGTTGTGGGTATGACATCAACATCCAAGTCGTTTTGTGTCGCCCATGCATTCATCTCCCGTGAAAAAGGGATAACTATCTGTAGGTGCTACAAAGGCTTAAAGAGTTGCTAGAAGATAGTACGGAGCCCAGTGCTATAGTAACTGATTGTGAGAAAGCCTTGATGAATGCATGTGACATTGTATTTCCAGCAGCTTCGAAGTTGTTATGCAGGTAATACATATTATTATTATTATTATTATTATTATTATTATTATTATTATTATTATTATTATTATTATTATTATTATTATTATTATGCATTCAGGTATCACATTCAACGAAATATATTGAAGCACTGCAGACAAGCCTTTGGAGATGCAGATTGGAAAATATTTGTGAAATCTTTTAAGCGACTATGTAGCCTTTATCTCCGGCATTTTACCGGCTCTGGTTAGACCGATTCTACAAACGACTATGTCAGGACCAACGAGCTGGTACATATTATATTAATTTAGTTTAAAACGCATACACACATTAACAAATATCTTTGTTCTATTTTTACAAATGTTTTTGAATATATAGACCGGGTCTGGCTCCGTGACTACAAAGAAAGGTTTGTTTCTGCATGGACAGACACAAACTACAACTTTGGTCAGTATACGACCAACAGAGTTGAGAGCCAACATTCAAGGTTTAAGATGCACATTAAGGGGCCTAACAACTCGCTCCAAAAACTTGTGATGATTGTAGACGATGTGGTAACGTCACAAGAGAGGGAAATAAACTACACGTTTGAAGAGAGTTTGTCGGTGAAAAAGGTGCACCATGACATACCGATTTTTGAGGACCTACTCGGTAAAGTTTCCCATGCAGCGATCGAGAAGTTGATAACTGAGATAAAAAATATAGAGAAGTTGAGGAAACAAAAAATGAGTTGTGGTCACCAGCTTTTCACGAGTTCTGGGTTGCCGTGTGCATGTCGATTAGATTCGTATTTAAATAAAGGTAATACCATTACTTTATTAATTATTATTATTATTATTATTATTATTATTATTATTATTATTATTATTATTATTATTGAATACAGGAATAAAAATACAGTTGTCTGAAGTTGACGCCTTCTGGACACGACTGAATTACGAACCGGAAGTGGTATGGGGGAACGTGACCTTGCGAGTGAGTGGGAAATAGTCAAAGAGACACTGCTGTCTCAATCACCACGCGTTCAAAGAAATGTGTTGTCAAAAATAAAGTCGGTGGTAAATAGTATGATTGACACTCAACCTCCTGAGGTACAAAAGAATACTCGCGGGCGCCCAACTACAAAATCACAGAAAAAAAAACACGAGGATGCGCAAGAAGATGTTAGTATTATTATTATTATTATTATTATTATTATTATTATTATTATTATTATTATTATTATTATTATTTGGGAAACTTGTAGACAATTTGTGTTGTCTGGTTTGCACGAAAACAGGGGAAACTCTGCCCAATTTTTTATAAAATCTTTGATTATTATTATTATTATTTAATTATTTATTGTTATCCATTGTAGGAGGACGAGCCTGTTAGAAGACGTAGGCCATCAGATCCGGATAAAGATAAAATGAGAGTGTGTGATAAACATTTTCCACTATTAGTAAGGGACAGGTACATAAATAACTATACATACATACATACATATATACATACGTACACATCCCCTAATCACGATTTCTCAAAGTTTGGCGGTGACAGGTATAAATTTGTGATTATAGAATTTAAGCATTCGATTCATCCCCTTTATCGACGGTTTATCACGCACATTCAAGATGTTCAGCTAGACGGTAACTGTGGGTTCCGATATGTAGTTGTGGCTTTAGATTGGGAGGAGGAAGACTGGGCTTGGATCCGCCAACTTCTTCTAGAAGAGATGATGGGGGAAAACCAGCAGGATTGGTTGATGGCTTTCAACGCATTCGAGGATAACGGGTTCGCCCACATATACTCGTCCTTAGATTGGAGGGAAGTGGGGAATGCACCCGATTCAAAATGGATGGAGCTGCCTTTGACTAGATTACTGATTGGTCAGGCATTTGGTGTGGTCCTTCAAGTCTTCGCTGATGATGGAGCGAGCACATTCTTCCCTCTGCAAACTCATCCTGAAAACGTGCCAGAACATCGGATCATTTCGATAGCCCACGTGAATGGCGACCACTACATCATGCTTAAGCTAGCAGACGACGCTCCAATGCCTTATCCAAGTGGAGCATGGTCGAGTTGGGTAGATGTAAATCACAACCCATGGTTAGCACTATACAGAGATCGTCTTGATGAGGGACGTAGACTATCTCAAAGACCTCCAGAGTGGTTTGACCTAACTGGTAGTCCTCGTAGTTCTGATTCTTCTGATAGTTCGGTGTAACTTTGTTTTTATAATGTATAATGATTTATTAAGTACATTTTTTTTGTTTTTATTATTTTACCTATACAATAAGAAATGAAAACGTTTTTTTTATAAAAAAACTTATACAACCTAATTAAAACTAACAAAATACAAAAAAACCAAAACTTCTATTGGCTCGTATAGGGCTCTATGGGCCGTAGAGGGCTCTACGGCCCGTAGACAAACAAAACTTTTTTCTAAAAAAATTGAACCTCTTTATAAAACATCTTCCCAAAATTTAAAAAAAAAATGGTTTCCTACGGGCCGTAGAGGTCTCTACGACCCGTAGAAGAGTATTTTTTATTAAAAAAATTGGGGTTTGCAGTTGTATGTTATATTTAATTTTTCTGGATATGAAACCAGCGAACTGGTAGCCCAGATGGTCCCCATGGTTTCTATAAGTGTCGTGTGTATGTGTGTGTGATAATGTGGCCAAGCTCGATCCTTGTCCCAACCGTTTTGTTTTTTTATCCTTATCTATGGTCCGTAGAGAGCTCTACGGGCCGTAGAGGATCCCTGAAAAAATTTTAAAACATTCGAACAGACGAAAAAAAAAACCATTTCATTTCTTCTTTCCTTTCAACCACCAACCCCCCAAAACCTCTCAACCCTAACCCTACAACGACCACCACCGTTCAACCACCACCACCATCGTCCCACTCTCTCTCTCTCTCTCTCTCTCTCTCTCTCTCTTTGGTTACAGGTATGGTTCTCTCTCTCTCTCTCTCTCTCTCTCTTTTCTTTCCAGTTTTTTTCTTCTTTTTTTTTCAGTTTTTTTTTTTCAGATTTAGGAATGATGATTGTTGTAGATTATTGTTGTGTTGATAATTGTTGTGGGTCGATTGTTGTAGATGGTTTGTTGAATAGTTTAGGTGTTTCAAATGGGTCGAAATGCGTTGATTGTTTAGGGGTTTGTTTATATTGTTTAGGCTTGTGTTGAATAGGCGAAATGGTTTGTTGAATGGGTCGAAATGGTTTGTTGAATAGATTAGGCGTTTCTTTTGAAACGTCTAAACTATATTAGTTTAGGCGTTTGTTTTGAATCGCCTAAACTATATTAGTTTTGGCGTTTCTTTTGAAACGCCTAAATTATATTAGTTCAGGCGTTTCTTAGCGTTTCAATAGAAACGCCTAAACTATATTAGTTTTGGCGATTCTTTTGAAACGCCTAAAGTATATTAGTTTAGGCGTTTCAAAAGAAATGCCTAAACTATATTAGTTTGGCGATTCTTTTGAAACGCCTAAACTATATTAGTTTTGGCTTTTCTTTTGAAACGCCTAAATTATAGAAACGCCCTAACTATAAATTCTTTGCTTTTGCAGTTATGGAAAATTATGAAGACGAGGACTACGTGAATGAGGAGGAGGAGCTGGAGCCTGACGAGCCCGTGGTCCGGGGGGCCTAGCCCCATGGCGGGGGGACTTAGAGGGCTGGGAGCATTGAAATTTTTGGCGATTCGATTACACGAATCCAAGATTTCAGAGGTTGAGGAAAAAGAAGACTGATAAGCCGAGGGGGATTAGTTGGGACGCACTTCGGGCCACTAGGGGGTGCAGAGGAGATTGCACGACAGTGGATCCCGGAAGGGAGCCCATTGGACAGGTTTCTTGGCGACTGCAGCGCGCCGTCCCATCAGCCGTTGGTGATAGAGTTCCTATCTACCTTTCGCCTTCGGCTACGAAAGGATGGTGACGATCAGCCGTGCGCCGGACCGTCGCGCCCCCCACCGCCGGAGGTCCAGTTTTCCATACTCGGCGTTGAGTATGGTTATTCCCTAGATGAGTGGGCTACGCACACCCAGTGGTACACTAGCGAGCAACTTGGAGAGGTATTATTATTATTTATTTTTATTCTTATTATTTTTGTTTTTATTCTTATTCTAAATGTTAATGTTAATGATAATGTTCAGGATGTCTACACTAGAGGTGTCACTAGTGTTCCTGATGATGTGCTCTATGCGTGGTGGCCCAGAGTTCGGGAATCCGAGAGCAAAGTATTATTATTATTGTTCTTCTTCTTATTATTATTATTATTATTATTATTATTATTATTATTATTGTTGTTGTTGTTGTTGTTATTATTGTTATTATACTTATTATTATTATTATTATCCTGTGCAGGGGGGAGAGTTGTGACAGAGCATCCAACATTCGTCACCCCGTGGTTCGTTACATTCACCGTTGCATTACCTATTCCTTAACAGCACGGTGCACTTGTAACGAGCGGGTGACGAAGACGGATCTGATGTACCTGTATTGCATACTCACCGGCACGCCGATTGCCTTGCATCGGTGCATGGCCGAGTACTTTGCCTCCTTCCCCCATAAGCAGTTGCGGGGAGCCATCGCATGCGGGGGGATGATCAGCAGGATTGCCGAGCGCTGCAATGCCGGAAATTATTTTGGTTATGTTAACCGGAATCAGTTTCCGCCACTACCGCCCAGGTATTATTATTATTATTATTATTATTATTATTATTATTATTAATTTTTATGTTTTTGTTTATTTGTTTCAGCACATTAGGTCAACCCACGATGAAAGCTATGGGTTGTACGGTGAAGACGGGGGATCAGCCAGCCATCCAATATCTGATTGCTCCGGGTGGCGCGGAGTTTGTACATGAGCCGTTGGTACATCAGGGCTTTGGAGGTATTATTATTATTATTATTATTATTATTATTATTATCGGTTTGGGCGTTTCTTTTGGGAAAGTTGTAGACAACTTGTGTTGTTTGGTTTGCACGAAAACAGGGGAAACTCTGCCCAATTTTTTTATAAAATCCTGGATTATTATTATTATTTATTGTTATCCATTGCAGGTGATGCTGTGGAGGTTGGGTTGCGGTTTGTTGCTGAGGGGCAGGGGACGATCAGAGGTACGTCGACATGCCTGAGCCGCAGCCTGAGGATGTGCAGAATCCGCCGCGCGTTTATCACTCCCTCAGGTTGCCTCCTGATGTTAAGGAGGACGTACGTGCGGCTGCCGCAGAGGCTGTCGAGATGCGTCAGTGGCGTGATCGGCAGGACGAGGCGATGCGCTGGATGATTGTTGGCTAGCAGGATATCTTTCGCCAGCTGGGCATGCAGACTCGTGTCCCACCGATTATAGGGCCCAGCACGCAGCAGACCCCGCATGAGGCCAGGAGGTCCTTGCAGCAGCCCGTGACGTCCTCGCAGCAGCCGCCGACTGATGATTCGATGTTCTTTTTTTTATCATATTTTCTAAACGTTTTAAACAATGTTTATTTTGAACTCTAATTATGTTAATTAATGTTTATTTTTATCTTTAAATTTATATATACGCTTGTGTTAACGTACACGCTTATCGAGACGACATTAAACAACACGTTTTCTAATTATATTACATAGTAAAAATAAATAAACAATTAAAATGTGTTAAAAAAAACCTCTACGGGTCGTAGAGGGCTCTACGGGTCGTAGAGGGCTCTACGGGCCGTAGAGGTTGTCTAATATTTGCATATGTTATATTTATTTTTTTCAATATAGAAACCAGCGAACTGGTAGCCCAGATAGTCCCCATATTTGCAATAAGACTTGTGTGTGTGTTTGTGTGATAATCTGCCCAAGATCGAACCTCGTCCCAAACGTTTTTGTGTTTTTTTGGGTCTACGGGCCGTAGGCAAAAATTATTCATTCATCCCACCCTTATTGATTGGCAAAATTAATAAGACGTCAGCTACGGGCCGTAGAGCCCTCTACGGCTCGTAGAATGATCAAAAAATGAGCCCTACGGGCCGTAGAGCCCTCTACGGCCCGTATAGGGTTGTGTGAATAAAATTTTGCATTGTGTGAATAACCGGAGCCTTCTCGTTATACCAAGTAGTTATGGGATACATATTATGTAAAAATGTGCTTAGGTGCGTTTCTACTCAAAATTGATAATTGTATTTAACAGGGTTAGGATCAAATACACAGTGAAAAAAAAGAAGAAGTTGTAGGAAGCGTATCAAATGGGCTTCGATTGAACTCATTCAAGCGGCATTGGCACCGTCTCATCGAACCCTACGATTTTAGTTTTTAGGTCTTCGTTTTTGGGGGGTTTAACTTGTAGTTTTTAGAAAATACGTTATATCATTGTGTCTTTTATATAGCATTGTGTTTTTTTTCTTATTTTCATCATTGTGTCATTTTTTCAATTAATTGTGTTTTTTTTCTTCAGCATTATGTTATATTTTTCGGCACTGTGTTATATTTTATGGCTCATTGTGTCAAATCTATTGTGATTTTTGTATCCTTTTCACCCTTCCCATTTTTGCTACACTGTGTAGAATAACTTGACCCGTATTTAACGTGCTTACATGCCTTTTACAGATGAACAATGCTTAAGTGGGGTGGGAGGGCTAGGTGGCCGCGCGGCGGTGCCGTTGGCAACCGGCAGGTGGTGGTTGATGTGGCTGATAGGTTAAATTTCTCTCATAATTCTATTCTTTTTTTAATTTACATTCCTCTTCGAAAAATTCAAATTTCAAATCGAATTCCTTCAAATTTCAGTTCATAGGACAAATAATAATAACAAATTTTGATTATATATTCAACTAGGGGGACCAGGCACTACTAGCAAACGGTGCTGGTACCCTCTAACAACACGGTAACACTGCCTTGGGTGACATGAGTAGTGGTTTGCTGGTAGGTTTCACGGGTACTAGTTAATGGACCGTGAATGAGTTTTTGTATGTAAAGGTTTTTGTTTTTTATGGGTTGGGTGGTTTAGGGTAGAGCTGCCTCCAAAACTGTGCTTCAGTGAAATAATGTGGCAGTGCATGATTGGTGTAATCAATGCAGTTAAAAATATGTTAGTGGCGCGCCCCGCCCCGCCCCCTAACAATATAGTAACTCCTTTAAACACTAGTGGGAAACCCGCGCGTTGCTGCGAGACAGTTAAGATAAATATTTTTTTTTAAGAATGCACAAGCGTAGCCGTGTTAGCCCCACCAAGTTGTAGGAAAAGTGTAAAAACGTAATTGTCTTTGAATGCGAAACGATGTATATGAAATTAATCAATTTCTCTTCATTGTTTAAACTTTAAAAAGAAACTATATTTTTTTATATCCAACATATACGTTCTTATAACTTTTCATGCCACACTATGTAAATTGTCCAACCATATATCCTTAACGTCCAACATCTAAGAGATGATGTGTACACAGGACACCCAAGTATAAAAAAAAGATTTCACTATATATGAAAATGAACTTCTTTGACCATCAAAATTCAGTCATCAGTACTGTTTTCAAAACCAAATATGAGCATAGATAATTTTTATTCCCAAATATTTCTATATAATTTTTCACAAATTTAGACCAAACCACCATATGGATACGTATTGTCAAGCATGAACTCAAAACCAAATATGAGCATAGAAACCAAAACAGAGTAGATAAATCAAAACACAACCATTCGATATCACTATAAACAAGTAAACAGAGAAGTAAGAAGTATCAACAAGACATTTATTTTAAGAAACAAATCAAGTTTAACCTGAAAGTTGAACTTGCAGATACAATCCACTTTCGGATTGTGTCGACATTTTGCCAGATTCGTTACAACATGATTACTCTTTTCAGCGTCCTCGGTCGCACCTTGTCGTTCTTATTAAATAATTAAAATAAAAAAAAACCTTATCAACAGAAAATCAAAATGTACCGTACTACTTGGTGTTGTGTGTGCGTCACTTCGTACCACCATTAACTCTCTGCAAAGATAAAGATAAAGTAATTTGTTTCAGCAATTCTCATGATGAACGACACTGTATATTTATGTAAACATATGCAATTTTAAAAAAAGAAAGAAAATGTAAAATTAATATTTGTTAAATATAATTATTTGAAGCTTGTGGTCAAACAACATCACATGCTATTATCTATAACTATACTATATATAATGCATGAGAGAGAGGTAATTTAAGATACCCAAAAGTTAAGAACTTGTTTTTCATTAATAACCCTTAAATGTGGGTAAAATAGTCATTTATACATTATTTACATTTTAATACCCTATCTTAGTTACACTTTAATCCCTTAAACTTTACTTAACTTTTGCTTATTTAAATTATAGTTAAACTTGTTTTCCTTATTTTAAGCAAACCACCCCCATGATTTTTAAATAGTCATATTTTTTGCATACATTTATACTTTTATAAAAAAAAATTACACCATAATAATGAGCATTTTATTATCTTTAATTTGAGTATAGTATTGCTATTTTTTTATTTTAAAAATCTTTTATGTGCTACGTCATTAACGGTATCTAGGAGTGAGCAATAACTAAACCGTTCACCGAAGCGAAACAAAAAAAACAGACAAAACTGAACCAAAATCTATTCAAAACTGAAAACATCCGATTTAACTTAAAATTGGTTATCATTTTCTTTTTCTACCCTTAGTTAACCCAAATTAGTTAAACTAAAGCAAACTCATTAATATATTCATAAGAGCATGCCCGCACGATGTTTCATGGTTGGGTTAGGTTCAGTTCGGTTATAAGCTTCAACCGGAACAAGAATCGACATTATCGGTTTATCGATCATGTTAACCAACCGGTTAATTGGTTCAGTCTATTTGGTTATATTGTCGTTTTTACTTTTTAGTTCGGTTTAGTTAACTTTGGTTAAGAACCAAAACCAAACTTTAATTTTGCTTAGAACCACATGAAATGAAAGTATAAATACATGTAATGGATGTATAAACTATATAAATGTATGAATTGTTCAGTTTTGGTTTGTTAATTTTGGTTAACTTAGGGTACAAAAAAAACGATATTAGGTTAAGTCGGTTTTGGTTAATTTTCAGTTCGATTTTGTATGTTTTTGTTCGATTTCGGTTGAGGTTCAATTATTGTTCACACCTAAATATTATTAATCACGTAAAAAATCAAATTTTTAGTTAAAAATATATTGCAAATTATAATCTAATATGGTTTGAAGCTGAGTAGATAGGTTTATGAATTGTAGTGGTGGTATAAATAGAGGGGGTTTTGAAATTTTTAGCTTTAATACCTAGGCCTGTAAACGAACCAAACGAACATGATGTTCGTATTTGTTCATTTAGTTTTAACCGAACACGAACACATAATAAAACACATTTTTGTGTTCACGTTCGTTTATTAAGAAATTTGTCATGTTCTTGTTCGTTTATGTCAGTTCGTTTAAAACTTAAATGAATAGTTCACGGACGAACATAAACGGACGTTCACGAACATAATAAATGTGAACGATTTTGTAATATTACTGAAAAAACCCAATTACTAATTGGTTATATATTTATACAAGTAGCTAAAGCCCAATTTATGTTTATATTTATATAAATATAAATACGTATGTAATTAATAAACATAAACGGACATAAATAAACGAACATAAACTGATGTTCACGAACATAAATGAACAAACTCAATGTTTGTTCATGTTCATTCATTTAAATAAACGAACAATTTTTTTTTTTCGTGTTTGTTCGTTTATTAAATAAACGACATAAATGAACTTACCGCCGAACAAATTCACGAACAGCTCATGAACATTCTATTCGTTTATAGGCCTATTTTTACATGTATTTCATATATTTGCAGGCAAAAAAAAATTTAGCCATAGTTTGTTTTTGTTATTCACAAAAGTGAACTAAATCGGACTAAAAACCAATAATCTAACAATACTAACCGAACCAAGGAACCAATTGTTTAATAAGATTGACTAATTGATGACTTTTGATTTTAATTTCGGTTGAGGCTAATAATCGAACTTAACAAAACCATACACACCCTTAGAAGTGTTTGTGTTTCCCGCTGCATCGCGCGGGCATTATCTATTAATCTATTAATATATATAAAAGAATTAAACATTGCTGACGTGGCGTGCAATGGTGTCTTCAACCTCTTCATGAAACTGCCACGTGGCATCATAATTGAATGATTTTAGTGTTTTTGATTTATTTCCTTTTTTTAATTAAAAAAAGATAAACATAAAACCCTAAATTTATCTCTCTATCTCTCAATTCTCAATTACTAAAATTAAATTGAATTATTTTGAAAAAAAAAAGAATTTAAAAACAAATTTAAATTTTTCTCTCTTATGTTTCCTCCCATAATTTTTAAACGTTAATATTTTTTATATTCGAGATTTTTTAAATAAAAAAATTACACTAAATTAACGAGCGTTTCATTATCTTTCCAACGAGTACCATAGTGCTATATAAAAAACGGAGAAAAAAACGAATATTTTTTGTGGGGTTTTGTTCATACAGGAAAAAAAACACAAAGTGTTCAGGTTATTCATTAATCATGTTTTTTCTTTTAGGTTCTTATATACGATGTTGAAATTCAGCCCAATCGCCATGCTATAATTGGAATTTTACTCTTCTAAAGATGGATAGGTGTACTTCATCCAGAGAAGCTAGGAAAAAGAATCGCGCAACACTGCAACACATGGTGTCACCTTATAGCAAGGTTATTTTTTATTTATTTAATTACAAGAGTAATAATTATTACTATTAGTATTAGTATTATTAAAATGGTTATATTTTTCAACCCCGAGACACTCCTGGGATAAAAGCTAGTACTAGTATATAACAATTTGAACGAATTTTTGCGAGCAAATATAGAAACTTAATTATCTAGAAAATAAACCTTTATAATTTATCTTTACTACATAGTACAAGTATATTAATGCATTGAAGGGTAATCTGAGGAAAATTTATATGACATTTGAGGGTTCAAGCACATGACTTTTCACATCCCATCTTAACTTTACCAAGTTGGACATGTTTAACCATTGCTCACTCTTTATAATGTAGCAGAGATATGCTAATACACGTTTTTGAATGACAAAAATTTTGGGATGCTCTTCTGAAATATGTAAAATGGGTTTACGAAAAACAATTTACATTGGGCCCATTTTGAATGGACTAGATGTTTGAGGAGTTTGAATGTATAAGCCTCAGTACTGAGTTACTGACTACAAAAAAAGGTATTTAGGACTGAAAATTAGTCTTTAATACTCTCAAGTCAATATTTAATGGTTATCGAGAATTGATATAGTGGTGTTAGTAACCAAAATTAATGTCCATTGTATGACATCAACATGGACTAGGCGAAGGATAACGAGGGCCAGGGGTGTCTTGGCCCCACCATTTTTTGGCTCAGTAGTGTAAGTTTGCAGTTTTCGTATATAATTTTATACGAATTGAGTCCGGGCCCCACCGATTTGATCTTCCCGGCCCCCACCGATAGGAAAAATCGATTTGATCTTCCCGGCCTCACCGATAGGAAAAATTTGGGTCTCGTAATTTTCGGTCCGCACCACTATTTTTTTCAAGCTTCGCTACTAGGACTAATGTTCAGTCTAGCTTCAATACACACAAATTAGATATGTGGTAGTTATATATTTTTTTCAAGCTTCAATACACATAAATTAGATATGTGATGATTATATTTATTTTAAATGCTCTGATTACTTCTTGAACAAAAATTTCCAGTAGTTTATTTTTAAACGCCTAAATTGCTAAATAAAAAGTTTAAGCTCGTGAAAAAAATGTTTTTTTTTTTCATGGGATGGTTTACTCCTTAGAGAGGTTTCCGTCCGGGGGAGGTGCACGGTTCGAATATCAAGGTCAGCAAAAATACACTCCTTGGTGTTGAAAGGTGTAAACTATGAAATCTCTGTAATTTGCAGAGATGGAGGAACTTTATTATATAGGAGATAATTACAATTACATACAAGGAAATAGATAAAAACAATAAGTACAAAATAAATACAAAATAATGACAATAAAGAATGTGAGGAAATCAAGGAGAGAATGATGGAAAATGGTTGACTAGTATCTTTTATCCTCCCGCAAGCGAAAAGGCGGTGATCGAACTCGTATTAAATCTCGAAAGAACTCAAATTGTGGTCGTGGCAAACTCTTGGTGAATATATCAGCGACTTGAAGCTTGGTAGGAACAAACTTGGTGTGAAGCTTCCCTGACATAACGAGCTCGCGAACAAAGTGATAATCCAAGTCGATATGCTTAGCCCGTTTATGAGAGACCGGATTTTGACTCATGAATAAGGCACTCTTGTTGTCGCAAAGCAAGGTGGGACGAGATGACGGTAGCGCATGTAACTCCTTCAGCAAATGAGTAATCCAAACAATTTCAACAGCAGCATTTGCCATAGCCCGATACTCAGATTCACAACTTGATCGTGAGACAGTAGGTTGTTTCTTTGCACTCCATGAGACTAAGTTACCCCCTAAGAATATAGAATACCCATAAGTTGATCTCCTTGTTTCGATACATCTAGCCCAATCAGCATCCGAATACCCTAAGAGGGAAGAGGAAGGAGGACGAGTAAAAACAAGACCATGAGAGATAGTACCCTTGACATAACTGTAACATCACAAAATTTTCCCCAAAATTTTAATACATAAAAAGCCCATATATATATATATATATATATATATATATATATATATATATATATATTATTACACCTTTATCATTAATATTATACAAATGTGCCTAAGTCTTTATTTATCCTAACTCACAACTTATATACATACATAAATGTATATAAATAATAATAATAATAATAATAATAATATGATTCTAAATTCTTTTTTTTTCACATACAAGATTTTTTTTTTTAAATAAAGCCTTGAGTCAAATAGTCAAAGTCCTAGTCAAAGTCTTAGTCAAACAGTCAAAGTCTTAGTCAAATAGTCAATTCATCATAAAACCTTACTTTATGGTGTTGACCAATTTTAATGGTTAATTGACTCCAAAACTAGTATAAAAACCCACCTATGACCCATTATACTTTGCACCTCTAAATCGATTGTTTCAATCCGATTAAACTTTCCCTCATACCTTTCTTCTATAGTCTATTACTCCTACAATTGAAGCTTTGATTATAAGCTCTTGTAATTGGCGAATTGGAAGCTTGATATTCTTTCTTTTTCGTTTTCTTCAATTTGGACTAGCTACGTTGTTGAGTCTTTGGGATTCGCCTCGCATACATTCACAACACATTATTCTATTTTTTTACGAGACATAACATTTTGCTAAGGTGAGTTTTACATAGCCCCTTTTCTATTTATCACCATTTTTGGGGTGAAACATGTTACAACATTATTTATGCAGTTCAATCATCAATGTGTCTATGTGTATTTCTATGTTGCATTATGTCTTGAACATGACTAGGGTAAGCACAATTCTAGCATAAACATTCATCAGCCAAACGGTATACATTGATAGATCTATTGGACTGACAATCCCACCCGGATACGTGCCTCCTACAAAGGTAGTGTGGGTGTTTGTTACTGCAATATAAACGAGTGAACCATGAGCGTATGGGATGTACCACAATACAACAGTCACAATGGTTGATTATGCACTCGATTTACTTCTAGTATGTTTTTGCATATGGACTAGAATTGCCATGACACATGAATTGCACAACAATTTTATTCGATTATCAAAACCTATGTAATTCTCACCAACTTTTGTTGACCCAAAACATTTTCAACTTAACATGTTTCAGGTTCTACTTGCTTGAAGATTTGACTTAATGCTTGAGGATATTTGCATAGTTTTATTCAATTTGATGTACAAATTCTTAGAACAATTGTATGTAACTTACTTAAATTATTTAATGAAATTTATTATTTACCATGAGCTACTGAACAATCATCAATACGTGACATCCCGATGTTTCCGCCATCGGTTGGGGTGTTACAATAACGAAGAATGCGTTTAACCAATTGAAAATGCTTTTCAGTTGGCGCATGAAGATGCGACATGCCTGATTTACCGCGTAGGATAAATCAGGACGAGTGATGGTGAGATATTGAAGAGCACCGACAAGAGAACGATAGGTGGTAGGATCAAAGAAAGGAATGCCATCTGTGGTGAAGGAGTCAGTAGTGGAAAGAGGGGTGGGTACGGGTTTGGCCTCAGTTAAACCAGCACGAATGAGAATATCATTTGCATATTTGGTTTGAGTGAGAAAAAGGCCATCAGTGTTAGTGACAACTTCAAGTCCAAGAAAGTAATTCAAGGCACCCAGATCTTTGATTGCAAACTCCTTGTGGAGACGAGCGGTGAAGTTATTAAGCAAAATGGAGTGAGTTCCTGTGAGGATTAGATCATCCACATAGACTAATAAATACATAATGTGGTTGCCTTTATGAAAGACAAAGAGAGAAGGATCCGCTCGACTACAAGTGAAACCATAGGTCAAGAGGAAGGCGCTAAGACGTTGAAACCAGGCACGAGGAGCCTGTTTGAGTCCATAAAGGGCCTTGTTGAGTTTGCAAACATGATGAGGAAAGTGTGAATCTACAAAACCAGGCGGTTGTTCCATGTAGACGGTTTCGGACAAATGACCATTAAGAAATGCATTGTTTACATCTAGTTGGCGTAACGACCATTGATTTATGACCGCTAGAGACAAGACAATGCGAATGGTAGATGCTTTTACCACCGGACTAAAGGTATGATGAAAATCAAGACCGGGAACTTGAGTGAACCCCTGAGCCACCAGGCGAGCTTTATGACGATCCAATGTCCCATCCGAATGAAATTTTGTGCGAAACACCCACTTAGAACCAACAACATTTGTGAATGATGGTCGAGGCACAAGAGTCCAAGTGTTGTTATGGGTTAGAGCACTTAGTTCGGCACGCATAGCTTGCATCCAATGAGGATGCTTGGAAGCACTTTTAAAACCTTTGGGGTCAATGCTACTAAGAAGAGCGGCATGTAGGCATGAGTGCATGATGGTAGCAAGGTAAAAGGTGTGTTTGGGATTGGGTTTGAAAGTGCCGACTTTAGAACGAGTAACCATCGGATGGGAGGGTGGGTTAGGTGGTAGGACGGGCTCAACAGAATCTGGATTGGGCTCAGAATTGTCAGGAATGGGCTGAAAAGTGGAAGAGTGAGATAAAGGGGCGGAAGAGATGTTGGGCTCCAAAAAATCGGTATTGGGCTGGTCAAGGAAGGTGGCGGTGGGCTGCATAGTTGAAGGGGAATCGGAAGAGGACTGAGGGGATGATGGGCCGGTATTAATTGGGCTTGAAGTGTGCGGTGGGTTAGAAGTGGAATGAGAAGGAGAATGGTCTTTGCAAAGAGAGCAAGCAATGGGTTTTTCGATGGTTTTGGGAGAGGGTTTAGGATCTGAGGTGGATGGCACCGAATGAAAAGGTTCCGGCTCATGAAAAGTGGACAAAATGAGCTTGGTGATGTCGGTATGAGGCGATGAGTTATGAAAGGGAAAATGGGATTCGTCAAAGCGAGCATGTCGGGTGACATAGATGCGAGATGAATGTGGATCAAAGCATTTGTATCCCTTGTATTGAGGAGCATATCCAAGGAAAATACAAGGGATACTCCGAGGTGCAAGTTTATGGGGAGCGTAGTCACGCAAGTATGGGTAAACACGACACCCAAAAACTCGGAAATTGTTGTAAGATGGAGCGGTTGAGAAGAGAACCTCAAAGGGAGATTTTTTGCTCAAAAGTTTGGTGGGTAGACGATTTATTATGTAATTAGCCGTGCGAAAATCGTCTACCCAATGTTCAATGGGAACATGACCATGAAAGAGCATGGCAAGGCCGGTTTCGACAATGTGACGGTGCTTTCTTTCGGCGCGTCCATTTTGTGGTGAAGTGTATGGACAAGAAAAGCGATGGAATGTGCCATTTTCATCAAAAATTTTTCGCACATATTGGTTTTTAAATTCAGTACCACCGTCGCTTTGAAAGGTTTTAACTTTTCTTGAGAATTGAGTTTGAGCAAGTTTCAAGAATGATTGTAAAATATCATAAAACTCATTTTTTGCCTTTAAGGGATATAACCACGAAAAACGAGAATAATCATCAACAAACACGACATAATATTTATAACCATCTTTGCTTATGATTGGTGACGGTCCCCAAGGATCACAGTGAACAAGATCAAGGGGATTTGAAGCACGTTTTTCATTTAAAGTAAATGGCAATTTATGCGCCTTAGCAAGTTGACAAGGTGAGCAAAGAGTAGGTTTAGGCAAAATTGAAGTAAAAGACAAATAACCAAGTTTTTGTAAACTAGAAATAGTATCAAAGGCAACATGCCCCAAACGATTGTGCCATAATTCAAATGAGGCGTTATTTGACGAACTAGAAGCAACAAAAGCAAAAGATTTATCCCGGATCACATAGAGTCCATTCTCACATCGTCCTTCAGCGAGGGGTTTGCGTGTTTTCCGATCCTGAATAAGAAAAAACGAATCTGAGAATAGTACATCAACGGGATAATCTTTGGTCAACTTGCTAACGGAAAGAAGATTGCGGGTTATATTAGGAACAACCAAAACATCCTTCAAGGGAATGGAGTTGTTAAGGGTGGTATGACCCTTATGAGTTATTGGCAAGGATAAACCATTACCGAAAACAACAGAGGATGTGCCACGATAAGAAGAAAAGGAGTGAAGCTTACCTGTTTCATCAGTCATGTGAAGGTCCGCTCCACTATCCGCAGTCTAATCCGGAGTGTCTTCGGTCACATAACACTTAGAGTGAAAGGCACGAGCAAGACCTTCATCCGAAGAGGCCGAGGCAACGAAAGAGGAGAGTTTAGGACATTTGTTGGCATAGTGGCCATTTGTTCTACACAATTGGCAATGAGGTGGGCGTCGAGAGCCTTTGGAAGGGACAAAAGAGGTCGGTCCTCGAGAGGAACTAGAGGCAGTCCTAGGCCGGTTCGAGTAGGAGTTCGAATTTGAAGACCCACGTGAAGGCTGATGGGCAGTAAATGCAACATAAGCCGGGGTCGGAGGGTGAAGGGCTGCAAGAAATTGTTCCTGGCTCTCGGCCTTGGTGAGCAACTCTCGGAAGGGTAACGGGTCCCGAGCGGTTCGCATAGCCGTTGACCAACTCTCGAAGGTGGGTCCTAAACCACATAAGAACCAATGTGTTTTGTCCGAGTCATTAACCGGATGGCCGATGGCTGTCAATTGGTCACAAATAGTTTTGAATTTACGACCGAATTCAGCGACAGTGGAGGACCCTTTAGTCAATTGGCGAAGACTGTCACGAAGAAGATGCATACGTTCAAGAGACGTATTGCTGTAGGCCGCTTCAAGGGCGGTCCAGATTTGCCGAGCAGTCGATAAACCAAGAATCTCGGCTATTGATTCTTCGGTAAGAGACGCATTAAGAATAAGGATTGCTTGCTGATCTTGAAGCGACCAGGAAGCAAACTCAGGGTTCGGTTAGGTTTTGTTTTCGATCAGAAGAGTAGGAGCAGGGATGGGAAGAGACCCATCGATATGAGGAAGAAGACCCTGATTTGCAAGAAGAGGAACGATTTGATGTTGCCAAGGAAGGTAATTTGTTGAAGAGAGTTTGACGGTAATCATGTGAAGAATTGCGGCAATAGGGAGTTTGGAGGAAGAAGCAGTGGGTGAGGAAGCCATGGAAAGGGATCGAAACAAGGACAGGAGATCAAAAAATGGGTATCAATCTGGCTGATACCATGTAAACTATGAAATCTCTGTAATTTGCAGAGATGGAGGAACTTTATTATATAGGAGATAATTACAATTACATACAAGGAAATAGATAAAAACAATAAGTACAAAATAAATACAAAATAATGATAATAAAGAATGTGAGGAAATCAAGGAGAGAATGATGGAAAATGGTTGACTAGTATCTTTTAAAAGGGCTTATGCCCTCAGGAACGATTCGGAGGGGATTCGAAACGGGGTACCGAGGAGATATCCTTTACCGATAAAAAAAAAATAGAAGTTCATTAAAGAACCAAAGAACATGTTGAGAACGGTAAAAAGAATGTAATACATTTGTTCATATGTTTTGAATTTGATACATTAGTTAGACGGACGACGGTTAGACGATATAGGGAAAATCACCAAAATGGCTCGTTGACCAAGGGTTTTGCCAAAATGGCCCCATCCCGTCTCTTTGGAGAGACGGGTCACGGTTCCTAAAGAGACTGAACCGTCTCCCTAGACGGTTTAGTCTACAACCAATACATACGCAACACGTGGCCGACCTGATCCCGAAGACTGTGTGTCGTCTCGGGAGACGTGTCAGAGCCGATGTAACATCGCAAAAAAATTTCCCCAAATTTTTATTTTATACATCTTTATCAATAGCTATTCCTAACACACAACCCATATATATATATATATAAATATTATATAATAATAATAATAATAATAATAATAATAACAATAATAAATATAATAATAAAAATCAGATTTTATTTATTTATATAGAATTATTTCTTTAAACCAAGTTATCTCCAAACCAAACCCATCAACCCAAACCTTTAAGCCCAAAACCCCTCCATTTCAAATGGAATTCGGGCCCAACCTGCTGGCCCAACAGACATGACAGCCCAACAGCCCCTTTCTCCTCCTCCCCCTTGTATCAGCTAAATATATATATATATGTCTCAGCCGGGTTTCGAACCCGCGCCGAGCCAAACCCCAACACACCCACAAACCACCTGGGCCACACCTCTTAGTTGGTTTAAACCCAACTTAATTTATATAAAAACCCACCCTCGTCTCTTCCTCTTTCCCTTTCCCCTTTCCACGAACAGCAGCAACAGATGAATATATTTTTTTTTCTTCTCTTTTTTTTGACCAATCTAATTGGCCTAATTAACGCATGATCGATCTAAATTGACTTGGTATCACAATCTTCGGTCCATTACACGTCAAACCTACGTTTAATTATCATTAACACATACCAATTTTAGACATTAACGCGTCAACATTTAAGCCAAAGTCAACCATTTCCAAATCGATAGTCTAGACATTTACACTATAAATTGAACCTCTGTGAACGACCACAACTCGCCAATTCATCTTTCTCAACCCCCAATTTCACTTCAAGATCCTCTGTTCTTGGTTTAGATCGCGTATTTGACTCATACGTTGACTGCCCAAATCGTGCCATAAACGAGTTTGTAAGTTCGTATTTTCTGATGGGTTTCATTAATCGGAACCTACACAACATTAACCCCATGATTAATTGAGTTAATGTTGTGTAATTCGATCAATTGCTAATCTAGGGCTCGAAAGCCTTATTTGGGGAAGAACACAAGAATTTATTAAGTTATAAAGTTTTAACAAACTGAATCTAAACACAACCACAGGTCTAGACCAAGTGGTTGTGTCTGGTGCCTTCAATACAGTCCACGCGAGTTCGATACATGGCAACAACATACTATTTTTTCCTTTTTGTTTGATTTTATCAATATTTAATATATATTGTTTGTATTTTAAAAATTCATTTTAAAATACTAAAACACTTTTAAAAATTCTACAAAAATTACATTATGTTAAACTAGTATAAAAGTTTAACCTACAATTTTTAGTTTTCAAAAATTTATTTATTTAATATATATAATAAATAAATCAAGTTTATTCTATTTTATTTATAAAAATCTATAAAAATATCAAAACGATCTTATTAATTTCCACAAAAATTATCCTGAGTTTTTATAACATTAAGCTTTTATGAAATAATTTTTATTTCTAAAAAATCCTTTATTTAATATTTTTAATCAATTTTTGTTAGTTTTAATCATAATTAAATCATAATAAATCCAATTTTTAATATTTTTGCACCAAAATTTTATACAAATTATTTCTGATTATTTAGAACAGAAATATAAATTTTAAACTAATAATTCTTTAATTTTGGTATTTTTAAATATTAAAGTTAAAGTTTGACAATTTGTTATAAATAGATTTAATATTCTATTTTAAAGAAAATAATTTTGTAAAAATTATTTTTATACTTTAAACACATTCTTGTGACCATCTTAGATTAAATTCTCTAAAAAGATTTTTGATTACTTATTTATTAATATTCCCTCAATTATCAAACATTTTCAAGCATTTATCCCCAATTCGAAGCCCTAGAACTTATACAGTTGTAGACTAGATAGACTTAGACGTATTTATTACCTTATTATAGGGTGATACTTGACACATTTGGGCAACACCATTATTCAATCTTTTCAACAGATACAACATTTTGCTAAGGTGAGTTTTACATAGCCCCTTTTCTATTTATCACCATTTTTGGGGTGAAACATGTTACAACATTATTCATGCAATTCGATCATCAATGTGTCTATGTGTATTTTCTATGTTGCATTATGTCTTGAACATGACTAGGGTAAGCACAATTCTAGCATAAACATTCATCAGCCAAACGGTATACATTGATAGATCTATTGGACTGACAATCCCACCCGGATGCGTGCCTCCTACAAAGGTTACATGGGTGTTTGTTACTGCAATATAAACGAGTGAACCATGAGCGTATGGGATGTACCACAATACAACAGTCACAAGGTTGATTATGCACTCGATTTACTTCTAGTATGTTTTCGCATATGGACTAGATTGCCATGACACATGAATTGCACAACAATTTTATTCGATTATCAAAACCTATGTAATTCTCACCAACTTTTGTTGACCCAAAATATTTTCAACTTAACATGTTTCAGGTTTTACTTGCTTGAAGATTGCTTGAAGATATGTGCATAGTTTTATTCAATTTGATGTACGAATTTCTTGTAGAACAATTTTATGTAATTTATTTAAATCATTTAATGAAATTTATTATTCACCATGAGCTACTGAACAATCATCACTACGTGACATCCCGATGTTTCCGCCATCGGTTGGGGTGTTACAGCCGGGCTCAAGCCGTCTTCGGCTTGGCTTGAGCCGTCTCCAAGGCTACCTGAACCGTCTCCAGTCTTCAGCCGTCTGTCACACGGTTCACGAGACGGGTTCCCTTAATTATTTTTCATTTTTTTTTGTTTTTACCGTTTTTTATAATGTTTTTACTTATTTTCTTTGTTTTTACCGTTTTTACCGAGAGAAACCTTGACTTTGGTTTAATTTTTACCGTTTATTTTATAATTTTTAAATAATTTTCTTTGTTTTCAACTCTAAAAGTAAATATAAAACATAAATAAAAACATTTCATTAAAAATTAAACATAATAATAGGAAAACATAAAAAAATACATAACAAAGAAAAAAAACTTAAAGTTGGGGGCGCAACAATCGCCATGCCTCGACATGTTCGAAATCGTTGACGTATCGAACCCCATACTCATACTGAGTGAATCCGATAGCCAACTCTTCATCAAGCTCTGGGTCTTCGGTAACTTGTTGCTCGTATATGGTGTTCCACCTCTCACATTTGATGTTGAGGTCGCCCCACTTGAACTGGAGGTCACAGACGGTCTTGGTGGTGTTGGTGCCAATGTGTTCAACGAAGTCGCTAAACACCCGAGCCCAAAACCCCTTCGGGGGGAAGGCTGACCCATCGTCCCGGGGGGGGGGGGGGGGGAGGAGTTGAATTTCCAGGTCATTCGAGGCGTCCTTGTGGCAGACCACAAGGGCCATCTCTTCTTCTTCGGTCCATGTGATCATATTTTTGGCGGGTGTGTGTTTTTTTAGTTTTTATCGTTTGTGTGAGTTGTGAGTTTTAACCACGGTTTCTTCTATTTATATCCAAAAAAATTGCACGGTAAATAAGGTTAAATTAAATAAAGCGACGGTTTCCAAAGCCGTCTCGGGAACCGTCAAAGTCAACCGGCTTTGAGCCGTCTCTAGAACCGTGAGACGTTGTAACAACCCGACCAGGAGGGGATGGACGTTACGACAGTTTGGTAACAGACTTGCACAACGGAAGCAACGTTAACAAATATTTATTTGTTTATACAAATTCTAATTCAAAAATATAAATACATAACTTAAATAAATAGTCTAATAGCTATGCAGGGACGAATCGCGGCGGTCGTCGAATCAGTTCATGATGTGTAGTCCACTAGCCGGTCCGATATCTATCCCGCTTATCTCTAGATGCTCTAACCGCAACACATGTAGCCGAATCTTCTAACAAGATAACCTCTAATCCGCTACTAGCAAGCATATACCTCGCGGTTGCCATCCATCCATTTGCAGTACCTGAACACATGCTTAAAAGAGTTTGGGTCAGCAATTACGCTGGTGAGTCCGTATAAGTAGTAAGTGGATCCGAAAACAATTTATCAGTTCAAAACCAGTTCAACACAGTTTAACACACGTGATGTACAAGCGACCCCTCAACCCTAACACTAGATCTATCTACTGCCATTATAGATCTACAAGGCATAATATATGCCGCAACGGTCCGCAGGCCTCAGTGGAGGGTTTCCCGGGCCCAACGTCCCGAGTCCACTGTGCGTGGGGGATTCCCCAAGTAGTACTACCCATATATTAAGCGGCTCACCTTTGAGTTAATGAGTGTCAGTATATAATCCGGCAGCTAGTATCTTGTCACATCACAACAGTTTATAAAAAGGAAGCATGTATTCACCCCAAAACAGTAAAACAGAAAAAAAGGGGAATGGTACACGGAACTCACCTTAGTAGCGTATCATACATCCACATAGCATCCCAAGTCAAGTTTCCGCCTATTGATCATTTAGCAAGATCCTATTCAGGTTTATGACCATTAGCTAGTGTAACCAATATCGCGGTTACACGTGTGGACGAGCTAGGTCCTTTAATTATAGATGTCGACTTATTCTGATTGCTCATTGGTATTCAGGGACGTGATCTACTAATCGTTTATGCATGGTTCTAATTAATATGTGATGATGTGTTTAAGTCCTATATGGACTTACACAATGTTCCTTATATTAATTGTCCTCGTCAATATCCATGTACCAATTATATATCTTAATGTCTCCAATATTAGTTTCATAAGCTTATACCTTATGTCCATATAAGTTTATTTGTATGTCTTGCTTAAGTTCGACTTTTTCTACATCCTTCTTATAATCCGTTGTTCATATTCATCATGTTCCAAGAGTTCCACATCCATTCATATTGTCGTTTATTTTGAAGACGTCACAGTCAATCTATTATTAATATATATAAAAGAATTGAACATTGCTGACGTGGCATGCAATAGTGCCTTCAACCTCTCCATGAAACTGCCACGTGGCATCATAATTCAAAGATCTTAGTGTTTTTGAATTATTTCCCTTTTTAATTAAATTTAGTTATTTTAGGAAAAAAAAGAATTTAAAAATAAATTTAAAATTTTCTCTCTCATATTTCCTCCCATAATTTTTAAACGTTTATATCTTTTATATACGAGATTTTTTAAAGAAAAAAATTACACCAAATTAACGAGCGTTTTATTATCTTTCCAACGAGTACCATAGTGCTATATAAAAAACGAAGAAAAAATCAACTATTTTTTGTAGGGTTTCGTTCGTACAGGAAAAAAAACACACAAAGTGTTCATGTTATTCATTAATCATGTTTTTTCTTTTAAACCACGTTCTTATCTATGATGTTGAAAATCAGCCCAATCACCATGTTATCATTGGAATTTTACTAGGTATACTTCATCAAGAGAAGCTAGGAGAAAGAATCGCGCAACACTGCAACACATGGTGTCAGCTTATAGCAAGATTATTTTTTTATTTATTTAATTACAAGAGTAATAATTATTACCATTAATATTAGTATTATTAGAATGATTATATTTTTCAATCCCGGGACACTCTCGGGAATATTGATAGTTGCTGACGTGGCGTTCAATGGTGGCCTCAACCATCTCTTGATTATGCCACGTGGCATAATGAGATGCAATGGTTACAACTTTCAACTTAAGTGTTTGATTAGTTGATTAGGTTAGGAATTATAAGAGCCATTAGAATGTGAGAAATTAGAGAGATGTGATGAATTTTTGAATAGATGCAGCTTACATAAGTGATTCTTTAGATGATTACTGATTAGGTTTTAGATTAAGGAATATGAGTTATTACTGATTAGAATACTATGAACATGCAATGATTGAGAGATTTTGTGGTTAGTTAACTTGAGCCATTTGCAATAGGTTATCACGTAAAATTAGATTTTTCAACCCCGGGACCCTCCCGGGGTAATCAGCTAGTAATTATATATGTGCATATGTTATGTCCATTGTCCGAAGTCCGAACCGTATAAATTGACTAACTTATATCTTACGTCTCTTGTCTATGATCCCTATCGTAATCCCTTAGTTCCTATAATCCAATTACCAACATCACCAAATGTCTATATAATAGAACGTCCTATTATATGTTTGTTTTCAATATTAGTTCGTATGATTTATATATATAAGTTGCTTGTCTAGTTTTATGTGGTCGAGTTATGTTTGGTCCGGTCTAATAAGCTCGCCAATGTCTCACACGTGTGGATACGATATATAACTATTCAAAATGTCTCTAGTTCATGATTATACCTCTTATAATCTTTTCAGGCTTAAATTAGTTGACTGGTCTGTTGACCAGGTTTGACCTGGTTGACCGAGTCAAACTGAGTTGACTCAAATCTTGATCTTCCATCTTCTTCCCAATAGTCTCCAATTCATATCTATACCTTCGGTTTCTTAATAACTACAACAACAACATCAACTATAACCATCACCATCCTATGTATACTTTAGTTAATGATTAGCTAGGAACTAAAATAAGATCTTATAACTCACCAGCGTGTCGATCCTCTAAAGTGAATTACCATCGGAACCTTAGATCGGCATATAGCCGCCATCGTCACCCCTCCCTTTAAATCCGTTTCATCCATCGTATTCCTCAACGTTTTCTCTCTCGGAATAGACGAGGCATGTGCCGGAAAGAGGAGACGCGCCGCCGTGTGCGGTGGTCTTCCGTCACTGCTCAGCTGCTACTCCTCCAGGAGTTCCGACATCTTTCTCTCTCTCTCTCTCTCTCTCTTTCTCTCTCTCTCTGACTCTCTCTCTCTACTGATCATGTGTGGGTTGTGTGTGTTGTTCAGGAGTAGTATTGCACAAAGGGGAAAGAGGGATGTTGTTTGGTGATCGGCTGCCGGAGCTCCGCCGTCGGCGGTGGCAGAGCCCCTCCGGCTCCTCCTTCTCTCTAGATTGAAATTTTATGTGTGTGTATGATATGTTTAATAAACACACAGGTTGTGTGTGGGTGTTTTTATCAAGCAAGGGAGGGTTGGGTGTCATCAAGAGGAGGAGACAAGTGTCCTCCTCTTGGTGACTCACCCGTCTCGATCGGGTGTGGTTCGGGTTCGTTATCGGGTGTCAGTTCGGTCGCGTAACGGGTATTTTCCGGATAATAATATCCCTTAAATAATTATTCGGGTTCAATTTTGTAACTAGTACTCGCGTGTAATAATTATCTTTATATTTTTAAAATTAGTTTTTATTATTCCTTCGACATTCTAATTCTTAGTTGCGGAAAATTTTGGGCCCTAGGTCCGGGTTGTTACAGACGTCTCAAAGACGTCTCGGGAACCGTGAAACGACTTTGAGTCGTCTTGGGAATCGTCTCTCCAATGCGTATAAATACCCCATTTCACTTCACAAAATTTGCACCCTCTCTCAATCATCTATACTAAACCTTTTCCAACTTTTCCAATCAATGACATTTTTATTTTTAAATCCTCCACTTTTCCAACCGAAGCCGACCGGCTTACGAATATATTGTCCGGTTCGATTATACTTGGGTCGTTGTTACATCTGCATACAGCTACTTGGATCGTTGTTGCATCTGCGCGTGGGTTAACCCGTGTAGAATGTATCGATGATGTGGTGGTCTACATTATTGGCAAGTTCGATTCTTTGTCTATGTAGAGCACATACACCATTCAAACAAGGTTCAAAGCAAGTAAATTTGGGAAGTAATTTCCCCTCCCCTAGTGCTAACTACTGTGGGTGACGTGTGCAATGGATAGGTCTCGGTCGACGACGTGTGCAACGAGTTTGTGTATTTTTCGTGTAATAGTTCAGTTTTTGTAATTGTTGTTGTGTTACAAATTATAATATTGTAACTTCCCCTCCCCTAGTGCTAACTACGTTCTGTGGTCGACGTGTGCAACGAGTTTGTGTATTGTTCGTGTAGTCATTCAGTTTTTGTAATATTTTGTCGTGTTACAAATTGTAATATTGAAATATTTGGATTAATAAAAACATAAATATTTAAAACATAACAAATTCATTGCATTAATATTTGTAGTATTTGGATTAATAAAAACATAAAATATAAACATTGGATTAATAAAAACATAAGATTAATAAAAAAACGTAAAATTACAAAAGTTAAATAACTACGCGTTAAGACGGTCCCTCATCATTTGCCAAGCCGACACGTGTTTGAATTCTTTACGCTGCTTGGATTGATACTCTGCTTTGGTATATATGATGGCGACGTCTTTCGGCATGTCTGCAGGAAACACTTGAAGTGTTCGATAGTGGTACCTGTTGAAGAGCTGACACTTCGTGTTCAAGTCGTTCCATTTACGGCTAAGTGAGTCGATGGTTCGGTCAGACCCACCCACCATCCGATTGTATTCGTGTAAAATACGGTACCACTTGTTTATTTGGTGTGGGCTATCTTCGACATGTTGCCACGCTGAAACCAGTGCAATTTCTTGTTCTTCGGTCCATCGTTGGGGTGCCATTTTTTTTTGTATGAAAGAGACGACGGTGGTAAGTGGTAGTGTTAGTGGTAGTGGAGGAGTCGGACGTGTATGGGACGGAGAGTGCGACGGAGACTGGTATTCATAGGGCTGAGGTGGACAACCGAACCGTCGGACCGTCTCGGGACTCACCAGAGACGAAGAGACCCAAGACGAATCTGGCCACGTGTCATTATATTATTGGCTGGGACCCTAAGCCGTCTCGGGAGACGTCGGGGGAAATGTGAACCGTCTCCACCGAAGACGTCTTTTGCAAGTCTGAGACGTCTCCGGAGACGTCTTCGGTGTAGTTCCCGAGACGGCTCAAGCCTAGTCGAAGACGGCTTGAGCCCGACAGTCAGTGAGACGTCTCTAGGGCCCACGGGAGCCGTCTTGGCGGCTCTGACACGTCTCCCGAGACGCCACACAGGCTTCGGGATCCAGGTCGGCCACGTGTTGCGTATGTATTGGTTGTAGACTAAACCGTCTCGGGAGACGGTTCAGTCTCTTTAGGAACCGTGACCCGTCTCTCCAAAAAGACGTGAAGGAATCATTTTGACAAAACCCTCGGTCAACGGGTCATTTTAATGATTTTCCCTTACTTAATTGTCACACACTCTCCCTTTCTACTTTACTACTTCGATTATTTTGTGTGTGGCACGTACAAATAATTTATGTTGTTGGTTGAAGATCCAAAAGCTGGACGCACCTCAGAGAAGAGGTAGAAGACGACTAGCTTGATAAGATCTTAGAGGAATTAACCTGCAAAACTAGACAAACCGTTAGGCTCGTCACAAAGGAGGGCTGGGAGGGCCTCTCTGTGACCACCCTCCGGCGTGAGGATAAGTATTGGTTTTGGAGAAGAAAAGGGAATAGAAATAGAGAGAGAGAGGTTCGGAGTGTGTCAGACCGTGCTTCACTTGTACTTGTGTGGGGGTATTTATACTAGTCAGAATTTGTTGTACTATCCTTCGTCCAGGTGTACTAACCTTCGTCCCAGTGACCTCCGGTCGTTGGTGGTGAACACGTGTCTTTGAGCCGCGTCATATCACTATTATGCCGCGTCCGGGGAGGTTGAGGTTCGGACAGGAGGTTTTATACCTCTTCATGTCCCCTCAAGTCCATAAGTTAATTTATAACTTAGTGGAGTTGATCGTTCTCCGAGTAATGCTTTCCAGCTGTTTGACGGACGCGACACGTGGCAACTCCCCAAGCCATGTATTGTGGTGGTTATTCCCAGGCAATCTCAGCCGTTGAAGCTTGGTGTTTTTGATGAGCGATTGCGACACGTGGCACCGTTTTGAATTCCACTTTTCTTGGTTATTTAAACCAGTCTTAACATTTCTTTTTTTACTTTTTTCCTCATAATCGATCTTCTTGCTTTCCTGCTACCTTTCCTTGCCACTGTGACTTTCAACTAGCCTCTTCTTATTCAGGTTCGTTCCTTCCTCTCGTCTCTTTCCCGAACATTTCTTTTTTCTCATTTATTGGTTTGTTATGGGGAAGGATAACATGAATGTTAGTTTCTCCACCCTCACCAAAAAGAAATTAGACAAATTCTTAGCAGATTATAGGATTCCTTTAGACCTTCACCCTGAACTCCCTGCCCCTGATAGAGCCATCTACCCCCACCTCTCTGGCAAGTTCGCATTCTATACGCGAGTATGCGATTTTGCCAATTGCAGGGTTCCTTTGACAAAGTTTTTGTTTAAGGTTCTTCTTTTCCATGGGGTTCACTTTTCCCAAGTGAACCCTTTTGGCTTGGGCCGAATCTGCCACTTTGAATTGAAGTGTCGGGCTTTAAAGTCCAGGGCCGATCTAGAGGTGTTTAGGGCTTTTTACAAATTGAGCCAGGCCGGCGATTGGTTTACTTTCGAGAAGAGGAGGAAGAAACCCGAATTCCACTTGAAGGATACCTCCAGCCTGAAGAACTGGAAGACGCAGTTCTTTTGGCTGGACGATCGGTGTCTTCCTAAGGAGATGTTGGGCATATGGAGGAAGGATTATGTATCGTCTGAGTGGGAGCTCCCGGCTAACTTTGAGTGTGATTCAACTTTGTACAACAAGCTTGTGGCTCACAAGTCGAACATTAAGAAATACCCGGAGCATATCTTGGTGTTAGCCGGGGTTAGTAGGATTTGGGATGAACCTGACCGATGGCCTGTTATCCGATATAGGAAGAAAGGTGAGCCACGTTCATCACCCTTGAATCTTTGTCTTGTGAATTTTGTTCTTAACTTTTATCTTTTTTGCAGAGATGTCGCTGCTTGTAGCCCTGAAGTTTGATGACTTTGATGATGACAATCTTTCTTTTACCAGCGAGCCCCTCGGATCTAGCAAGCCCATCTTGGAACAGGTGACTAAGATACAGGCACCGATTCGACCGGAGGGAGAGGAGACAGAGCAGGCTGAGAAACCTTCGGGGGAAGGAGAAGTTGTGGGCGAAGGTAGTGGGAAGGATGGAGATGGTGACGGTGGTGAGAAGGAGCGAACCCTTGCTCCGGAGGGGGATGCCGAGGATGTGACTGTTGGAAAGATCTTTCCTAGCCCTGCTCCTCTTCAATCTGTGAGTTCCTCAAGCGTTCATGCTTCGGAAGATGACCTTACTGAAGATGCTTCCTTAGACTTGAATGTGGAAGCTCGGAAGAGGAAGGCCGAACCATCTAAGGTTAAGAGGAGTCCCAAGAAGGTGAAGTTTGCAGCACCGGCTCTTACTACTTCCGAATCAACTCAAGGTAACATATTAGATGTATTTGATTTGCACATTTCTGGTGGGAAATCTCCTCGCGATGGTGATTTGATTTACATGCATGTTCCGGGGGATAAATTAGGTGGTGAAGGTGATAAGGAGGAGGATGATGTGTTTAGGGATATTGCTAACAGTCCGCCCCGGACTTCGGTGGCTCAAGCTTCCGGTGATTTTTCAGTAGCTTCCCCGGGTAAGTCAACTGGTCGTGTATCTAACTTTCGTGCTAGTGAGGAGAATGAGTTTGGTGCGTCCTATTCTCCTTATTGGTTCGAGACTGAGACATTGATCCTGTTTAATCTTGTAGACCCTCTGGATGATGCGATGGAGGTTGATCCGGCTACAGCCGAGGATGTGTTCGTCCCTGATTGGGATTTGAAGAACGGCTCTCGTGTAATCGATGCCTTGTCGTCAAAGATGATGCTTTTTAATTTGCATACTCCGGCTGATCATGCTCACTACCAGAGGTTGAAGGACACTGACTTGGGTGATGCTTTGATGATTAACCAGGCTCAGTCTAACTTTTTAGTGTCGGAGGTGTATAGACGGTGGGTTGATTCGGAGTTTCAGCGTGGTAAGTTGGAGAAAAGGGGGGTGTGTAATCATGGAAATGTGCTGGAGTCTTTAAAGACGAGCCAAGAACAGGTTAGGTCGGTGCAGGCCTCTCTGGCCGCGGCTGGAGAGGAAAGGGACGCTCTTCAGGGGGAATTGGAGGGTCTGAAGAAGAAGCTACAGGCCTCCGAGCTTGCTCATGAGACTTCAAAAAAGAAGTATATCCACTCTATTGAGGAGCTTGAGCGGGTTATGGAGAAGACTAAGACTGCTGCGGATCAACTGGTGAAAGGTTCGTGTTTCTTTCTTTTTTCATTTTTCTTCATGCCTTTTTTGTACTTGGTAAATTTTATTTTTGTTTCTTTTTTCAGATAAGGATGAGGCCATGGCTCGGGAGAAGGAGGCTTTGAAGCTCGTGTCCAGTTTGAAGACGGAGCTCGAGAAGAAAGAATCGGAGAGGCTGGACTTGCTGAAGGAGATCGAAGGATTGTTTGGCTTCAAACAATTCGTGCTATCTGAGGGAGTGGAGATGGTGTCCAAATATGTTCGAAGCTGTTCATCTATGAAAGCCGCGGTTGCTGGAGTGAATAACGCTATGCACGGGATAGGTTATAACACTGGAGTTCGGGCCGGACATGGGGTGGCTCTTAAAGGAGTGGCCGTAAATGCCGTACCGAAGCTTGTGCCCAACGCCAAACAGCAGCTGATGGACGCTGTCAAAATTTATGATGAAGTCTCCTTTCCTTCTCTCTCCAAGATGCAAGATCTTTCTTCTGAGCCTGTGGACGTAGCTATCAAGGCCTTTCAGGACTTATCCCTTTTGGAAGACGTGCCTCAAGATCTACCGAAGTAATTTCTAATTTGCATGTTTGAGTACCACCCGTTCCTCCACATAGGTTCGGGGTTTTTAGTTAATCTTTGTGAAGCTTTTTTAACACCTGTTCCATCCGAACCTTATCATAGGTTCGGCTTTGTAGTTGGTAGAAAACCCCTTTTTGGGATGCAGCCGTGGTTGGCTTGTAACACTTTTTGTTAAGTCTGTCTTAGGGACGGACGTGAATAGTAATGTTTTGGCACTATATATATAAATGGAAATGCCTTTTCTTTCATGCTTTGGATGTTCTTTTCCTTACTTATTTTTTAAGTAGAAGTTAATTGCATGTTTTACTGAAGTTTTAAAAGCTTCAGCTTATACGTATAGAGACTGTATCATGCGTCCATGATGTTTGAGCCTCGGTAATATATTATGTTTTAAGTGTTTCAGAATTTTTTATCCTTAACAGCTTATAACATTCGAAGTAGAACGTTCATTTTTCGCGAGTTAGTTTTTTGGATAGAGATGCTACGTAGTCTTTATGGGGTGTCTTTTAGGTTCGGTATTTTTGGTTCTTCGAACCTGTTTGACCAAGAAGTCCGGACGAAAGGGCCTTCGACACCCCCATGCCCTAATTCTTATCCCCTTTTTAGAGACCGAGGTACTTTTACCTCGGTTATCGAAGTTTGTAAGTTCGTATAAGTGAACATTTAATAATGGAATGATTTTGTAAAGATCATCTTTTCTGAAATGAGGCATGTCGCAGCTCATTTTTAACAAACATGTATATTATATGTGCGGAGAATGTCTCATTCCGCAATACATATTAGAAATTGAAAATTGTGGGGTATTCACATCCCACTCTTACATAGAAAAAAGAAAAGGAACTAAATACTTTATTATTTTCTTCTTTTCTTCAGATGTAACATTTCTTGAGATGAATCCCATTCCACGTTCGGGGGATTTCTTCCCCATCAAGAGTTGCGAGCCTGTAGGCTCCTTTTTCTCCTACCGAAGTAATGACATATGGTCCTTCCCATTTAGGACTCATTTTGCCCGGCTTTTCCGAACCACTTGCTTCATTACTCCGCATCACATATTCTCCCATTCTGAATTTTTGTTCTCAGACCCTTGAATTGTAATATTTTTCCAAGGTCCGTTTGTATTTTGCCTCCCTGATGGCTGCGGCCTCTCGTCGTTCGTCCAGGAGATCTAGGTTGCATCGGAGCTCTTTTTCATTTTCTTGTGGGTTAGCCACCCTATGGGTCGGCATGCTTAACATATGCTTCGGTCCCATATGTTAAGCTAAAGGGTGTCTCACCAGTGCTTGTCTTGTTCATCGTTCGGTATGCCCAAAGGACGTTCGGTAGTTCATCTACCCACCCGCTTCTTTTCTTCCCTAGTCGTTTCTTAATGCCTTCCACTAGGCTGCGGTTCACTCGTTCGACTTGCCCGTTTGCTTGGGGGTGGGCAACGGAAGAAAAGGCTTGTTCTATTCTGAGACTGGAGCACCATCTTTTGAAGGGGTTGTGGGCGAATTGCTTACCGTTGTCACTGATGATGACCATGGGCAGGCCGAACCTACATACAATGTTTTCCCAGACAAACTTTTTTACTTCGTCCCTTGAAATTTTTGCAAGGGGCTTGGCCTCCACCCATTTGGTAAAATAATCTACCGCGACAAGTAAGAATTTTGCTTGGCCGGAGGACACCGGGAAGGGACCTACTATGTCAATGCCCCACTTTTGGAAGGGCCAAGCTGCAGTTACCGGAACCAGTTTGTTCTTTGCTCGGAGACTGATTGGTGCGTGCCTCTGGCAGTTTTCACACTTCTGTAACTCGTGTACTGCATCTTGATGCATACCTGGCTAGAAATACCCTGCGTTCATGGCCTTTGTAACCACCATTCGTGGCCCAGCATGAATGCCGCAGATCCCCCAATGAATTTCTTGTATGACGTACTTTGCCTGTTCTGCTTCTAGGCATCGGAGCAAGGGGCCTAAGAAGGTCTTTCGGTATAACGTGCCATCAATCACTTGGTATTGCAAAGATTTGACTTTAATCTTCCGGGGTTGTGCTTTATCTGGTGGTAATGCATCATTCAAGATGTAGTTCATGATGGGAGTCATCCATGACTCTGTATTTGTGTTTATTGCACATACTTCTGCTTCGGCTGTAGATGGGGCATTCAATATCTCGAGCTTCACTTCTTGTGACATATGGTCCGGTGTGTTGGCTGCGAGCTTGCTTAAAGCGTCGGCCTGTTTGTTTTTTGATCCTAGCACGTGTTTTACCTCACATTTTTCAAATTCTGTGATCAAACTTTTTGCCTGTATCAAATGAAAACAAAAGTTAGGAGCTATGCCTTTTTTGTGGGAGATGAAGTATTTTTTGAGAGGTAAGGTCCGTACCTTTTGGAGTTATTGAACCATGTTTGCCTCTTTTGCTTCGTATTCCCCACTAATCTGGCGTGCAACCAACATTGAATCTACATGTGCTATAACCTGTTTGCAAAAACATGGTATTTTGAGCATTAGATTATTTCATTCTTTCTCGAATGTTTTTAAGAAAGGGTCATCCTCGTTTTGTCGAGGTATATACCTTTCGAGCTCCGATCTTTTTTGCCAGTCGGAGCCCAGCCAAAAAAGCTTCGTACTCGGCTTCATTATTGGAGCTTCTGAAGTTCAAACGGATTGAGTACACAAGTTCTTGCCCATTAGGATCTTTCAGGACTACTCCGGCCCCAGAACCTTCGGAGCTAGATGCTCCATCAGTAAAAATACTCCATTCATTTGACTCTGTTGGTGCGATCACTTCGTCTGGGCTCATTGCTAATTCGGTGAGGAAGTCTGCGACTACTTGTCCCTTAACCGGGCCTCTTCTCTTGTAGGTTATGTCAAATGCTCCGAGCTCGATTGCCCACTTGGCAAGTCTTCCGGAGACTTCTGGTTTTCTTAAAACGCCTAAAATTGGCTGGTCAGTTTGTACCTCAACTTCGAAAGCTTGGAAGTATCGGCGTAATCTTCGTGAAGCATGTACAAGAGAGAGGGCGAGCTTTTCCATAGCTGGGTATCGTGTCTCATAGTCTCGGAGGGCGCGGCTTACATAGAAGATGGGTACTTGTGCTTTACCCGTGGTGACCATTAGTACGGAACTAATGGACGCCTCCGAGGCAGATAAGTATATGGTGAGAGTTTCCCCAGGCTCTGGTGCAGTTAATGTTGGTAATTCTGCCAAACATTTTTTCAGATCATTGAAAGCTGCGTCTGCTTCATTCGTCCATCTGAATTCTTTCGTGCTTAAATACTTTTTTAGAACTTCCATGAAGGGCAACGTTCTTTCTGCGGCTTTGGACAAAAACCTATGTAGAGCGACCAACCGCCCATTCAATGTTTGTACTTCTTTTAAGTTGGACGGGGGCTTCATGTTCGTAACAGCTTCTACCTTCTCAGGATTAGGTCGAATGCCTTCCTTAGACATTAGAAAGCCCAGGAACTTTCCTTCTTCTAGTCCGAATGAACACTTCTTTGGATTGAGCTTCATATTTATCTCCCGGAGTTTGTCAAAAGTTTCTTTGATGTCTTTTAGTAAAACTTCTTCGTCGGAGCTTTTGATTACTAGGTCGTCCACATATACTTCTAAGTTCCGACCTATTTGCCCCTTGAAAGCTTGGTCCATGACCCGCTGATATGTGGCTCCAGCATTCTTCAGCCCAAACGACATTTTCTTGTAGCAATACAACCCTTGACTGGTGACGAAGGTTGTTTTGTCTTCGTCAGCTTCGGCCATTTGGATCTGGTGATATCCTTTCTAAGCATCTAAAAAACATTTCAATTTGAAGTTTGCCACGGCATCGACTTTCAAGTCTATTTCTGGTAGGGGGTAGCAATCTTTAGGGCATGCATCATTCAAATCTTTAAAATCGATGCACATCCTCCATGACCCATCATGCTTTCGAACCATCACCGGGTTTGAAACCCAGGTGTGGTATTTTACTTCTCTGATAATGTCTGCGTCTAGCAGGACGTTAACATCATGTGCTATTGCCTTGATGCGATCCGGGGCCATACTTCGTTTCTTTTGAGCCACTGGCTTTTTATCCGGACGGATGTTAAACCTATGTTCGGCTAAACTTCTTGGTACTCCGGTCATGTCTGATTGTTGCCAAGCAAACACGTCAAGAGATGTAGATAACAGCCTCCACAAGGACCTTTTTACCGCGTCTGGTAATTGAATACCGATGGTTATTTTTTGTTCTGGGAATGCCGGATTGATGGACCAATCTTCTGTCGTATTGAGTTCGGAATCTTTGTTTTCTGGGGGAGAAGAGCCCAAAGCCTGTCGTACTTCAGCTACTTATATCTCTGACTCGGTATGCATCGTTGCTACTCCTGTTTCGGTAGGAAATTTGATAGCTCCGTGAATTGTGGAAGTTACCATGCTGAAAGCCTTCATACCTGGTCTTCCCAGTATGATGTTATGAACTGAAGGTGCCCCCACCACTAAGAAGGTAAGCACAACTGTTCTTTGGTGTTCTTCAGTCCCAAGAGTGATTGGAAGGGTTAACTGTCCCAAAGGATGTATGACTTCTCCGGAGAAACTGATCAATGGCATTTGGACTGCGACTAACTTGTCTTTGGTAGCCGGGGCTAGCTGTTGATAGTACATGATTTCGGACGCACTACCATTGTCTACGTAAATCCGTCTGACTTTATGTCCTGCCACGACCCCGGAGACAATGATTGGAGCTTCTTTCGCATCTCTTGGGTCGATCGGTGGGAAGAACAATAATTTCTCCATCCATGGTGCCATATGTTCGTTACTTCGCTTGGTCCCATGTTCATGGATGGACCGCACCATGTGGATCCCTGCCTGATTGTTCGGATTGGCGATTTGTGGTGCGGCTGGTTTTCCTTCCTTCAGTTCTCGAATCAAGTGGGACAATTTCCCTGCTTTGCATGCTTTGTCTATTTCTTGCTTCAGCGACCAACAATCATCCGTGTTATGGCCTCTTGCCTGGTGATATTCACAGTACTTCTTAGTGTTTCGGTCGGAGGTGGGTTTCTGTTTTGGTGGGGTTGGAAAACGTATTTGTTCGGTGCTTAAGATTTCACTTGGGGTCTTATTAAGGTCGCGATAGCTGGTGCTTCTTGTAGAGTGTCCGGAGCTGGACCTCTCATTTCTGTCATTTCTTCCATATGGTTGTGATCTATGCTTCGACCATGAACTGTTTCTTTCTACTGGAGCTGAGGCTCCTTTTTTCCAGGAGTTGCCTCTGGAACTACCCTTGTGGTCGCTTTCTGCTGATTGACCACAAGCACTTTTCCCCTTGCGAAAGCACGCGCTCATTCCATCAGTATCTCCATGGTTTTTGGTAAGTCTTCATGTAGTTTTTCAACTAGTTGATTGTTTCGAACCCCATGACAGAAACCAGATATCCGCAGCTGATCAACGGCTCCGGGTATCTGCATGCTTTCTTTGTTAAACCTGTCGATGAACCTTTCAAGTGATTCTCCGTCTTTTCTACGGATGTTGTGTATTTCGGTGATATCTTTTGAGCATCGCCGTTGTTGGGAGAAGTTTTGTAGAAAAGCTCGGCGAAGTTCGGTCCAATTTGCTATTTCCCCTGCTGGTAGACCATCAAACCATACTCTAGCTGCACCTGTGAGGGTTTGAGCGAACATGTGGCACCATGCTGGCATGGGCCACATCTCGATTTCTGCGGCCCCCCGAAGTCAAGAAGATGATCATCCGAATCCGAAGTACCCTCATATCTTTTTATTGTTGTTGGCATTTTTAGTTTTGCTGGCAAAGGAGCACTAGCAATTCGAGGTGCGAACTTGGAGTATTGAGTCATGTATGCTGGTCTGTATGGAGCTGTAAGTTCTTCATCAACCATACCGGAGCTGGTTTGTTGCTTGGCTGATTGTACTGACCCGGTAGCCATCGGCCCCGTGGGTGTAAGTCCAGTTGGCAACGGTCCGGTATATCCGTAGGGCATTAAGAAGCCGTACGGTGTTTGTAATGGGACGGACGTAACCACAGTAGAATATGTTTGGAGACTAGCAGGGGTGGACATTACTGCAGATGTTGTTCCTTCGGAAGGGAACAAATTAACCTGCACACTGCGAAGTTTTTCATCTTTATCCTGTTGCTCTTTTAATTTTAATAGGAAATCACGATTTCGTTGTAAAAAGTTCTCGTCAAACTCTGCTGATGTAGTTTGCATCCCGCTGGGTGCAGTGACTGTTTCAGTAGCATCGACTGATACGAGATCTGACAATACCCTCTGACAATACCCTAGAATAGCCAGCGTTGTGTTGTTCAGAAATAGTGACGTCGTCACTTTCTTTGTTGGTGATGTCAATGATGTTTAAATTTTCCATAGCCATTCCAGATCTGAGTGGAGAGAGTAGATCTGCAATAGGATGGCGCCAATGAAGATCCAAAAGCTGGACGCACCTCAGAGAAGAGGTAGAAGACGACTAGCTTGATAAGATCTTAGAGGAATTAACCTGCAAAACTAGACAAACCGTTAGGCTCGTCACAAAGGAGGGCTGGGAGGGCCTCTCTGTGACCACCCTCCGGCGTAAGGATAAGTATTTGTTTTGGAGAAGAAAAGGGAATAGAAATAGAGAGAGAGAGAGAGAGGTTCGAAGTGTGTCAGACCGTGCTTCACTTGTACTTGTGTGGGGGTATTTATACTAGTTAGAATTTGTTGTACTATCCTTCGTCCAGGTGTACTAACCTTCGTCCCAGTGACCTCCGGTCGTTGGTGGTGAACACGTGTCTTTGAGCCGCGTCATATCACTATTATGCCGCGTCCGGGGAGGTTGAGGTTCGGACAGGAGGTTTTATACCTCTTCATTGGTTCTGAAAGAATCTATCCTAGTAATTTATTAGATAAAATGGATTTTGTATTATATTTTTTTAGACAATTAATAATCACCGAGTATTGTAAAAGATGAAAAACTAAACAAATCAGTTACAAAAAAAACGAGTGAAACCCGGTCCACTCACTCAACACGTATCTCTCACTCACAATAACTGAATCACTGACTTACAAAAGGAGCTTCATGCACACCATTCATCTTCATTTTTAGGGTTTTGATCATATAATCACACGTACACTTATTAAGATGGCTGTAAAGTTGACCAAGATGCAGAAGAAGATGAATTACGACGCTAAACTGAGTAAGCTTCTGGATCATTATACGCAGATACTTGTGGTTGGTGCGGACAATGTAGGTTCGAACCAGCTACAGAACATAAGGCATGGGTTAAGAGGTGATTCCATTGTTTTAATGGGGAAGAATACTATGATGAAGAGGACCATTAGACTCCATGCTGAGAAGACTGGCAACGAGGCTGTACTTAGCCTCGTTCCTCTTCTTGTGGTACATTATATATATGATCTTGTTATTCTTCTTGTTGGTTTTTATTATTTATTATTGTTTTTTTTACATAAATTGGATTGATTGATTATGTATATTGGGTTTGTATCAGGGGAATGTTGGATTAGTTTTTACTAAAGGAGATCTTAAGGAAGTGAGTGATGTTGTTGCCAAATATAAGGTAATGGAATTCGGTTTCACCGCAAGAAAACTGATCATTTGTGACCGAAATTTTACGATCTGTATCAAATCATGTTGTAGATCACTCTCAAATTTCGCAATTCCCTAGTTTCGGTCACAATTTGGTTGCGATATCTTAAAAATAATTAATCAAAATTAGATTGTGAAGAAAAAACGGAGATTTTTCGATCACAAATATGTTGAGAAAAGCTATTTACGGCTGATTTGAGTGGTAAATAGAAAACTGAGCAATTGCGATCGAAATATATGATTAAAAAAATGACAGTCGAGACAATAACGACTCATTTGGGCCATAATCATTACATTCACAAAATTAGTGACCGACGACCAGGATTACATCGCAAATCAGTCATATACATTGGGATCGTCTAGTTTCAGTCACATTTTACAATAGAAAAAGTAAAGAAGGAAAAAAAAAATACTCCTCAGTCCCAATTTAAATGTTATGGGCCCACAAACACACATATTAAGAAATCTTTTGTTTGTATGTTGTAAAATGATAATAATATCCTCAAATTTTTGATTGTGTTTATTTTTTTACAGGCAAAACTGAAAATTACATTTCTATTTTTAGAAATTGACATTTAATTTGGAACAATAAAAAATAGAAAGATTGACATTTAAATTGAGACGGGAGAGTATTCAGAATTAAATTATGAAAAACAAAAAAGATTTTTTTGCCACGTCGCAAAACAACTATTTCAAGCGGCAAAAGCCTAGTTTTCAAGTGTAGTTTGAAATGTTGTGCCTCAACCACTACAAAGTATAACAAATTAACCTATGACTCAACAGGTTGCAGCACCCGCACGTGTTGGTCTCGTTGCACCAATCGACGTGATCGTACCTCCTGGCAACACCGGATTAGATCCATCACAAACCTCTTTTTTCCAGGTAATAACCTCTATCATTATCCCAACCATATATATTAACCAACTTAACCATCTCATTTCCTTCAAATGAATCAACCATTAGGTGCTTAACATACCCACAAAGATCAACAAAGGAACAGTAGAAATAATAACCCCTGTAGAGCTCATTCAAAAGGGTGAAAAGGTGGGCTCATCCGAAGCCGCATTGCTCACTAAACTCGGAAGAAAACCTTTCTCGTATGGACTGATCGTTCAGTTTGTTTACGAAAACGGGTCAGTGTTCAGTCCCGATGTGCTTAACCTCACCGAAGATGATCTTGTTGAAAAATTTGCTGTTGGTCTTTCACAAGTTGCTGCATTTTCTTTAGCTGTTAGCTACCCATCATTAGCTGCCGCACCTCATATGATTGTGAATGGGTACAAGAACTTATTGTCTGTGGCTGTAACTACTGAATACTCATTCAAACATGCTGAAAAAGTCAAAGACTACTTGAAGGTCAACATTCTTTCTTTTAAATCTTTAATCTTTAAATAAGAATGATTGCCGCTACTCGACGGGGTAAAATCTTGACCATGTTTCACAAGCAGGGTCATTGTCATTGGCAATGACGATCTCTCAAGAGCTTGCTCTTGCAAAGACGACCCCCTTGTGAAACATGGCTAAGATTTTACGTGTTTGTGATGCATGCAACCTTTCGAGTTTTTAGATTGTTATATATATTTTAATGGCAGGATCCAAGCAAATATGTGGCTGCAGCAGCACCAGCTTCTGTGGGTGCATGTTCAAGTGGTGCACCAGCTGCTGCTGAAAAGGAGCAAAAGAAGGAAGAACCAGTAGAATCATCTGAGGACGAGGGGGGTTTAATGGGCTTGTTTGATTAAAAGTTTAGGGTTTTTTTGGGTATTCATGATTTGTGTTTATTAGTTTTTTCTATCAAATCTGCACTATGCATGGAGCTTCAAACTTTTGTGGTGTTAACGCAATAATAAACAATGTTCCTCAGTTTAGGTGCTTGCTAGTGTTAATGAGACTTTCATGAAATTTGGCTACTTCCCTTAACTGCAACAACTATGTGATATATTTTCACACTTTTTGCTACAAAGATTAGGAAAGTGTTGTGTTTCATTCTAGTTTCTCATGCTTCCTTTAGCTGGTTGAGCAATTTAGCTTGATTAATGTAACATATATATCTTGAGCTCGAGCTTTGCGCTTGACCATAAACCAATAACAAGTTTGACTTGTTTAGTATTTTTTATTTATTTATTGATAAGCCTATTGTAAAAAGTCTCATTAACATTAAGGGGGTAGGAAGAGCTATGGGGCACTAGCAAAAAATGGTATTTCATTCATTTTTTAAACGATGATAATTTTTTCATAGTACATTATTTTTTAAACTACACAATAAAAACTAGTTTTTTTATTCTCTTTTATTTGCACCCGATTGCTATAGTTTTTTTAAAAAAACATTGCTAGGTTGATCACTTACGTGATTATCAAGTATAACTTGCGTGACTATCAGATATAACTTGCGAAAGTTATAATAATGCAACTTAAAATCACACAAATTATACCTGATAATCACGTAAGTTATCACTAATAAAACAGATAAATACCAAACTTTCATTAGAAATAATAATAATAATAATAATAATAATAATAATAATAATAATAATAATAATAATAATAATAATCAAACCTATACATGGCATATAGGTCTATACTTCACGTATAGCATCAGAATTTTACCCAAGACTCGACTTTCCAACCTGAAAAAAAAAACCCATGTCCACCTATATATACTTCATGTATAGCTCTTACACGACGTATAGCATAGTCAAAACATTCCATGACATCCAATCATTAGATCTATAATTCATGTATATGACGACCAAGGGGATGTGTGTGTGTGTGTGGGGGGGGGGGGGGGGGGGGGAGGGGGTTGGGTTTGAACATGTCAATAACCAAAGCTATAAAGAAATATAAAATAAAAGTTTTTGCAAAACCAAGAAAAAGATATAATAAAAAGGGCCTAAAACCAAAAACTAGCCACAATATTCTATATATATTAAACGGAGAGGTAATTTGAACAGTATGTTTAATAATATTTTATTTATACTCAGTTCTCTCTGATTCTTACTCTCGCTACCTCTTTTCTTCCCTTTGAATCTTTGATAACAGATACATCCATCCAAGCCCATCATCTTCTACTTCATCCTTCCACTTCTTGCCTTTAATGTCTTTTCCCTGCTACTCAATCGGGTGGTTGTGATGGTGGTGGCGCAGAGGTTTTCTTGAAGGTGGTGTAGACAACGGGTGCAGATCGGGGTCACCACCGGGTGTTGGTGGTGGATGGGGTAGCGCCGAGATGATGGTGGTTGCGTTATGTGGCTTCCTTAGATGGGGTGTAGATGGTGGATTTTGTTGTTGAATTTGTGGAGGTGTCTGTAATGGTGGTTACAGCCACCCGTCGCTAACCATGGCAGTCGTATCTCTGAATCGTGTTTGATGTTATCGTTATGTGCTTCTTATGATGGGGATCATGATGCCGACGAAGGTGCGTACCTGTCGATGGTCTCTGTTCCTTTTTCTTACTTCTTTCTTCTGACATATTACCCACCTTTAGGGCCGGTTTATTACCATTGTAGATCATCCTATTATAGAATGATAATCCTTTCTCAACTTTTCCAAAGCCTAGATGCACATGAGTCAGAACTCCCAGACCCAACTTTGCGAAACACCCCAAAACTCTTAGACCCACCGTCAAATGTCGCCTTCGATGACGCTGCCCAGGTTAGTGTCGTTGACTCTCGCTTTATTGATAATAGTTTAGATTCAACCTCAAATAAGGTATTTTGTATTCCTTGGTTCGCAGGTTCACTTTTTGTGTAGGTAACATGTTTTGTGTAGTGGTTCTGGCGGCCATGGTTTTAATTCTTGAATTTGGTTATATTTCAATTTTTAAAGTGAGGATTAGCCTTCCAACACACATACGATGGAACTTGGCATGCTGAGACAACTACTAAAGCTTTGCTCCTCTCTAAATTGCAACAAGAGAACTCTTAATGGCTATTAAACATTTACGTATTGTAAGTACTTTTAAACAAATTGGTATATAATTTCGTTAAGTGTAGGTAACATGTCAATTTAATGATCATGATACAGGTTTTTGTGACATCCGTCACTTTTATCACTATTATATATATATATATATATATATATACATACATTTTTTTTATTTCGCACCTCCTATCTTGTACGCCACATTTTATCCTCATAATAATAATAATAATAAAGTTAGTCATTATATTTTACCACCTCTAAACCATAACCAAACTTATACCCAAAACACTAAAGCCTAACCATAACCCAAAAACCATGTCTTTTTTTCGGAACCCAGACCCGACCCGAAGACTGTGGTCAACACCCAGTCACTTTCCACAATTACGAGCCTTGTTTTTGGTAGAATTTTAACTCCCTTTGACCGACTAACATACCCTCATAAATATAATCCATGATTTCAGCTTGAATTAATCATCCTTGACTCAATTTTGACCGACTTTGGTCAAGACTTCAAAACCTTCCATTTCACCAACCCGAGCCACATAGTATAAATTGAGGTATCCACAACCAACTAAAGGTGCCAAAAAAAAATCATTTCCCTTCTCTCAAATCTTTCTGTCCAAGCTTTAATTCACGATTTCAAGACCCGTTGACTTTTTGTTTGACCGAGCATCATACACGAATTAGTGTTTGGTGATACTCGACAAACGTTGGATTACACTTAATCAATTACACAAGACTTGCCACCTTGCTAAAGGTGAGTATTACTTATCCCCTTTTTCACTTTTACAACTTTTGGGGTGATTCATGCATAAGTATACAAAACCTTCATATTCATTTACACATACATTTTATTCATTTACAATTCATATACGTGTCTTGTTTATCTTTGTGCTTATGTTTTAACATGAACGTAGCTTACATACAAAATCATACATACAGACATAACTTATGTTATGGTGCTCTTTACATACAGACGTAACTTATGTTACGGTGCTCATTTAGACATAACTTTGTGTTATGGTGCTCTTTTAGACTCACACGTGTTGAGGTGCTCATTATCAATTTCATTGTACAACTTTACATATGATCTTTGTCTTGTTTGGTTACTTGCGTGTTTACATAATGCCTTAGTAATGCTAGACACATGAATTGTACTACCTTTTCAAACTTATATTATATGTACAAAGCTAAGTAGTACTCACCAACATCATATGTTGACAAAATTATTTTCGTGCATGTTTCAGGATAAGCTGCTTGACGCTTCACATAGGACTTTGGACTTAGATTAAATCAATCAACTATCTTTATCTTGTTGTCTTGTATTTAATTTCACATGTTGTAAAATAATATTCAATAATCATATATTTACATTTTAGTACCATGAGCTTTTGAACAATCGTCACTACGTGACACCTCGATGATTCCGCCATCGGTTGGGGTGTTACAGATTGGTATCAGAGCCATGGTTATAGGGAACTAGGTTATTAGAATGCCTTTTAGCCTAGACTATAACCGAATTTCAACTTTCAGGTACAACATTTCCTAATTTATCATTCCCCTCATTTCCCTCTACTTTCCTTCCTCTATCTTCTCTTCTTCTCCATTTCTCCTCATCTTTCATCATGGTGCATAGGGATGGTGTCCTACAAGGAGTGGAAAGTCTACATCATCATGGAGCGGGAGCAGTACCTTTCATGATGACACTCTTAGGCATAATGCCTATTCTTATTTTTGCTCCTTCAAAGTTGTTGAACTTTAATGAGTGTGATGAGGACACGTGCAATCTGGAAGGGTGGATGCCTGTACACTGGGTTTTCTGGCATAGGCAAGCATAGCGCATAAATCCATTTATGGACCTGTTATGCTTACCTGGGGATTCCTGGAGTGAGTGTCCACTTATAGGCTAAAGCATGTCTTCTTTGATCACCGTTGGGTTCAAATTCTTTGAAAAGTCAACGTTCTTGTTGGGCTTTACAGCTAGACAAGGGCACTCCAAGCATTTTATGCAAGCTTTTTTTTTTCAAAAATACTCTCTCGATTCATATACAATATTTTGTATTTCACGATTTTCATATATTGCTTACAAGTTCATACTTTCATAACCATCTATGGATTTCACAATCGCACTTCACCTTACCATCTTAGCCATTTTTTTTAAATATTCAACACCCTACCCAAATCATATTATTTCATTTCTCCACATGTTATTTATTTTAAAAACTATAACCTCATACTTTAGCACAAACTAAAGATTTCTAAAACTTGTTGTATTACCTAGTAACTTTACAAAGTACATATTTTCCTCGAACTTAAATTCAATTGTTTATTTATTGACGTAACAAACGATTTTCTATATAATGCTTTAAACTATTAAAAAAAATCACTAATAAAACCTTGATCTTCAAAACCTAATGTCATGTTTGAAATCTCCAACTAACAGGAATATTTTTCAAAGCCTACTTAGCTTGTACTATTTAACAACTTTTGCCTTATGTACAATACCAATTTTGAAAAAAAAAAAAATTCATAGGAATAATATCTAACCTCTAGATTCTCCATCGACACTCACTCATTTTCAACTTGTTCAAATTTTTACAATATTTGGCATATACCACAATCATGTTTTCCTATACACTTGATTATAACCTTTGATCCAAACCCCAAAATTTACACTGCTACATAATCTCCTTACTATAAAATAAACTCTTTATCAACTATCTTCACATTCACTATCGCTCACAACCTTGATTCTGCTTCAAGATTTTTCATCATCCTCTCAAAAACTAAATTCATATCCTTCACCTTCTCACACATGAACTAGTTACCCATGATAATCAAACTACTAAAAACCTGATACTTGATTCTACAGGATTTTTCCAAAACATCATTGTTTGTGAAACTTGATTTCCTCTTAATTTGACTATTCACTGGACATTTAATTATTCATGATACTCGTAATCTATTTCTATAGGCCACTAAGATAACACTTACACTTAATGGTTGCAGTACTTACAAACTTGCTTGCACGTGTGTATTATCCACGCAACTCTGATAAACATTTCATTTAAAGGGCTCCTCAGACGAGTGGTAGCCCATACTTAAATACAGTTATGCTTACAAGTCATTGCAAACCAATGCAATTGACCTCATTATTACATGGCCTCATTTCATTGATAACATCTCATTGTAACTCAACGTGTTTGTTGTGTCATCTTCTTGTGAAACTTATTTGCTGTATTGTGTGTTAGATTAGGATCATAGAAGGACATAAAACCCTAATGTAAGGTAAATTGATGATTCCGGTCCGGAACGTAATCATGAATTTACAGGTGCGTTAGGGTAGTGTGAAATTCTATTAGAGTTTTTGGTAGGCGTCCAGTACGTTTTCAAGGTATCAAAGGTGTGGTGGGTTAGCTGCGGTACACCCTGTATACAAACACTAATGATGCATTGAAAGTGAGACTGGAAGTCGGACCAGGAACAAACTCTAGTTACTTGGTAGTTCATTTAGTCTTTCTGTAGTCAATCAACTCATGCAATTATTTTAGGATTCCTAAAACTTGAAGTTTAGTGTTACTAGATTCTTATTCTCCTTATTATTCGAGACAAACCTAATCCAATCCTTAACTCACACCTATCAAACCTCTTATCCAAATCATTTTTCCCAGAACATCCATAACCCTATGTTTCTAATAACTTCGGGACGAAGTTTCTAAAAGTAGGGGATGCTGTGACATCCGTCACTTTTATCACTATTATTATTATATATATATATATATACATTTTTTTTATTTCGCACCTCCTATCTTGTACGCCACATTTTATCCTCATAATAATAATAATAATAAAGTTAGTCATTATATTTTACCACCTCTAAACCATAACCAAACTTATACCCAAAACACTAAAGCCTAACCATAACCCAAAAACCTTGTCTTTTTTTTTTCGGAACCCAGACCCGACCCGAAGACTGTGGTCAACACCCAGTCACTTTCCACAATTACGAGCCTTGTTTTTGGTAGAATTTTAACTCCCTTTGACCGACTAACATACCCTTATAAATATAATCCATGATTTCAGCTTGAATTAATCATCCTTGACTCAATTTTGACCGACTTTGGTCAAGACTTCAAAACCTTCCATTTCACCAACCCGAGCCACATAGTATAAATTGAGGTATCCACAACCAACTAAAGGTGCCAAAAAAAATCATTTCCCTTCTCTCAAATCTTTCTGTCCAAGCTTTAATTCACGATTTCAAGACCCGTTGACTTTTTTTTTTGACCGAGCATCATACACGAATTAGTGTTTGGTGATACTCGACAAACGTTGGATTACACTTAATCAATTACACAAGACTTACCACCTTGCTAAAGGTGAGTATTACTTATCCCCTTTTTCACTTTTACAACTTTTGGGGTGATTCATGCATAAGTATACAAAACCTTCATATTCATTTACACATACATTTTATTCATTTACAATTCATATACGTGTCTTGTTTATCTTTGTGCTTATGTTTTAACATGAACTTAGCTTACATACAAAATCATACATACAGACATAACTTATGTTATGGTGCTCTTTACATACAGACGTAACTTATGTTACGGTGCTCATTTAGACATAACTTTGTGTTATGGTGCTCTTTTAGACTCACACGTGTTGAGGTGCTCATTATCAATTTCATTGTACAACTTTACATATGATCTTTGTCTTGTTTGGTTACTTGCATGTTTACATAATGCCTTAGTAATGCTAGACACATGAATTGTACTACCTTTTCAAACTTATATTATATGTACAAAGCTAAGTAGTACTCACCAACATCATATGTTGACAAAATTATTTTCGTGCATGTTTCAGGATAAGCTGCTTGACGCTTCACATAGGACTTTGGACTTAGATTAAATCAATCAACTATCTTTATCTTGTTGTCTTGTATTTAATTTCACATGTTGTAAAACAATATTCAATAATCATATATTTAAATTTTAGTACCATGAGCTTTTGAACAATCGTCACTACGTGGCACCTCGATGATTCCGCCATCGGTTGGGGTGTTACAGAATAACGTTGCAACTTATATTTTATACTTGGTTAGCAAAGTTCCATAGCGCATAGGGCGTAGACATGTTTTAGTATCTGTGAAATTTGTGGCGGACAAAGTTTTTTTTGTGAGGTTTACTTGGTTTTTAAGTTGTATAGCTTCTTTAGATTTGTGACGATTGCTTTTAAGGGAATTGCAAAACATTCTCATCACACATTCATATTATACATAATTTCTTTTTGTTTCATGATGAAATGGGATTACTGTGTTACTGCTGCAATGTATTCAGATTTAGTAGGAATGTGTATGGAAGGATATGTGTTGGAGTGTGTCATCAAAGGAGTTCCCTTACCTGTGTTTGGTGTTTATTTGGTTCTGGCCATTGCTTCATATTCCAGCAGTTTTTATGGGCTTTTTTTTATTTGTTTTGGGTTTTGGTGCCAAGAATGGTACAAAAGTCAGCATACATAGGTCAAGAACATGTAAGTTGGTGATTTATTTGCAGACATTCTCATCATTTAATACTACTATCTCCAATATTTAGATATCTATTTTGTTATCTTTTTAGACAATTGTAACTTTTGTTTGTAATCCGTACTTTTAGTGTTTCACTTTCGTATGTTCTTTTATCATCTTTAGGTGTGTTTTTTTGCTTACCTTTATTACATTGGTTAATGAACAACAATATTTGTTGCTGGGTTTGATATAAAAATTCTAGATTAAATAGCGGGTTTAGAGATATCGATATCGCTTTGGGGGGAGAAAATGCGTTTACGTTTTTAGGACGACAACATCATAAGGTGCGCATCGCGCACCCGTCAAAGCCCCTAGTTTACTTTTAAAAAGGTAGAACCCAGTCGCAAAAGATCACAACATAATATAATAACGATCGCAACACATGTCACAGTAATACTTTTAAAAAGATTCAAAAAATCTGCTCGCAAAAAAATTTAAATATAACTATCACAATGCTAGTCATGCTTTAAAAAAAAGTTATTACTTAGATTATGAGGTATGGTCCATTTTTCCCTCTTCATCTCATTCGTCAACTCAACGTTACATCATCTTCATCTTCCAGCTAAGCAACCCTCTCTCGTCAAGGGGTGTGGTTCCTATTCCCTCGTCTTTCCCCTTCCATTTTTTTAATTTTTAGATTCATTTTATTTACAATAATTTTATTAAACTATATAATAAATTTTTTTTTCACTAAAAGTACATAACTAAAAAGAAGGGCATAATTTAAAAAAAAAAAAACCATATGGTGAAAAAAAATTAAATAAAAATACTAATAGGTTGTCGCAACCCGAGCCATTTTGTCACGATCTTTTCTTTCATTTAACCTCACTACATGGTTTTTAGTGGAAGGTTGTCGACGTCAGTATTCATGATTCTGAACTCTCCCGTCTCATGTTTTTGTACTTCCAATCGGTGTCGTTCTCTATCCAACCGTAGTCTCTCCATTTCCCTTGTTGTGGCTTCTTGCTTTCCTTTTTCCTTCTTTCGATACCTCTCAGCTTGTATTTCCTTAAAATCGTTCTGAGTTATTAAGAAGCACACCAATTTTTGATACACCATTTACCTTACCTTTCGAACCGAGTGCCTTTGAAGCTGATGTATTTTTTGCGCAACCTTAAGAGTTGGAACTTCATCCTCAAACTCGGGATTATTGTTAGTATTGATGTAGAACCGTGCATCAGAACCACCAAAGCTATAATTCTCTGAATCGCTCGTTTTAGACCATTTGGCTTGTGTCACCTCGTTAGGCACCACAAGCCACTTCGAACAACCTTTCAAAATTTCTCACTGCTTCAAGTATGTAAACGACGCATGTTTCGTGTTGTATTTTCCAAGACTCGTCTTCAACACAGTCTCATCACTTGTCCCACTTGGATGATTGATATATGCATTGTTGTAGAAACCGGCAAGCCATCGTATTTTCTTTTCATTTCTCTACACTTTGAGCTAATGGAATTGAAAAGTCAGCATGGTTTGCGTTGCATCAAGAGATAAGATTGTTCCGTAACCATCTTCATGGATATCCAAAACTGACACCCGTTTAATTTTTTTTCCTGCATAACACAAATTAAAGTAATTAAAAGATTATCAATTAAAAATAATAATAAATATTGTGTGAAAAAAAATGTGCGGCAAGTTGATAAAAAATAATGCGGTGAGTTGAAAAAAAAAGCCTTATATTTATAAACTAGCTTATACCCCGGGAGCGTCCCGGGTTGAGAAATCTAAGTAAAGTAAATAAAATTAGAAGTATCTAAACTATAAAAACAGAATATTAAGATCCCAAGCACTTCAAGGGGACATAGATTGTTTAGCACCAATACATTCAGTCAAAGGTCTTTAACTGCATACAATAAGATTTGAGCTATTTCAGAATATGGTAGAAAAAGAAAACATAGCAATTACCTGTTGCAGAGCGTCTCGGGTTGAAATATCTAATATGACATAATAAAATATCTAATATGATAACATAATTAATGACTTGCCAATATATGATTAATGAATATTATTATTATTATTATTATTATTATTTTAAACAAATCTCTGCCATAAGTTATCATATTCTAATATAAAAAAAAAGGTAATTGGGTCGGGTATCACCTAATCCCAGGCCCGACCCAAACCCACAAAATTTTTTTAAACTAATTCCAAACCTGACATAATACCTGTCGGGTTACAAAATTAGTTGTTTTTTTTCTCCATTTTTATATAGCACTATGGTACTCGTTGGAAAGATAATAAAACGCTCGTTAATTTGGTGTAATTTTTTTTTTAAATCTCGTGTATAAAAGATATTAACATTTAAAAGTTAGGGGAGGAAATATTAGAGATAAAAATCTATTTTTTTTTTAAATTTTAAATTACTATTAGCCTAAAATAAAGACCTTGCCACATGGGATGACACATGACACACTCAATAAAGAGAATACCCTCTTTGAATGTCATGTCATTAAAATGGCTTTGGTTTATTATATACTAGCTGATTACCCCAGGAGGGTCCCGGGATTGAAAAATCTAATTTTACGTGATAACCTATTGCAAATGGCTCAAGTTAACTAACCACAAAATCTCTCAATCATTGCATGTTCATAGTATTCTAATCGGTAATAACTCATATTCTCTAATCTAAAACCTAATCAGTAATCATCTAAAGAATCACTTATGTAAGCTGCAACTATTAAAAAACTCATCACATCTCTCTAATTTCTCACATTTTAATGGCTATTATAATTCCTAACCTAATCAACTAAACAAACACTTAATTTGGAAGTTGTAATCATTGCATCTCATTATGCCACGTGGCATAATCAAGAGATGGTTGAGGTCACCATTGAACGCCACGTCAGCAACTATCAATTATTTCCGGAAGCGTCCTGGGGTTGAAAAATATAACCATTCTAATAATACTAATACTAATAGTAATAATTATTACTCTTGTAATAAAATAAATAAAAAAATAACCTTGCTATAAGGTGACACCATGTGTTGCAGTGTTGCGCGATTCTTCTCCTAACTTCTCTTGATGAAGTATACCTAGTAAAATTCCAATGATAACATGGCGATTGGGCTGATTTTCAACATCGTAGATAAGAACCTTGTTTGAAAGAAAAAACATGATTAATGAATAAAATGAACACTTTGTGTGTTTTTTTCCTGTATGAACGAAACCCCACAAAAAATAGTCGATTTTTCTCCGTTTTTTATATAGGACTATGGTACTCGTTGGAAAGATAATAAAACGCTCGTTAATTTGGTGTAATTTTTTTTTTCTTTAAAAAATCTCGTATATAAAAGATATAAACGTTTAAAAATTATGAGAGGAAACATGAGAGAGAAAATTTTAAATTTATTTTTAATTTTTTTTTCCTAAAATAACTCAATTTAATTTAGGGTTTTATGTTTATCTTTTTTTTTTTAATTAAAAAAAGGAAATAGTTCAAAAACACTAAAATCTTTTAATTATGATGTCACGTGGCACACTCAAGTAGAGGTTGAGGCCTCCATTGCACGTCACGTCAGCATATACGTTTTCTTTTATATATATATAGATAGATATAGATCTATACATATAATAAACCAAAGCTATTTTAATGAAATGACACTCAAGAGGCATTCTTTTCCTTGAGTGTGTCATGTGTCATCCCATGTGGCATTGAGATATTTTAGGAAAAAAATAATTTAAAAATAAAATTGGATTTTTCACCCTCATGTTTTCTCCCATAATTTTTAAACGTTAATATCTTTAATATACGAGATTTTTTAAAGAAAAAAATTACACCAAATTAACGAGCATTTTACTATCTTTCCGACGAGTACCATAGTGCTATATAAAAAAGGAGAATTTTTTTTGTGTGGTTTTGTTCATACAGGAAAAAAAACACAAAATGTTCAGGTAAATCATTAACCATGTATAGACAAGTCACTAATTATGTTTAAATCAGTAAATATGAATTTTTTTTTTTTCAACCAGAGCCGAATAGGTTAATAAAGTTATACATTGTTTTAAGTTAGGTATCAATATTAGTATGTTAGAGTTGTACATTTGTTTAGTCTTTAGGATAGATGTTAATATTAGAGTTACATTAAAGTTATACATTCTTTTAGGTTAGGTGTTAGCATTGGGGTTGTACATTGTTAATTTGTTTTAGGTTAGATATTAATATTAGAGTTATACATCCGTCTATTTCATATGTAAAATTGATGTATCATATTAAATTTCTCAACCCGGGACGCTCCCGGGGTATAATCTAGTGTATGTATATATATAATTGCAAAAAATATAATTGAGTCAAGCCAATAGTTGAAACAAAATAAACCTTATATCAGATCTAGTAAAACATTACATCAAGCTCATGTCGACACTTCCAACTCGATTTACGTCTAAGGTATGCTTGGTGCTTTTCCAGTTCGTTCCTGTTGGATCATATTGCTCTTTTTGCTAAGTAAGAACTTGCTATCTTGACACTTAAGTGTTTAGCAAGTCCTTGTAAATCAGATTATAAGCACAGCGGAATGTTATAAGTTAAAGCAACACTTTTTACACTAAGGCAGAGTTATAACTCCCCCTTGATGTTTGAAACTAATAAATGACAAAGTATTTATTATGAATCTAAGTTGTAAATGAGAATTAGATACTTAGAGAGATTCACAATAAATACAGAAATGGAATAGAACAATGAGAGTGTTTGAAGGATTTTTCTATTAAAATCAATGTCTAAAATAGAAGGTTGAAGCCTCCTATTTATAGACGTTTACATACATGTATCTTGCCAAAAAGCAAGTACAGAAATAGCAGAAACAAGTTGCACAAGTTGCAACATTGAATCAATCAAATAAAGCTAAAAGTAATATTAAACAATAAACTACTGATGCAAAAAGGCGGTGGGAAATATCTATTGCTAAGTGCTGATGAAGGACAACTACTGAAGATTAGTTTTGTCTTCAGTACTTCTGAAGTGAACTTGTCTGGTTTGGACTTCAGAACTTCTGCTTCTTCAGCACTTCTCATATCTTCTAATCAGCAGTTTCTTGTCTTCTCTTCAGTACTTCTATACTTAGCCAAAATGACAGAAGTGAATTAGACTAAGGTTTACAAAAGTGGTTTCACCAATCCTCTTTGTCCTAACAATCTCCCCCTGGATTGATGAAGCCAAAACCTTACTAATTCCTTATGTGTTTCTTTTGTCTTGAACAATCTTCCATATCTCTTTGTACATGGTGTTCTTGAGCTGGTTGAACTGACCATCAGATAGAGATCCTCTCTGTGGTTCTAGATGTTGAATTGTGAGCAGGTCTTGTGTTGACAGTTTCTTCAGATCACTGATCTTCTTGTAAGCCCTGCTTGAGAGGTCTCTTCTTGTCAACAGTACTGAGTTGTTATCAGTAAGTGACCATCTGATGATAGGGATCTTTGACTTGTTAAAGTCAGAAGAATAGGGAACCAGACTTGTCCCTTGGGTTGATGGTCCTGAGTGCTGGATGTCTTCAGTTTCAGATAGCCTCAGGTGGGATTCTCTTCCTTGTTGTTGTTGCATATCAGGCATCTGAACAGTTGGGAGATGGTGTTCAGTCACTACTCTGGTATGCAGCTTTTCTTTGATGGTCTTTTGTATTTGATAAGCAAAAGTGGAAGGATCCCTGAATTGTGTTAACAGAGGTTTCTCCTCAATGTCAAAATCTGAATGGACTATTGAACTTCCTTCAAGTAGTACCATTTTAAAATCAGTTTTGACATTGTCCTCTGCCTTCTTCTTCTGAGTAGCAGTTCTTCTAGATGCACCAGAAGTTCTAACTACTGATCTTGAAGGATCAACAGTTTGAAACTTCTCAGGATTTGCAGCCTTGGCAGCCAAGTATTTTCTATAAGTATCCATCAGTCTTTCTTCTTTCCATCTGGATACTGAGGCTTTTGAACCATATCCTTCTGCTACTAACTCTTCTATTATCTGGGCTCTCTTGGCCTTTCCATCTTTGCTTGTGGCCACTTTGTCTGCAAGCAGTTGTGCTCTTCTTGTCAGCTCTTGCATAGAGAGTCCTTTGAGTGTAAAGGCTTTAGTCTTGCTGTTCTTGGTAATATAAGACACCAGTTGTTGTCTTTTATCTTGTTCAGCAATCTCATCAAGGCTAGCCTGCCTTTGTAGTTCAGCTGCATAAGCCTGAAGTTTTTCTTCATGGCTTAAATCCAAATCATCCCTTTCTTCCAGAGATTTCCAAATCTGATCTTCTCTGGCCTTCTTGTTGGCTGCAATTAAGCTCTTCTCTAGTAGTTCAGCTGATTGAGAGATAGGAGAAGGGTTTAATACAGTCATTGTAGTAACAGTTGTAGGCCTGATGGGATCAGATGTTGGTTGAATGGGAGCAGTGGTTCTGGAAGGTTCAGTTGTTTGAGGTTTGGAAGTGTTAACTTCTGATGTGCTGACAACTGCTGATGGTTTGTCAGCTACTGAAGGATTGTCTTCAGTACTTTCTGATTCTTCATCAGAAGTTTTGTCATCAGAAGTTTCTTCATTTTGCCTTAGGGATTCTTCAGATGTTTGGGTCTCATCTTCTTTCTCTGCAGCTTCAATTTCTTCTATTGAGACACCAAACTGTTTGGCCAATTTTTCTTTCCTGGCCTGATCTTTTTGATCTCTTTCAAGGAGTGCCACTCTTGCCCTTATCCTGGCTTGGAATGACTCCTTAGGTTCCCTGATCTTCTCCCCCTTTTTGGATTCATCAATTTTAACCCTTGAAGCAGAGGGTTGGGAGAATTGTCCTTGAAGATGAGCAATCTGTTTGCTGTTGAAGTCTATTTTGTTGGATAGATCGTTCATCTTGGTCTTGATCACTCCAAATTGGTTCTTGATGGACAGCTCCAAGTCAGCTGTATATGTTTGGAAGTGATTTCTGATGAGTGTATTCATCATGTGGTACAGGGGACCCTCTGGGCTGCATAGCTGGTTCAGGTCTATGCTTGTTTGCCCAGGGAATTGGGTAGGCATTTCTGAAGGGGGTGTTTTTGGGAGATCCTCATGTTGTACAGAGGATGCCACTCTAGGGGTTTTAGGGATTGAGTGGGCTTTAACCTGTGCAGAGGTGACTGGCTTCTTGAGCCTGGATACCCCTGAAACAGGACCTTCAGAAAGTGCCGTCAATTCAGTAGTTTGAGTGTGTGAAACATCATCCAAACTAATGGAATCATCTGAATCCCTGATGTTGCCCTCAATGAGGACTGTCTCAGTTAAATCATGAGCTGAGCCCAACTCAGTTCTCTCATGAACCTCTTTTTCTTGGTACTGAGGATTTCCTACTTCAGGCATTAAGCCTTCATCAGTAGTTGCCACATCTGAGGTCTTAGCTATGTTACTTCTATCCTCAGATCCACCACTGGGTGGTAACTGAGTAGTAGCAGCCTCAGATGCCCCAAGAGTCTCTAAAATTGGGCTTAAAGACTCTGGTCCACCCTCATCTCTTGGGATAGGGCTAGAGATGTCCACATCCATGTCTGATGTAGTAGTTATGTCCCCTGTTTGTTGTGGTTGTAGGGGACTGACATGATCAGATGGGACATTCTCTTTTAGCCCAGAGAGAAGTTTGGCAATTTCTATTGCCTCTTGTTCAGAAATTTGTGGGGCTGGTTCAGTAGTTTGGGCAATAGGTGGTGAAAGTTGTTGTTCAGCAGTTTCAAAAGAAGAGTGTGTTTGATATGTTTTTCTAAGTCTTTTTCTTTTGAATAAAACAGTTATGGGTGCTCTTGGTGGGGTTTGAGATGGATGAGACTGAGAGGGTGTTTCAGTCTCATCTATTTGAAGAGCAGAATGCTCATGAGCATGTTCAGGCATCTCAACCTCCTGAACAGCTTTTCTTTTGGGTTGGTGGGGTGCAGTTTTTGTTGGCTTGGGCTTTTTGGCTTTTGGTGGTGTGAGTTTGGAAGATGTGGGCTTCAGGGGGACTTGTTGTTGTTCTCCCTGATCATCTTCTGGCCAGGCAGCCGGTTTGTTATGCCTTGAGTATGCTTGTGATGTTAAAGGATTTAAAGTTGAAATTTTTCCCACAAGCACTTCATTACCCAGTTCCCCTATTATGCATTGCATAATGAACCTTGGGTATAACAAAAACTTTTTCTTGGTATTATTGTGATGTAACACCAACTCATTGAAAAATAGTTTTGATGCCCTGAATTTAGTTTCATTCACAATGGAATGAAATATTGGTTGAAAAGTGGAGGGCATCTGGTCATAAGACCCTGTTTTTGGACTCAAACACATAATAATATAATGAAACAAAAGCTTGTATTTTGGTTCAAAATATTTTTTGAATATTGTAGCATGGGAGAGAGTACCTTGATAACCACACTCAGTCATGGTTAGATGAATATCAGTGTTAGCAACATGGTCAGGGGCAGTTACATCATCCAGACCCAGTCTTGTTGCTAGTGTGGCCGGTGTGATGGTCAGTTGTTTCCCTTTTATCCTTGAGTTGAGGGAAATGACCTCATCACCCATTGTAACCGTCTCAGCATTTGCCCAGAACTCATTCAGAGTTTCAGTGTGAATTGGTGGGTTTATTGTGAGAGCAGTAAAATATTGGGATTTGACGACAAGATCAATGATCTCATCGTATTGGGACCACCCTTCTTGTTTTTCAAGAAAGGCCCTTTGATTGTGTCCCTGTTTTAGAACTAGAGCCATGTGGTTTGGGTTTTTGATCGAACAGTGGATTTGCAGGTATAGGTTATTGAGAGAGTTTGAGAGAGAAGGAGGGATATTTTGAGTTTGAAAGGATAAGTGTGTAGAAAAGATATTTATTAGAAGTTTTAACCGCTTGAATCTTCTTTATTAGAAGTTTTAAAACCGCCTTTGGTTAAAAATCTCTTTATCAGAGGTTTTAAACTGATTAGGTCAAACCTCTGATAATGGGAAAAGTCAGATTTGCCCTTTTGACTTAAACTGCTGATGAAGGATTACTTCATCAGTAGTTCCCATTTTCTCTTCAGCAGTTTTAACATCTGATGAGAAATGTTTTTATAAATACTTTATTCATAAATTCTGAAGGTTATTTTATCAGAAGTTACACACTTTTTCAGAAAATTATCCCCATACTGATGATTTTTGCTCATCAGTAGTTTCTCTCAAACTGATTTTGTTTTTCAGAAGTTTCGTTTCAGACTTTTGTCTTTTGTAAGTGAAAACCAGAAAAAAGAAGGAAAAGGTTAACTTGGATTCCACCAAGGTAAACAGGATGGAATCAAGGATGGAAAAAGGAAAAAGAAAATTTTGATGCATAACAGTAGTGATTGATGTAGAAGTTTGATGTAGAGTTGGGTAGAATCAAGTGTTAACTTGGATTCTAACTGATATGCAAAAAAAAAAAATAAAAATAAAGTAAACACTTACAAATTTAGCATTCCAAGCATGGATACTAACTTCTGAAATGTTGATGTGTCAAGGGGTTTAGTGAAGATGTCAGCTATTTGATTAGCTGTTGCTACATGCTTCACCTCAATCTTGCCTTTTTCATAGCAATCTCTTATGAAATGGTACCTGATCTCAATATGTTTGGTTTTTGAGAACTGTACCGGATTTTGAATGATGCTAATGGCAGATTTGCTGTCTACAAACAAAGGTGTCTTGGTCTCTTTGATTCCATAATCAAGAAGTTGATATTGGAGCCATTGTATCTGTGATGTACAACTTGCAGCTGCAATGTATTCAGCTTCAGCAGTTGAAGTTGCAACAGATGTTTGCTTCTTTGATTGCCATGACACTAGACAGTTACCCAGGAATTGACAACCACCAGATGTTGACTTTCTTGTCATCTTACACCCTGCATAGTCACTATCTGAAAAAGCTGATAACTTGGTATTGCTTGAAGCAGGATACCAAATTCCCAGTGTTGGAGTTCCTTTCAGATATCTGAAAATTCTTTTGACTGCTATAAGGTGTGATTCCCTTGGTGCTGATTGATATCTAGCACAGACACATGTTGAGAACATAATATCTGGTCTAGAAGCAGTTAAGTATAAAAGGGAACCTATCATGCATCTGTACATGGTTTGATCAACCTGTTTTCCTTGATCATCAGGTTCAACTTGTGTGATTGGTGTCATGGGAGTGGAACATGATTTACAGTCATTTAAAGAAAATTTGTTCAATAATTCTTTAACATATTTTGATTGATGTATAAAAGTTCCATTTGTTTGTTGTTTGATCTGCAGGCCCAGAAAGTACTGCAGTTCTCCCATGGTACTCATCTCAAATTTTGATTGCATGAGTTTCTTAAAATCATCACACAGTTTTGTGTTTGTTGAACCAAAAATGATATCATCAACATAAATTTGAACAAGTAGGACATGATTTCCAACATGTTTAATGAAAAGTGTTTTATCAATGACACTTCTTGTAAAGTTATTTTTGAGTAAAAAGGTGGAGAGTGTATCATACCAGGCTCTTGGAGCCTGTTTGAGCCCATAAAGAGCTTTGTCCAGTCTGTACACCCACTCAGGATGAGAAGGATCCTTAAACCCGGGTGGCTGACAGACATACACCTCCTCTTTGATTTTTCCATACAAAAATGCACTTTTCACATCCATTTGATAAACTTTAATTTTGTTGGAAATGGCATAGGCCAGAAATAACCTGATGGCCTCAAGCCTTGCAACTGGAGCAAAGGTTTCATCATAGTCAATTCCCTCTTCTTGAGAGTACCCTTGAACTACCAGTCTTGCCTTGTTCTTGATTATCATACCAGCTTCATCTTGTTTGTTCCTAAAAACCCATCTTGTACCAATTGGTTGCTTGTTTTGAGGTAAAGGACAGATTTCCCAGACCTGTTGCTTGTTGAACTGAAGCAGTTCATCTTGCATAGCTTGCACCCAATTATTGTCTTTGAGGGCTTCCTGGTACTTCTTTGGTTCCAACTGTGAAATAAAGGCTGAGAATAGGCAAAAGTTGGAGAGCTGGTTTCTGGTAAGAACACCTGTAGCTATATCACCCATGATTTGATCAAGTGGATGATCTCTGTGTTCAATCAGTTGTTGTAAACCACTGACAGGTGTAGGTGGCTCTTGTTCTTCAAACAAACTACTGAGGTCTATAATATCTGGTTCAGCAGTTTCAGCTTCTTCAGTAGTTGCAGGTGCTGAAGCAGATGTTTGAGTTTGGCCTTCAGTATTTGTTTGATCAGAAGTTTGAAAAACTTCTGATGGTGTTGTAGTTGACTTAATGACTGTTTGAGGAGTCCATGGTGTAGGATCCTCATCTTCAAACCTTTGATCACCATAATAAGTAGGTTTGGAAGAAGTAACAGTCTTTTCAGGTCCAAAGTGAAAGTTGTCAAGGTCAAAGAGTTCAGCAGGATGTGCTGGAATAAGAGTGTGTTTTGACTCATTGAACTTGACATTCAATGTTTCTTCTACTATCCTGGTGTGAGAATTAAAGACCTTGTAGGCTTTTCTAGTTGAAGAGTAACCAAGAAAGTAACCTGAGTCAACTTTGGCAGCAAACTTTGAAATAGATTCCTTGATGTTCAAGATGAAACATTGACACCCAAAAGCCCTGAAAAAGGAGATAAGGGGCTTCATGCCATGAAGAACTTCATAGGCAGTCTTGGAATGTCTCTTGACCACAAGAACTCTATTCTGAACATAACATGATGTGTTAACTGCTTCTGCCCAAAAGTATAATGGCAGTCCAGAATCAGCTAACATTGTTCTTGCTCCTTCTATCAATGTTCTGTTCTTCCTTTCTACTACACCATTTTGTTCAGGAGTTCTGGGAACACTGTATTGTCTAATAATCCCTTTAGACAAACAGAATTCATCCAGAGTTTTGTTCCTGAACTCTGTCCCATTGTCACTTCTAATGGTTTTGACAGATAGAGAATATTGTTTCTCTACTTGTAGAATGAAGAACTTGATGATTTCAGCAGCCTCATCCTTGGAAAATAAGAAGAATACCCATGTGAATCTTGAGTAGTCATCAATGATGACTAAGCAGTACTTCTTTTTACCAAGGCTCATAATCTTGACAGGTCCAAATAAGTCCATATGGAGTAGTTGAAGACATGCAGTTGTTTTTGATTCTTCAATAGACTTATAGGAGGACTTATGCTGTTTTCCCTTTAAACAGGATACACAGTGTTCTTGACACTGGTATACTTTCAAAGGTAGACCTCTGACCAAGCCCATTTTTGTGACTTTATTTATGGTTTTAAAGTTCACATGGCCAAGTCTCCTGTGCCAGAGATCTGTTTCTGAAGTTGATGCCCTTGAGAAGAAACAGGCAGTGTTGTTCAATACTTTGTCTTTCTCAATGTCCACTGCATAGACATTGCCACATCTTTTGGCAATCAGCAAAGTATGATCTTCTATAATCTTCTCTATCAACTTCTGGCCTTCTGGTGAGATGATCTTGCAAGCTGTCTTTGTGAAAAAGGAAGAATATCCTTTATCACACATTTGTGACACACTCAGCAAGTTGTATTCAAGGTTTTCCACCAGATTGACCTTGTCAAACTGTATTTTGCCAGAGGAGACATTGCCATGTCCTAGCACATATCCCTTAGCATTGTTCCCAAAGGATACAGATCCTTCTCTTTGGCTGATAAAATTGTTTATCAGGTATCTGCATCCAGTCATGTGCATAGAGCCTCCACTATCAACATACCATATGCTGTTTAAGCCCCTGGAAACTCTCTGCACATAAAAGCAAATTAGTTAGATTTGGAAACCCAAGCCTGTTTGGCTTTGGGTTTGCTCTTGAGAACAGTTACAGTTTGTTCTTGACCAGGTTGAGAAATCCATGTCTTTTTGGCAATGGATTTTTCATTAAGAACCATGGTGGTATCCTTTTTAGGACCACCATCAACCTTGGTCATCAGTAGTTCTACCATGTTCTTTAGATTTTGAATCTCAGCAGTTTGTGAAACTGCTGATGATTCTGGTCTAACTACTGACAAGGAATTTTGAGAAAAAGATTTTGGTTGAGATTTTATCTTTTTCTGAGAAAAGGTGTTTTCAGGTTGTTGTTTCTTGGGTTTAAAGACTCTTTCATAATCATTTCTGATTTGATTTCCCACAACCTGTTGTTTAAATTTATGATTGAACTGAATTCCTTTTCTGTATCTACAAAATTCAGTTTTGTGGTTGAACAGGCCACAAATTTCACATTCTTTTGCCTTTTGTTTTTGATCTAAAGGCAAATTTCTGACATTTGTGAAAAGATTTTGCTCATCAGTAGTTTTTAGGATCTCAACTCCTGATGTAGATGAAACTACTGATGGCTTGTTGTCAGTTTTTGTAAATACTTCTGAAGTACTTTCTTTAAAAATGCCAGGATTTCTGTTTAGAAAGTTTTCATGGAAAGATGTGCATTCTTTCCCTTCAGAAGTTTCATTTGAAACAATTCTTCTCCCATCTTCAGTAGTTTTGGGAGAAAAATCTGTTGGTGTTTCAACATGATGGTATCCTATGCCAAACTTAACATTTGAAGCACTTTGTTTGTTTAGCAATAGTTGATACCCCCTACAAGATTCCACCCATTTTTCACAAGTGATCCTGGTGTCAGCAAGCTCGTGTCTGACATCTCCCAGGTCATTTAGCATCATTTTGATTTGTGCTTGGGTTTCAATAGCAGAGTCAGTTAATTTAGAAACTTCTTTTGTTTTAGCACACAGTTTTCTTTCTAAATCACATTTTATCTGTGTGTATTTTCTTTCTAAATCATTGGCTTTGCCTTGTAGGTGCAGGTTTGTCTCTCTTATGAGAGCAAAAGTTTCTTTGCAAGAGTTTGAGCAAAGTTTTGTCAAAGATTCTTTTGATACCTGAGACAATGCAGATTTTGAAGTACAGCCTTCAAATGCCATTAAGGCAAAGTTCTTTCTGCCATTGTCTGGTTCTCCCCAGTTGATGTCAAACACTTTGTTGTCTGCATCAGGATTGCACTCTGTGGTGTCATAAGGGAGACTGCTCCAGTCAACATACCCAGAGGTAAAGAGACTTTGTTGAGGGGGTTGTTGAGGCTGTGGAGGAAGTTGAGCAGCTGGAAAGGGAGGGATTGATTGTTGGCTCTGCATCTGTTGAGCAGGCACTTGAACATATTGTACTTGAGGCATATATTGCTGTTGAGGAGCTTGTGCCTGTACAAAATGAGCACTCCCTTGAGTTCCATTGTTCCTATTATAATTGGGGTTATAGTTATTTCCAGATTGTGATTGGTTAAAGCTAGAGCTTCTACACTCTCTAGCAAAGTGTCCCAACTTCTGACACTTGTGACATCTCAGTTTAGATTTGTCAAAACCAATTTTTGTATTACTGGTCAATCCTGGAAATTTCCTTCCTGACCTTTTATAAAACTTGTTAGTTTTAATGCTTAGCATGGCCAGTTGGTGTAATATGTCCATTTCTTCTAAGTCATCACTGCTAAAATTTTTCAAATCATCCATGATAAAACATAGATTATCAGCAGTTTGACTTTGGTCATCATTGTCATAACCTGGGAAAGATCTTTCTGATGAGATCCCAGTGGTTATGTCAATATTGTCATAAGATCCATAGGAACAAGTTGGTGAATCTTGTCCCAAAAGTGCTGTACTACCTGGTAGGTAGTCATCAGCAGTTTTACCAGAAGTTTGTAATTTCTTCTTTTGATCGATTTCTCTCTCAAAAGTAAGTATTCTCCCATGGAGTTTTGTAAGAGTGAGGGAGCTAAAATCTGGTGAGGATCTTAAGACAATGGAGTAAGTTTCCCATTTGTCAGGTAAAGACCTTAAAAATCTATGTAACATAGATACTGTTGTATAGGTCTGACCATTTAACTTTAGCTCAGAGATTAATGAGGAGAATCTTTCAAATTGTTGAGTCAAAGTTTCCCCATTAATATAAGCAAATGTTTCATATTGTTGAGCTAAAATTTCTCTGGTGTTGGCAATCACCTCTTCAGTTCCTCCAAACTGTTCTTTAAGACAGTCCCAAAGTTCTTTGGCACTTTCACAATGTAAAAGGCCAGAGTATATTTCATTTGGGAGAGCCATTGCCAACATAGAGAATGCTTTTGCATCTAGCTCAAGTTTTAGGAAATCCTCATCTGTGTAGTCTTTGGGATCCTTTGGAATCCCTTCTTTAGTTTCAAGATTTATATTTACTGGTTTGTGAGGACCATATATCACAGATCTCCAACAACCTGTGTTGGTTTGTGACAAGGTATGTGCCATTCTCTTTTGCCATATATTGTATTCATTTCTCACAAGCATGGCAGGTTTGGTGGCAGAACCAGTATTATGTGGATCCATTTTTAAAGAGTATAGATTTGTCAGATGACTCTTTTAAGTGATGGATATTGATAAAAAGTGAACTTTTGATCTTTTTATTGAATATCAATAAGAGCTTTGTGTCTGATTCTCAATTTGTTAGATTGATATGTGATCAGATAAACCAATGCTCTGATACCAATTGTTGGATCATATTGCTCTTTTTGCTAAGTAAGAACTTGCTATCTTGACACTTAAGTGTTTAGCAAGTCCTTGTAAATCAGATTATAAGCACAGCGGAATGTTATAAGTTAAAGCAACACTTTTTACACTAAGGCAGAGTTATAACTCCCCCTTGATGTTTGAAACTAATAAATGACAAAGTATTTATTATGAATCTAAGTTGTAAATGAGAATTAGATACTTAGAGAGATTCACAATAAATACAGAAATGGAATAGAACAATGAGAGTGTTTGAAGGATTTTTCTATTAAAATCAATGTCTAAAATAGAAGGTTGAAGCCTCCTATTTATAGACGTTTACATACATGTATCTTGCCAAAAAGCAAGTACAGAAATAGCAGAAACAAGTTGCACAAGTTGCAACATTGAATCAATCAAATAAAGCTAAAAGTAATATTAAACAATAAACTACTGATGCAAAAAGGCGGTGGGAAATATCTATTGCTAAGTGCTGATGAAGGACAACTACTGAAGAGTAGTTTTGTCTCCAGTACTTCTGAAGTGAACTTGTCTGGTTTGGACTTCAGAACTTCTGCTTCTTCAGCACTTCTCATATCTTCTAATCAGCAGTTTCTTGTCTTCTCTTCAGTACTTCTATACTTAGCCAAAATGACAGAAGTGAATTAGACTAAGGTTTACAAAAGTGGTTTCACCAATCCTCTTTGTCCTAACAGTTCCTCTTGTGCCAGTTTACCCCTTTCAATTCTTAACATTTTATGACTGTGTTTCAGGTATAATTTTGTCTTGATCGTCTTGGCTTAGAGAAACGAAATTATACACAAGTTCTTGTGATGGTTGGACCCCGTGGCATTTGTGGCATTTGACCTTGCATTATCATTGCTAGTTGTTGTTGCATTTGAAAATGCCACGCGTTCGGATCTTAACCAAAAAAACATCAAATAGGTACATATTCGAGGGATCTATGGGTGTGCTTTGGGAAGACATGTGATGTAAATGGTGGTTGGTTCGGTGTGTTAGGAAAATTTGGATCCATACTATAAATATTGTAAAGGTTAATGTGAGTATGTAGATACTTATATTTGAGAGAAATGTTGAAATAAATTAAGTTTTTTAAAAACTTTTCGGCACACCAGTCAAAGGGTTAGATTGTGTCATGTACGTGTCCACTCGGTAAGGAGGGGGAGACGTTATCACTGCCACCAATCACCAAGGGGGATGAGGTACCCAGTTGGTGCCGGAGGCCACATGGGTTCCCACACCCTTCCCCGATTCCCATACCGGAAAGCCTTAGTGGTTGATGACCAATCAGGTTTAATTAATCAATAAATATCAGTTAATGTCCGTAATAGGTCATTATAGTCGATTAAACGATACTAGGTTAGAACTTCCTGTACTACATTGGTTGAATAAATGTAATTTATATACTAAGTAATGAGAAAATTAATATATTTAAAAAATCCATGTATTGCATGGACTGGATAAACCCGTGTCTTACAAGGGTTAAATAAATACTCCCTCCGTCATATTAGAAGTGTCCATATTCCCTTTTTTATTTGTCCCATTTTATGTGTTCACTTTAAAAAATAATTAGCCAATTTCCAAATTTACCCTTAAAAACACAACTAAAATAAACAAAGAATATGATGGACATACATATGACAAGGGTATTAGTGTCATATGGCAAGAAAAAAAAAAGCAATCATTTAATATGCCTAAAACTTTGTGTTTTTCAAACCAAGACATTTCTAATGGGACGGATGTAGTATAATATAACTGGTTAACATATATAATCACCAAGATATATTTTAAAAAAACAAATTTTGATGTATTATTTACTTATTATAACGTTTTATTTTGTTGTAATATTTATTATTAAATATAATATATACTGGGTTGAATCAATAAAAATTAAATGGTTTCTAATGAGTTGAGAAAAAATCTTCTATACATCTAATATTTGAAAGCAATGTGGGACACTTGTCAATCTCTCACACCCCTAGCAATCCTCTCTCCTCCTCTCATTAAGCCACATGGCACTTTGTGAGAATTTATATAAATTTTCTTTTTTTTTAATCAAAAAGCGAAAAAATATATAACCCAAATAATACACCGCACAATGTTCTAAATCCCTAATTCGTTCACTCTTCCTCTCCAATTCCATAAACCCTAATCAAGGCGATCGTTCAAATCCGAGATCCTTTACCGTGTTCTTCATATCTTCTCCAAGGTTTTATCTCTTCCATTCTTATGTCAATTTTTTAATAATGTTTTTGTTTGCTTTCGATTTTGATATCCATATTTCTGTTTTTTTTTTTTTGAAAATATTCAGAATCGATTTGTTGTTCTTGATTCAATCGCAAGAGGTAGGATTCATAGTCATCTCTTATGTTTTATTTTATTCACAACCCAGTTCTGAAAACCCTAAAATTGATCGCAGGTGTGTGATGGCTTCATCCTTTTTATCTTGATTACCCAGATGCTTTCATTTGGTTTCAACAGGTTTGATGGCTTCATCTTTTCATCTTTAATTTTTGTGTTTTGTGGGTTTGTAGATCTGTTGTGGTATAGTGTGATTCGTTGCAGTGATTTTGGAACATATTATTCTTTTGATAATCTGTTTCTTTAGATTATCAATATGTTTTAGGGTTCATATGCGATTATTGTATAGATGGTTCATATGTATATTTGATTTACCTTCTAATGTTGAACATATGGTTTTTAGAGATGGAATCTTTGATGAATCTTGCGAGTAAAAGGGTTGCTTTTAACAGGTAATGGTTTTTAAATCTATCGGTAATACTGTTTACATTTGATTATTGAGGTGGAAAAGTGGGCTGCTGATTAACAGGTTGAAACGGGTCAGATTGGGTGGCTACTTGTGAAGTGTGACTTGTGAGCATCAACAATACGTCTTTTCGCTATGTGTCGTCATGAGGTAAGTTTGCACAAAATAAACTATGATTGTCAAGAATGTACGAGAAACTATTGACGTATGGCACTAAAGATGACCACCAGTTAACTTCTAAGTTCAATTCGAGTTATTGGATATTTTTATTTATCTATTTTTGTTGTTGTTGGTAATACAGATTGGTTGAATACAATTAGTTTCTACCCAAAAATGTCCACACGACCTTACTTGAGGTCGTAATCATTAAACAAAAGGTTCATAAGACAGTGGTGATCAAGCTTGCACATATTAAGTGGCGACGGTAATCTATTGGCTGCTGCGGCCGCATCTGGTCAACTCTAGGAATCTTGAGTCAAGCACCCGGGCAGGTGAGTAAATCAAATTCGCTATTGAGTTCGACTCTTTGATTTCTGTTTTCTTTTGTGGTGAGTAAATCAAATCCGCTCTTTTTTGTTCGCATAATTGTTAATCAAATGTACTTTGTAGCTTTTAGTTTTTACAATACATCATGTTTTGTTTCTTTATACTTCAGTCTTGCGCCCTAATTAAGCTTTAAATAAATCGACTTAATTGGATGGATTTGTGTTACAGTATACTTTGTTACTTTATAAATCATTGAGCTTTTTATATATAGTTTAATTGTTTCAATGTTGATGATAGTTTTTGTAAGAACATGTTTGATGATCATAGATACTAACTTTATAAAATGATTGATCTTTTTGTATGGTTATTTGTTTCAATTCCTATATTAGTATTTGTAAATAACATGCTTGATGATCATCCAAAAAAATGACATTATGGTTGGTTAGCCTGCGTATACTGATCTGCAGCAGCTACAACAATGTTGTTTTGCCGTGATAGCAGACTGCAGGTCTGTAGCCTGTTGTGTAAATTACTATTGTTTTCAGCAGATCAGCACCTGTTTACATCAGATCAGCAGATCAGCATCCGTAATCGGTTAATGGTCCAACTTACATTAGCGCATCTGTTTACATCAGATCAGCAGCAGCTGCAGCTGTTCCGAATTATTACTGTTTGCTGCAGCAGATCAGATCAGCGCAGATTAGCGCATCTGTTTCAATGAGCGGCTCACGCTTTTTAAACCAAGATTGTTAATATTACTTGCTGAGAATTAAGAATTAAGTGTGAGTCATGATGATAGTATAACCCGTTTGACTTAAAATGTATTTTTGGTTCTTATATTTATAGGTTCTGATCCCATCTTCATCACCAAACGTTAAGAACATGTTAACAATCCTGCATCAAGTTCCTGAAGGTCATGTTGGGGTTTACTGGATAGGGGATGCCCTCCAGAAGACAACGAAAACTCCAGGTCTGTTAATAATGCTTCATTCATGAAGTTTTTTCATATTATGATTTAGGAAGGAACCGTAAACTTATAATGCTAGATGATTAGAAAATTGGAATCATAATTTTTTTTTTTGGTTAAAACAGTTAAAACCTTTTTGTATCCAAACACAAGCTTAATTGATTTGAATAGATGTGGCAGGTTAGATCTATTTACCTAATATGTATAGATGCATCAATTTAAATGAGTTAATGGTGGTATTCTGTGCACCGTGCCATTGTTATATACGAGTACATAGTTCGTTAATATGGTATTAGAATGTTGCTTTCTAATTATAGCTTTCGGCATTGCAGGTTGCTTGGAATGTCTTCAGGTTGCTTACAATGCCAACTTGGCAAGCAGTTAGCTTAAAGGATCCATTTTGGTAAAATGCTTTTATCATTAGTATGCTTTTATCTCCACTTATCGCCATTACCAATTAAAACAGTTGAATAAGCACCGTATACATCTCTATAAGCTGTTGTTCTTCCTCATTCTGCTCTGGTCCAACTCAGAAGATTATTGCGGAACGCTTCCATCATTTCCTACACGCATCTTAGTTTTGACGCTGATAATGTGAACAATAGAGGCCATTTGTATATAATGTAGGAACCAACAGGCAAGTGAAAAATATGTTGGACTAAAAAGTCCTTTATGCCCTCACTCTCTCTTATAAGATGCTAATTTTATTCTGCTTTTAAATTTCTTTGCAGGATGCCCAAAGTGCAATTAATGATTTGAATGGTGAGGAATTTTAGATTGTTACATACTTTTTGTTGTCGTATGTTGCATATTAAAGAAGAAGCGTGTGTGGGCTAATAAAACGGATATGGTGTCGACTTTAATTTTTGCGTAAATTAGTTTGAGTTTATATTGTAGGAAAGTGTCCCGGAAGTAGGCAAATTCGATGCAATTGGGCGGCAAAGGGTGCAGGATCGGATGACAAACAAAGGTCAGATACCAAAAGTGTGGTCGAATTGACAAATGGAACATCAGGTTAGTGTATTAGAAATCGATATGTAGTTTTTTTAGGTATTGTATCTATGATATCATATGGATGCTATTGGATCTAACTATCCATTTTGACGCTCGCTATGTATACAGATAACGGTCAAGAAAAGACCAATGAAGATGATCCAGAAAATAACCCTCAATACATGACAGTTTACGTTGGCAATCAGGCTCCTCAGGTTAGAACCTTTTCCATTTCAACAAGGGCAGATATCACTAAATAATAACCAAGTTTCGTTTCATCGATATTCCACCTTGGTTAGCCAAAAACAATTATTTCAACATTCAATTTTTTTTTTTGTGAAGCTGTTGTGGCGTGTCGATTGTGTAAAATTAGATGCCATTGTGAAAAGTAGTTAGCATCATAAGTTTAATGCAATTGGCACTCAGCTCCAGCTATTCAGACAAAACTGAATTCGACTAATTAAAGTTCCGAGTGAAACTTGGTTACTATTTAAATAATTCCAATCATATTCGTTCACATGTATTTGTTACCGATAACCGAAGATATTAAATGCAGGTTACATCAGCTGATCATGCTCTTGGTGCCGGTGTTATCGAAGATGTTAGAATTTAACGAGACAAAGGTTTTGGTTTCATAAGATACAGCTCTCATGCTGAAGCAGCTCGTGCTATGCAGTTAGGAAACACCCGCTATCTCTATGGCAAACTGCTTAAGGTAATTTTCTATACTTACTAGATTCACGTTCTCATGTTCATAGAAATATTTATAAATGTGATTCGAATTGTGTAAAACAATGTTCATGGGGTAGCAAACCGACACCTCTAGGAAGCAGCTCAACTCCTCTACCACTGCCAATCACTGGAATTAAACTCGGTTTTCCAGCCATGGATATTGCAGCTTATGAAAGACAAATGGCTCATAGTAAAATGGATGGTATGATGCATAAGCAGATGGGCGGTGCCACTAGCCAGGGTTACCCTGGAATTGTGGCCACACAGGCCCCTATGTACTACCAATGATTACAGTACCGACACAGACGCCTGTACTAGGATGGGAAGAGTACCTTGAGCTACCAAGATTAGAGAGGGGTCTCTTATTTTTTTTACCAATATTTTTGGTTATTAATGATTGGAATGTTTGTTCTCTTGAAGAGGTAAAAACACAAACCATATGTCCACTTCATTGTTCTTACAACCTTAAAAGTTTAATTTTTTTTTTTTTTTTTACAAATTTATCTTTGATCATTTGCATGAAATTCAAAGAATAAAGAGCAAACACGCTGACGATGCTTGTGCGGTTATGAATGATCGTGTTAAAGGCTCGCTTTAAGGTCACTGGTGCTTTTGGTGCTGGCTTCCTCAAACAGGTATTTGACTATTCAATAGCTAATGTTGATCAAATGTGTAAGTAACGCCAGTGAGATTCCGGCAAAAAGTCCAAGGAATGAACAGGAGAACATTCATGTGAACGGGCAACCACACAACGCAAAGGGTGAACAAGAATTTGATGTTTGAATTTGCAGGTGATCTCTGGTGACTTGAGTTGATATCGGATTGCTCTTAATAGTGGATGACAACAAGCCTGAACGAGATATAATGTTTTGGGAAGTCATCCGTTTTCATGAGAATGTACACATTTAAAAACATTGGTTATTTAGGAAACTTGATGTGCTTCTTTTTTTGTTTTTATTTTAAGTTTATATTAAAAACCTTGGTTTCTATGTAGTGAAATCGATATGAGGATACAAAAAATTAGTTTGCTTCATCAACAGAGCTTCTTTCACAACAAACCTTGATTATGCAAGTAATTTATTTTTCTTCACATTTGTCTCGAATAACCAAAAAATTAAGAATGCGGCCGACTGTCGCAAATTTAGAAAATTACAACTAAATGCCAAGAGATGCAAGGTCAATAATCATAAAAATGGAATAGAAAATGTACCACCAAGTGGGCAGGGATGAAATAACTTATACTTGATGGTGATTAGAATCTCAAGACTAAAACAAAAAATGTGGTGTATAAAGAAATATTTAGTGCTATTTGAATAAAATGTGTATTGCTTGCTTTTAAATTTTAAAATATTTCTACTATATTTTTTTATACGTTTTACCACTCAAAAAAAATTGTAAATTGTTGAACCGCGTGTCAACGCGGGAAAAAGTCTAGTATTAAATAAATAAGAAAGAAGTTGATGAATTAAGATTTAATATTTTTATTTAACAAAATAGAAAAAAAATATGAGTATTATCTTAAAAGAGAGAAACTGAAAAAAAAAATTGTGACTTAATATTTTTATTTAGAATGCGAGAGAGAAAAAAAAGGAGATGAGAAACCAAAATAGACGTATATTATAACGTATTTTCATTTAATATATAGTAATGGTAAAATAAAAATTATTGTTAAATAGGGCTAATATGGTGTTTTAGTTATGTCCTTTTCTTTTCTTTTCTTTTATTTATTTATTTTTTTTAATGAGAAGTGGAGATGGATGATGGATGAATTAGGATTTTTAAAGAAGTGATAAGGGTGTAGATGGAACGGGGATGATTCGTTGAGTTGGTATTTTTTTATTGATTTTTACTAGGTATAATCTCGTGTATTACACAGATTGATACAGATTTATAAATGTGTATAATATACACTGGGTTGAATCAATAAAAATTAAATGGTTTGTAATGTGTTGAGAAAAAATATCTATATCTATATCTATATCTACATCTACATCAACATCTACATCTACATCTACATTATATAATAAAAGAAAACACATGAGGGACACATGGCACTCCCTCATGAATTCTCTCATTTTATTATTTAATACATTAAACTCAAATTTATTTATAATAATTGATTTGCAAAACCATGATATAATTTTATTAAATTAAATTTTAGTAATTATATTAATAATCATAGTTGTAACTGAAATCTACATCTACATCTACACTTCTACACTATATAATAAAAGAAAACACATGAGGGACACATGGCACTCCCTCATGAATTCTCTCATTTTATTATTTAATACATTAAACTCAAATTTATTTATAATAATTGATTTGCAAAACCATGATATAAGTTTATTAAATTAAATTTTAGTAATTATATTAATAATCATAGTTGTAACTGAAATCATTAATAAAAGAAAACACATGATTCTTTTTTATGTAACATATTTATATTTATGTATTATTAACTTTGAATTTAATTCATGTACCATAAATTAACCCATTTTTAAAAAAATTAATCTGTTATTCTAAGTTTAAAATTAATTTTGTTACTATATTTGACAAATGATTATTAAGTTTTATTATTTTGGTCATTGTTTTAGATGTTAAACTATGTTCAGCAAATACATATTAATTTTAAATGCTTAAAATAGTTCAAAAGTCAAATAAACAAATTAATAATAACACAATACAATTAATCAAGTTTTTTTGTGAGACTTTTATATTGTTCAAAACAAATAAATAAAATAAATCAATCAACATTAATCGATTTTATCTATAGTAATAAAAGACAACACATGGAGTACATAGAAGTCCATTATAAAGCCTCTCATTTTATTATTTCAAACAATATATTTATTTTAATTTGTTTCTTTATTTAATAATTATTACTTATTCAGTTTTTATTTGTTACAACTATAATTATTAATATAATTACTGGAATTCAGTTTAATATATATATATATATATATATATATATATATATATATATATATATATATATATATATATATATATATATATATAGGGGATGGATCCATAAAAAACCCTAAATATTTGAGAAAACTCTAGTAAACCCTTAAAAAAACCTACTTCCCGGGCTTTTTTTTTTTTTTTAATTAGGGCATGTAATATACATGTTTTTAAGTGTTTTGAGCCAAAAAAATCAAAAAAGCGCCAAAGGGTTTTTTTTAAAAAAAATAAGTTTTGCATCACAACATATGTTACCAGTGCAAAAAAAAGCTAACATATGTTATGGTGCATAACTTATTTTATTTTTTTTAAAAAACCGCTAGGCGTTTTTTTGATTTTTTTGGCTTAAAACACTTAAAAACATGTATATTACATGCCCTAATTTTTTTTAAAAAAAAAGCTCAGGAAGTAGGTTTTTTTAAGGGTTTACTAGAGTTTTCTCAAATTTTTAGGGTTTACTATGGATACTTAGCCTATATATATATATATATATATATATATATATATATTCTATGTTTTTGTAAATCAATTAATATAATTATATTTTAATACAAAATTAGAAATAAATTAATAGACATAATTTGAAAATGTTTATTAACAAACAAAAGTAATCATTTAGGGGTTTATGAATATTTAATATTTTTTCGGTTGTACAGGAAACTTTTTTTATTTTAAATAAAATATGTAATCTAATTTTTCTTAATTATATTTTAAATTTATATATAATATATATAATTTAAATTGTTCAACCCGTGTATCACACGGGTACATAACCTAGTTAAATAAATAAGAAAGAAGTTGATGAATTAAGATTTAATAATTTTATTTTAAAAAATAGAAAAAAAATATGAGTATTATCTTAAAAGAGAGAAACTGAAAAAAAAATTGTGACTTAATATTTTTATTTAGTAGGAGAGAGAGAAAAAAAGGAGACGAGAAACCAGAAAGAGACGTATATTATAACGTATTTTGATTTAATATATAGTAATGGTAAAATAAAAATTATTGTTTAATAGGGCTAATATGGTGTTTTAGTTATGTCCTTTTTTTTCTTTTCTTTTCTTTGTTTTTTTTTTTTTTTTTTTTTTTTTGAACGAGAAGTGGAGATGGATGATTGATGAAATAGGATTTTTAAAGAAGTGATAAGGGTGTAGATGGAACAGGGACGATTCGTTGAGTTGGTATTTTTTTTATTGATTTTTATTAGGTATAATCTCGTGTATTACACAGATTGATACAGATTGATAAATGTAATGTTATATAATTAAAGGGTATTGGATTTTAATAATCCAAACTTTCACCTATTGGCTAACAATAATCTATACTTTAAAAATTCCCAACAACGATCCCAACTTTCAACGTATTGGCCGACAATGAACCTTTGATAACTGAGAACTAACTCAGTTAGTGGATGATGACGTGGACGCTGACGTGACATGCCATGTCGGCGTCCATATCATCATCCATGTCGGTGTTGGCATGCCACGTCAAGATAAGGATGCCACATCAGTATCCACTAACTAAGTTAGTTCTCAGCTAACAAAGGTTCATTGTGGGCCAATACGTTGAAAGTTTGGATCGTTGTTGGGAATTTTTAAAGTACAGATTATTGCCGGCCAATGGGTGAAAGTTTGGATTATTAAAATCCAACACCCCTATAATTAATAAAAAAAAATTTATGTTTAAGAAAACATATTCATTTCGCGGTTGAAAAATCGATGTATTATACTAATAGAATAAAACAAAATGTAATTTGTTAACATATACAGGTGTCAAGATATGTATTTAAAAAAAGAATATGTGATAGATATAAGTTTTGTTAAGTTAATTTTTAAAATGGGTCTTCAACCATTAAAAACCAACTCAGATATGTTCAAAATCTGGCGTTTTCAATTGATTTTAGTTGCAGAAACAACCATGATACGAGCCAAAGCTCTGATACCACTTCTAGGACCGTTTCGGACAATCCGGATATCATGGGTTTGACATGAAGCGAGTGTGGAATCCTCTGTTCGCGGTTTGAGCAACAAATATATCAAACACACAGAAAGATGAGTTACTCAGATCTGGATTTCAATGATAAAGATTATACTAAATAGAGTTCAAGTGTTACAAATACGATCTGATCATCAAAAACCAAGTTTTCATTCTAAATGAACAACCCATATGATTAGGGCAATGAGTTGACCTATTTATAGGCCCAGCTAGTCGGCCTAGGCCCACGGTGCGACTAGCAAAACGTCACATGAGTAGCCAGACGATTAACTTCATACTCGCGTAGAAACAACACGAAAGCTAGTCGTGTATAACTTTCCTACTCGTGTGAACTAATTACAAAAATGCTCTCAATCATATTTACAAGCTATAAAAAACTCGATTAACCTAGCCAACAACCTTTAACGATCTATCAATAGCTGGGGATATACAAAAATGCACTTACAATTTTTAATACCACCTATTTTTTATTATTTAAAATATTTTATTTTTACTATTATTTACTACCAACCACATCAACTAGATATCACTTATAAAAACAGTTATCTTCATAATTTTTCATTTTTAGTATTTCAGCTAACATAATTTGAACTTGGTGAAGTTTCTAAATACAAAAATATAAGTTTATTTAAAGTATTAATAATTAATTTTCTATTAAACTTATTTGGTTAATAATTTAATAATAACTATTTTAATTTAATAGATAATTATCTATAATTAAGTAAGTATAAAGAAAGAATATATTTAATTAAATGATAAGTATCTATATTTAAGTAGGAGAAAAAGAAGGGAAACCAAAAAATGATGGCTTCCGTGAATGACATATATCCAAACTTATATTGGTTTATTATATTTAATAATAAGACTGAATTACAAGTTTTGTCCTTTAGGTTTTTACCCGATTGCAAAGAATGTCCTTTAACTTTAAAATTGATTGGTTTTGTCCTTTATCTTTTAAAATCTTGCAAGTTTTGTCCTTTAGCCCTAACTCTGTTAGATTTTAACATTAATATGAGGGTAAATTTGACTTTTTACTCTTTCAGGGACCAATTGTATAACTAGTTTAAAGTTTTAGATCCAAATGAAAATAAAAAGGTTATAAACCAACCACCCACCACCACCAAACCTTCAACCCCTCTCTCAACAGCCCCTTCTCTCTCTAATGTTTGTACATCACCACCACCATATCTCTGTACCATCCTTCCTTCACCACCACCATATCTTTGTACCATCCTTCATTCCACAGCTGCCACCTGTACCATCCTTCACCACCCACCTGAACTCTAAGTGAACTTAACAGCAGCCACCCTTCCCCTCCATCGGACCACCATCACAATCGGACGACCTTAGACCATCGCCGACCTCACAATCGGAGATATCTTCATCGTTGAAGCACCACCACTATCGTAACGGTATGGGTCAAAGATTATAATTATTATTGAAGTTCTTCCAACAACAGATTAGAAACGCCTTTTATAGGCTGAGATTGATCTGTTGATTAATGATGAACAGGGGAGGAAGCCAACAGTTATATAAAAGGCTTCAGGAAGCTCTATAAAAGATGCCCAAAAGCTGGAAAGATTAGTTGGTTGGTGTTGGATTATAAATTGATATATATTTTAACAACATCTACTCGTTTATCGACGTTTGTGCCTCGTATTTTTTTTTTTTTGCTTTTGTCTCCGATTGGCGTCTGTAATGGTGTGGTGTGGGCTGTGGAGAGATTAGTTGGTTGGTGTTGGGCGTATAGATAGGGAGGTGGATCTTGACAAACAAAGAAATCATTTTGGCTTAAAATGACATAGTTTTCTTGGGAGAAAGTGGTGGTGGTGGTGGTTGTGGTGGTGGTGGTGAAGGTTGATGGTGTTGACAGTGGAGTAAGACAGGGCTAGATGGGGAGAGATTGATGGTTTTCTTTTTTAGTTTAAAACTTTAATTTACTTTATATAAATAGTCCCTAGAAGCATAAAAAGACAAATTTACCCTTATAGCAGCGTTAAAATCTAACAGAGTTAAGGCTAAAGGACAAAACGTGCAAGATTTTAAAAGATAAAGGACAAAACCAATCAATTTTAAAGTTAAAGGACATTCTTTGCAATCGGATATAAACCTAAAGGACAAAACTTGTAATTCAGTATAATAATAATAATAATAATAAAGCGATTGGGATGGGGACACATGTAGGGATGAGCTCGGGACGATATCGGTACCAACCAATATCGATCTCGAAAACTCCCAAAACCCAATACCGATACCGAAAACATACGGTATCTCGTTTCGGAACCAGTATGGTATCGATATTTTACCTTAAAATACCGATCCCGTACCGTACCGAAAATACCAAAACCGAAAACCTCTAAATGTGAATACCGATACCGAACACCCTCGGTATGGGATCGGTATCGGTTCAGTATTCGGTGGTGTATACTCATCCCTAGACACATGTCTCTTGGTGAGGCCATCCTCGCCCTTAGATTCCCGCCAAAAAATTTAGAATATAATAACCCAATATTTATAAATTTATAATATTTATCTTTATCTCTACTATATAGTAAATAAAAACCTTATTATTATCTCAATTGTCTCCCATATGAAATACTATTATTAAATCATAATTTAAGCTTATCTCTTATTTAATTAATATCTATCTCTTAACTAATTCTTTTTATATTTTCGCGTATTAAAAACTATTTAATATTTTATTGATACAACCCATGTAACATCAAATTTTCTAACTTAATAATAAAAAAAACAAAAAAAAAAAAAAGCTATAACATGTGTGATACACAAGTTTTTAATGAATTTTTTACACTAAATGAAATTTAAATGTGAGTTATGTTTTCATTCAGAGCATAATAGCTCAAAAACAGTTGTTTATAAAAAAAACTACACCTTCAAGACTATTGCCTCAATCACGTCCTACAATGATTGCTTTTGCATCTCCTCTTCATCCAAACGCACATTCTCTCTTTAATAATACATGTGACAACCAGCAAAAATCCAGGTATTAACTGTATAGTATAATAACTATTGATACGATTAGATATCTCGTTTTAGATTTGATTTGGTGATAATTAGAAAGATATTATCAGAGTATGAACATTGTTGGAGATTTATTGGGAATTTTAGTAATTTTGTATCACTTAGTGGTAAATTATCGTATTAAACATTGGTGACGACTTGACCAACGTTAGAAAGTTTAGTTTTAACTTGTGATGCTTGGTTTGGAGGGAAATATTATTAGAACTAGTGGAAATTATGATTGGTGGTTTTTAAATCGTCTAGGTCCATTGGTTGCACGTTTTGAGTTGTGACGCAAAACTGAGACCCGGTACGGTAGGAAAACATCTAGTAGAATTTAATTAGCTCAAAATAGATAATTTTTATTGGGGAATATTATTAGTGGCCAAAGGGGTAAAAACCTTAGTTATTTCATATATAGGGGTTTTTATAAATTGTGGAGTGGGTATGTTATGTATCAAGTTTTATAAAAAAATATATAATACACCCAAACCCCCCCCCCCCTCGTCCGCCCCTCCCCCCTTTAATATTATTATTATTATTCTTATTATTAATATAAATTCCTATGATTGCTATTAAATACCCACTCAACACAACCTCCAACACCACACTTCTCCATTTTCTTACACCTTACTCTACAAAAATATCCAACTTCCTCTCCTCTCTCCCTCTAAATCGAAAACCCTCCCCATCACCATCATATTCATTTCTTTTGATCATCCATTTCAATGATGAACTCAAGAACTTGAATATACTAGTATCCTTGGTGATTTCAAGCTAAAACCTTCAAGTAATCTAGAGATTTTAGAGAAAGAAACTATCATTTCAAGGGTTTTTCAAGGTAACTTTCTTTAACCAAAAATCCTACTAAAACCTTCTTATTTTCTCTTTTTAAAGTAACATTCACCAAATAACCAAATATTTTGAAAAGGGTTTTCATAAAGTAAACAATGGGGATGAGATTGAAGGAAAAATGGTGATGAATATGTGAGTGCATGTGTATGCATAAGTGTGTATGTGTGTGTGTGTGTGTTCGTGTCTGTGTGTGTGTGTTTATAGAGTGTTTGTTTTGTTGTTTTGATGATTAATATGCTTAGATCCTTTGATTTTAGTTCCATGCAAGAAGGGTTTTCAAAATGATTATAAATCTGAAAATGATCTTGTTTTGATGTTGTTAATGGGCTAATAAGTGGACTAATAATAATATTAGTGAAATGTAGCTTGTTGATGTGTAAGAATCTGTTTATGCATGAATTGATGATGAGTCTTAGATGATTTTAGATACAAACTAAGGTCTGATCATAATGGAGTTTTAATGGATTTCATAAGCATAAAATGAGGCAAAACAAGTTTTGATAGGATCTACACGCTTGGGAGACCTTGCATGTACGATCAGAACCCGTTTTTTGACGTAAAACGCCAAAGTATAAGCTTTAGAAGTTAATATTCTAAAACTAATTTAAAATAGATTTTTATAACTTATTTTGATGAAAAATAAAGTGTGAAAAAGTAAATATAAAAGACCCAAGTCAGAAACCTAAGTATACTTACAAAAGACGCCGGAAATGCATGTCTTCGACAAGTTTTGTGCACCTAGGATTCATATATTTAGGTCTGATGTAAAACAGCTCTATAAGTGTCAAATGTGATATAAAAATAACTAATTAAGGTACATTATACATTTACCTTAATAATAGAAGCTTACAGTCCAAAACTATGTCGTGAAAATCGTCCGAAATGCGATTTTAAGGCATATTTTGTTTAGATGTTGTAGCTAATGTAGAGCAGCAAAAATGGTCTTATATCATGGATTATGTTCATGTTCTATGATTAAAATTGAGTTTATAGAATGATTATTGGTTAACATGAAGTATTGGAAGTCGCTTAATGTGGAAATGGGCGTAAATGCACCTTAGGGTGCTTCCTGTACTTAAAATCATTTGCATGTTATGATAGATTGTTAAGTGATTGAATGCTAAATGAATCATACGATGTCTAAACTTGACCATTCGTCGAAATCACCAATGGGTTAATAGGGCAAGGGATGACGTAAAATTCAACATTTCTGGGTTAACTAAGTCGAGGTAGTTTGGTGAATAACTTGATTAGACTTAGTGTAGTTGCTAAATTGGCCCTACGGATTTGGGATGTAGATAAGTGAACGATTGTATTGGGACTTGGATATTTCACAAGTTGTTGCATTGAAGTGAGTTTCACGGCCCCTTTTGTTTTAAATGTTTTTGAACGTTTTTACAAATCGGGGGATTAACATGCTTGTATGATGAGTTAGACTAGAATAGTATAACACTTGATGGCCTTAGGTCGATTAGAGAGTGGTTTAGCAGGACACTACGATGGACATGATGTTGGGACTGTTTAAATTATCTAAAAACGATGTTTTTATTTGTTTTGTAAAACAGTATTAACTCTAAATTTTCGCTTCATCTTGGTGGAACATGTTTTTCTTGTTTTAACAATTTTTCTTAGCTACGAAATTAAAATATGTTTAACTAGATGGAGTTAGCAAGATGTCCATACGTAATTACACGTGAAACGCTAAACTTATTGGCAACAACTTCTGTTACCTCATGACTTGCTTTCCGCTGTGCGTTGTCGGGGTGTGACAGAAGTTGGTATCAGAGCAATGGTTATAAACAAGTAGGAATTACTAGTCTAAACTATAACCATGAACGCTCTCAAATACTTAGTGATTAATATTAAGACGTAGTATGCATAGTATAAAGTACCTTAGAAAAATAAGACTTAGGAATGATTACATTCTTATAATGTGTTACCATTTGTGATTAAGTGATTTAGTTACATTTTAAAGCTATATACTTATTTAGTACGGATATACTTGTCACAGATCATGGTTACATCATACGTCAGCTTATCCAGCACAGACCGTGAGCCGCTACAGGACCCGTACAATCATGTACTAGCAGCACCGGCTGCAGTTGAGCCAGTTGTTGATGCACCCGCTGTAGTAGAGTCGATAGTTGCACCGGCTGCTGAGCCAGAGCATGTGGTTAGGGCACCTTTCACAGGAGAGCCTATACCTGCCTTTATGTTGCCATCAGAGCCCAGAAACGATGGCAGTCGACAGTCGACACGTTACCCATACGCAAGCAGCCCGTGGACGTTGAGGGACAGTCGTCTACTAGTGGCAAGATCAGAAAGGTGGAGTTAGATTGCTGGGAATGGTTACCTAAGAAGTTGAGGGATTGGGAGGAAGTAGAAGGTAGAAGGTATACCCCGTACGTACGAGTTAGGTGAGTCCTCTTCAGCTGCCGATATTCCCATATTGACAGGAGAGCCCGTGGCGCGCACTGTAGCTACGCTAGCAGCGTGTGGTGCCCGCACTGAGCACCGGATTTCCACTCTCCAGGGCAGGCATGTATCTTTAGACAGGAGGGCCGATACTCTCCAGCATAGGGTAGTTAGGGTTGAGCAACGACTAGATGGGATGGGTGGTAGGATGGATTCATTGGATGAGCAGGTTATGTCTTTAATTGATAGGATCAGGGCTACGGATAGTAGGGTCGATGGTATGGATGATCGGATGGAGTCAGTAGAGGAGTACTTTATCACGGATAGTCAGGCCAGAGATAGACAGCTTGCACGGATTAAGCGATTGGAGTCTAGTTTCCTTGTTGCACAGAGTGATTTGAAGGATGCAAAGGAAAAGCTCGTAGAGAGAGAAGCCAAGATAGAGGAGACTGAAACTAGTATGGTCAGGTTGGAGCAGCGCTTGGTGGCGCAACAGGCGGTGGCGCTCCAGGAGGTAAATACACTTGAGATGGGTTTTGGTGTTTCATTAAGTTATTACTTTGATTGCATATCGAATAATAACTGTGATATATTTAAATGAAACAGGAAACCGAGAAACAAGTTGCACGTATAAGGCATTTCAGTCTTGTCATCCCCGAACATTTTCCGGAGCTGAAGGTCCACTAGATATCATTAGATGGATTGAGAAAATGGAATCGGTCATGATTATCAGTAACTGTTCTGCTTCTCAAAAGGTCATGTATGCTGTTTGTTTTTTTCTTGATGATGCTCTTACATGGTGGAATATGTAACACCCCGCCCCTCTCACCACCAATATTGTCCGTTTTGCCCATCCAGAGCTCACGGATTTGTTTTTGGTTGCCCAAGTGGAGACTTCCCAGGAGGTCACCCATCCTGAAATTTCTCCCACCTGAGCACGCTTAACTGTGGAATTCTCCTCTCATCCACTAACATTAAGCCCCAAAACGCGTTGGTGATTTAAGAGGCAAGACATTACTTATGAACCAAGGATCTCTCCTGGCCACGGCCGATGTGGGATTTTCCTGGGGTGTCACATTCACCCCCTGTTAGAGTCTCATCGTCCCTGATGAGTTGTGTTCCTGGGGTGTCACATTCACCCCCTGTTAGAGTCTTATCGTCCCTGATGAGGTGTGCACCCACCATCCCGAACGGCACAGGAGTGGCTCTGATACCATATGTAACACCCCGCCCCTCTCACCACCAATATTGTCCGCTTTGCCCATCCAGAGCTCACGGATTTGTTTTTGGTTGCCCAAGTGGAGACTTCCCAGGAGGTCACCCATCCTGAAATTTCTCCCACCTGAGCACGCTTAACTGTGGAATTCTCCTCTCATCCATTAACATTAAGCCCCAAAACGCGTTGGTGATTTAAGAGGCAAGACATTACTTATGAACCAAGGATCTCTCCTGGCCACGGCCGATGTGGGATTTTTCCTAGGGTGTCACATTCACCCCCTGTTAGAGTCTCATCGTCCCTGATGATGTGTGTTCCTAGGGTGTCACAGAATACGCAAGTCCAAGCATTGGGTGAAGAAGCTGCATATGGTCTTTCATGGAATGAACTGAAGGACATGTTGTTGAGGGAATATTGTCCTTGTAGTGAGATGCAGAAGATTGAAGCAGAGTTTTGGACACTCTCGATGAAGGGAGCAGAGATTAAGGCTTATGCTACCAGGTTCAATGAGTTGGCCAGATTAGTTTCACAATTGGTTTCACCAGAATATGTTCATATCAAGAGGTATATCTGGGGATTGGCACCTCAGATCAGCGGTATGGTATCATCTTCTAAACCAACCACTATACAAAGTGCTATATCTTTAGAAAATTCTTTGACTGATGACACAATCAGAATGGGAACGTTGGTTAAGAAAGGTGAATCTGGCAAGAAGACAACGGATGTGGTTGAGAAGAATTCTGAATCGGAGGTCTTGTCGTCTGGTAACAAGAGAAAGAGGTCAGATAGTTCCAAGAAACAGTCTAAGAAAAGGAAGGGCAAGGATCGTGATTCGGGAAAGTTGTATGCGATCACTGCTAGTGAAGGGAAGAAGGTCAAAGAGGTGACACCGATGTGTCAGAAGTGCAACACCAAGCATACCGGTTATTGCAAGGTGGTTCTTTGTGAGAGATGTGGTCGGTATGGGCATACGGCCCCGAGATGTAGAGTGAAATTTCCAGATGTTCCAGGAAAAGGAAAGAACGACCAGGGTTGTTTTGAATGTGGCGTGGTAGGACATTTTAAGAGGGAGTGCCCGAAGCTTCGCGGAGCGAATGCAAGGGGAAGAGCTTTTGAAATGAACGCGGGCGCGGCTCGCCAGGATCCTACAGTTGTGACCGGTACGTTTCTTGTCAATAATCAACTTGCGTCTATTTTATTTGATACCGGAGCCGATATTAGTTTTGTTTCGAAGAAATTTGAACCGTTGTTAGGCTAAAAGTCAAATGAGTTAGACAAAATCTACTCTATAGAACTGGCAAATGGTAAAGTGATAGAAGCCCACAAGATAATTAAGAGTTGTACCTTGCAGCTCGAAAATCATGTGTTTAGCATAGATCTTTTACCTATAGATTTAGGAAGTTTCAATGTTGTAATAGGAATGGATTGGCTATCTAAGAATCGAGCGGAAGTGGTTTGTCGTGAGAAGTTGGTTCGTATTCCAGTATCGGACAACGAGATTTTGGTTGTGCGCGGTGAGACTGAGAAGAAGTCCTTGAAGTTGGTCAATGTAATGAAGGCACAAAAGTTTTTGCGAAAAGGCTATCCGACATTCTTAGCTAGTGTCGTTAACACTAAGACTGAGGAAAGGAAACTTGAGGAGATCCCTGTGGTTAGAGAATATCCTGAAGTTTTTCCAAAAGATTTGTTCGGATTTCCGCCTTCAAGGCAATTGGAGTTTCGAATAGATCTTATACCAGGTGCTGCACCAGTCGCTAAGTCCCCTTATCGATTAGCACCTTCAGAAATGCAAGAACTTTTAAACCAGTTGCAAGAATTATTGGATAAAGGTTTCATCAGGCCAAGTTATTCTCCTTGGGGAGCACCCATGCTGTTTGTCAAGAAGAAAGACGGAACCTTCAGGATGTGTATTGATTATAGGGAGTTAAACAAACTCACTATTAAGAATCGATACCCATTACCTAGGATCGATGATTTATTTGATCAGTTGAAAGGATCAAGCTTTTATTCGAAGATTGACCTTAGATATGGTTATCATCAGCAGAAGATTGTAGAAGAAGATATTCCAAAAACTGCGTTTAGGACGCGATACGGCCATTATGAGTTTCTAGTTATATAGTTTGGTTTAACGAACGCACCGGCAGTGTTTATGGATCTTATGAATAAGGTTTGTAAACCTTATCTAGATAAGTTCATTATAGTATTCATCGATGATATACTCATTTATTCACGAACTAAAGAAGATCATGACAACACTTGAGACTTAATTTAGAGTTGCTGATAAGCGAGAGGTTATTCGCGAAGTTTTCGATGTGCGAATTTTGGATGCGAGAAGTTCATTTCTTAAGTCATATTATTAACGAGAAGGGTGTTTAGGTGGATCCAGCTAAGATTGAGGCGATTAAGGAATGGGAAACGCCTAAATCTCCTACAGAGATACGCCAATTCGTGGGTTTGGCGGGATATTACCGTCGGTTCATTGGTAATTTCTCCAAAATAGCACAGCCTTTGACGCTATTAACCCAAAAAGATTGTAAGTTTGAATGGACAGAAAAGCAAGAGGAAGCTTTCCAGCTTTTAAAACAAAAGTTGTGTAGCGCACCAATACTGTCTCTTCCTGATGGAATCGATGGTTTTGTATTGTATTGTGAAGCTTCACATCAGGGCTTAGGTTGTGTATTGATGCAAAGCGATAAAGTCATAGCTTATGCATCAAGACAACTCAAAGTACATGAGAAGAATTACACAAAGCACGACTTGGAGCTAGGAGCTGTGATCTTTGCACTCAAGATTTGGAGACATTATCTTTATGGTACCAAATGTACAATCTATACGGACCATAAAAGTCTTCAAAATATCTTTGACCAGAAAGAGCTTAATATGAGATAGCGAAGATGGGTTGAGTTACTCAACGACTACGATTGTGAGATTCGTTATCACCCTGGAAAAGCAAACATTATGGTGGATGCTTTGAGCAGAATGGAGAGAGTTAAACCATTACGTGTTCATGCGTTAGGTTTGACAATCTATACAAGTCTTACGGCTCAGATTAAAGAAGCACAACAAGAAGCTTTGAAGGAAGAGAATCTGAAGAAGGAGTGTCTATTCAAGATGATTAAGGATGTGAACCCAAATGCCGATGGGGTACTGTATTTCATGGATCATGTTTGGGTACCGTTAAAGGGTGATATGCGTGATTTAGTTATGGACGAAGCCCATAAGTCTAAATATTCGATACACCCTGGTTCTGACAAGATGTATAAATACTTGAAGGAACATTATTGGTGGTCGAACATGAAAGGTGAGATAGCGGCTTATATGGGAAAATGCTTAACTTGCGCGAAAGTTAAGGCCGAGTACCAAAAACCTTCCGGACTACTCCAGCAATCGGAGATTCCTCAATGGAAATGGGAATGTATTTCGATGGATTTTGTTATGAAATTACCCCGAACATCAAGTGGTCATGATGCCATCTTGGTGATTGTCGATCGATTGAATAAGTCTGAACATTTTCTACCGATTAAAGGAACCTATTCTATTGAGAAGTTAACCCACATTTATCTTAAAGAGGTAGTCTCTAGGCATGGTGTCCCGATATTTCTGATCGAGATGGTCGATTCGTATCGAGTTTTGGCAATCATTACATGAGGCATTAGGAACACGATTGGATATGAGCACCGCTTACCATCCACAGACAGATGGTCAAAGCGAAAGGATTATACAAATGCTTGAGGATTTGTTACGTGCATGCATGATTGATTTTGGAGGGAACTGGGATACTCATCTTCCTTTGGTTGAGTTTTCCTACAACAATAGTTATCACTCTAGTATCATTGCCACACCATTCGAAGCCTTGTATGGTAGAAAATGTCGTTCACCCCCTTTGCTGGGCAGAGGTGGGTGATAAATGTTTGATTGGCCCAAGATAATTAATCCAAGAGACTACAGACAAAATCTTCTAGATAAGGGATAGACTGAAAGCAGCGAGGGATAGACAGAAGAGTTATGCGGATAATAGACGAAAGCCTTTGGAATTTCAAGTCGGAGACAGGGTTATGTTAAAAGTCTCGCCTTGGAAGGGTGTCATTAGGTTTGGTAAGCAAGGAAAGCTTAGCCCCCACTACAATGGACCCTTTGAAATCGTAGCAAGGGTAGGCCCTGCTGCATATCGACTTAAGTTACCACAAAGACTAGCAGGTGTACACGACGTGTTTCACATTTGTAACTTGAAGAAATGTCTATCAGAGGAGACACTAGTCATACCGCCAAAGGAGGTAAAAGTTGATAACAGATTACGTTTTGTTGAAGAACCTTTCGAGGTTACGGATCGGAAAGTTCAGAAGTTGAGAAGGAGTAATATCAAATTGATCAAGGTTAGATGGAATTCTAAGCTGGGACCCGAGTTCACATGGGAAAGAGAAGACCAGATGAAACTAAAGTATCCTCTTTTATTTATGTCAAACTCGAAATCAGTAGTGTCTCGAAAAATTTCGAGGACGAAATTTCCTAAACGAGGGAAGACTGTGACAACCGGCAAAAATCCAGGTATTATCCGTACAGTATAATAACTATTGATAGGATTAGATATCTCGTTTTAGATTTTATTTGGTGATAATTAGAAAGATATTATTAGGGTATGAGCATCGTTGGAGATTTATTGGGAATTTTAGTAATCCCGTATCGCTTAGCGGTAAATTATCGTATTAAACATTGGTGACGACCCGACCAATGTTAGAAAGTTTAGTTTTGACTCGTGATGCTTGGTTTGGCGGGAAATATTATTAGAACTAGTGGAAATTATGATTGGTGGTTTTTAAATCGTCTAGGTCCATTGGTTGCGCGTTTTGAGTTGTGACGCGAAATTGAGACCCGGTCCGGTAGGAAAACCTCTAGTATAATTTAATTAGCTCAAAATAGATATTTTTTTTTTATTGGGGAATATTATTAGTGGCCAAAGGGGTAAAAACCTTAGTTATTTAATATTTAGGGTTTTTTATAAATTGTGGAGTGGGTATGTTATGTATCAAGTTTTAGAAAAAAAATATAATACACCCAACCCCCCCCCAATTCGGTCCGCCCCCTCCCATTTTAATTTTATTATTATTCTTATTATTAATATAAATTCCTGTGATTGCTATTAAATACCCACTCAACACAACCTCCAACACCAAACTTCTCGATTTTCTTACACCTTACTCTACATAAACCATCCAACTTCCTCTCCACTCTCCCTCTAAATCGAAAACCCTCCCCATACACCATCATATCATTTCTTTTGATTATCCATTTCAATGATGAATTTAAGAACTTGAATATACTAGAAATTTTTCTTTAAGTCACTTCGTTCTCTTTGACTTTGGGAAATTTTCGGGACGAAAATTCTTTCAACAGGGGGATGATGTGACACCCGGCATGTTTGGGTCAACATTTTATAAACACATAAGTCTACCTTAGCGAAAAACGTTTATTAAACATACTTGACGGGGTCAGTAGAGTCGGAACACAGTCCGTATTGTCCAGGGTTCAATGATTCGGGAGATCATTGGGTTAGTCACACACACACACACACACGATACGAGTCCCGTTGTTGGTGAATTACATAAACTAGTTAAGTGTATGTGTAGACTAATTGTCGTATGGTGGATTATATGCTTAGATGTGTTTAAATGATGTGTAGATAGTCATTCGTGCTTAAATATCTTAAACATAGACTAAGGTTGCACGCTCGTATGGTAGGGTGCGTTAAAATGCGTTAAACACGACAAATTGGAAAAACTAGAAAAACGTGAGTCCTGGTTCGACCAATCGAATGGGCGAACCTGGACAATACTTCTGGTTCGACCCTTGTAAAAGGGGCAAACCTGGGATATGGAATTGAAAGAATTTCATTCGACCAAGTCAGGGTACGTTCGACCCTGTGAAAGGGTCGAAGGAGGGGACATTCGCCCATGTAAAAGGGGCGAATGTGGACATAGTATAAATACCACACTTTGTCATTTTCACCATTTCACAAACCCTAAACGCCTCAAAACACTCTCTAGCAACTTTAAACATTGGGGAAGGAGTTTTTGCCCTTGTTTTCTATAATCTAACCTACAAACATCTTCTACACAAAGATCTAAGGTGTGTTCTTCATTCTAAATCAATTTTAAAGCATTTCAATTCGTTTTCATTAAACCCCAAGAGTCCAGATCTGATTCAAACATGTTTTCATGAATAAAAACCTTCTTAATATCTTTCTAAACAAAACCTATTCATAAACAATGAGTTTTCATACAAAATAACATGTGTTAATGGTGTTTTATGTGATGTTATCCATTGTTTGATGATTGATTGCTGTATAGATGTTATGACAATGATCTAGGACTGTTATTGATGATGATTTATGATTAAGATAGGTTACAATTGATTATTGATGATGTTATGTACATTTTGGGGATTTTGGGTTAAATCTAGGGCTTGTTCATGATGATAGTGATAAGGATATGATTGGGGGGTTTATTGTTCATGATAATCTGAGTATATTAAGTTGATTATTGATTGATTTCATAAAGTTTCCTAATTGGGTAAAGATTGCATGCGTTTGATGTGACATCTCCATAATTTGCTATTTCGGGTAACTTGTAAAACGGACGGATTTTGGGATAAAATTGGTAGGGATATGTAGGAATATGTTAATGATAGTTGACTACTGTGATTGGTAATGTTTCGTGATGTTTTCGGACCGTTTAGATGCGTTTTGGTGCGTTTTATAAAATGTGGGAAAAACGGGCCAACGTGGGAAAAACGGGCGAACGTGGGAAAAACGGGCGAACGTGGCTCAAACGGGCGAACGTGGAAATGGGAAAAACCACATTCGACCATCTGATGTCCGGAATGAGATTTTTGATGCAAACTAAGTGTTTTATGCTTGAAACTTATGTGTTAAACTTATGTGCATGACTAATTGATGTAATGGGTCACCAACGGGATGTCGGGTCGGTCTGGGATGTCCGGTTAACGTTTAAACACACTTTTTAACACACGTAGTCAAGATCTGGACAATCGGGGACTAGTTAGCCTTCGGGTTAGTAGTCATCACACTTATGTAAACTCATTGATAGGTTGTCACTAGTTGGGATTATCATACACGTGTTGGATTTCTAATTATCAGAAGACACACTCTAAGGTGGGTTCACGGCCCCTCTTTTATACACTTTTCTCTCGGGGGAGAAGCATGCCACACGTTTTAACAAATACAACGTTTATGTTTTGAAACACAACGCTTTTGAAACACAACACTTATGAAACGCAACGCTTTTGAAACGGAACGCTTTTAGAAACATGACGCCTTTGGGAATGCGACTCTTTTAAGAAACGTGACACGTTTGGCACTTGGCATATTTAACATTGGTATTTGACACTTTTAAACATTGGCATTTGACATATTTAACATTGGCATTTGACACTTTTAAACATTGGCATTTGGCATATTTAAACATTGGTACTTGACACTTTTAAACATTGACACTTGGCATTTGGCACTTGGCGCTTGGCACTTATTTACTATACGACGAAACCTAAGTCCCTATTGAAACCATGAATGTGCGGGGCACAACGGGGGAAATGTGGATAGATCTATCGGGCGTGACGAACCCCACCTGACGGATGGGAGCCGGGCGGGTGCATATTGTCTCTACTTGACACTTGGCACTTGGCACATGGGCAGCAACTCGAGCAACGTTTGTCAGTAATGGTTTTAGCAACACAGTCGTAGTAGTAAGGGAATGTTTGTTATTTACTTGGAACTTTTGCACACTTGGCACTTTATGAGAAATCGCTTTACACATGAAAACGTTTACGAACTTAAAACCTGTGAACTCACCAGCATTATATGTTGACATCTTTTTGGCATGTTTTCTCAGGTCGCTAAGGTAGCGGCATTGAGTATAGGCGCACGGAGTCTCACGGCGTCTAGGGATCATATGCATGTTTTGTTAAACATTTCAGACTTTGAGTTTTACTTTTAAGTTGTAATAATACATTTTGCTTCCGCTGTGTTAGAACGATTTGAAACTCAATGGTAGTTTACGTTGTTTTCTTATCATATAGATGTCGTTTATTGTGACCGTTGACTTGGATCCTGGTGTGTCACGCGCCTCGCGTTAAAACCCCGCACGTGGAAATTTGAGGGTGTGACAGATTGGTATCAGAGCCAATGGTTATAGTGAACTAGGACTGCATGTAGAGTCTAGTTTATAGCCGAGTATCACACACATTAGACGGTCACACATATTTACGAGTCGTGTCATTTGGTAAACATACTAACCTTGTCGGGGTGTCGGTGTCCTCATCACGCAGTATCACATTATCTATCTTTTGTTATTCCTACCTTGGTTCTATCTTCTTTTTCGGGTTTGAAGATGAAGGGGCTTATCGCTTATACTTGGCAGTAGTGTGCATTGGGGGTGGCTTCGGCACATTCTTGAGATCTTTTCGGGTTTTGGATATCTCCCCTCTATGCTCTATTGTACATACTTGCCTACACACACACTATCATGCACTAGTACTTGTCATAGTACACTCCTGAGTGACTGTTCACTTTGGGATCTGCGTGCGATAACAGTTTCTTTTAGGAATGTGTGTATCGGGTGATTTGAAGTTCTAGCTAGGAGCATGCCTAGAGGACCATGTAGAGCGATTTGTTATTTCGGGTGCACACGAAATCATAAATCGAAATGCATGAAAATCTTGGTGGACTTCGTGTTCGGACTAATGGTCATGCTGGAACCACGTTCTGAATTCGTTTGGTCACTTGTAGCTTGATCTGTTAGTGGTTTTGAGTATCTTGTCTCATGTTTGGCAGAACATGTCTAGTCGCGCTGGTGGACGTGCTGGTGGACGCCGTGGTGGCGGCGGGGGTCGCAATGGTGGTGGACGAGGTGGTGGGAACATCACCATGACTCAGGCGAAGTTGGAGAACATGTTGCAGCAGCAGTTGAATGTTGCGTTGGCTGCTTTCCAGGCTGCTCAGCAGACCCTCGGAAATACTAATCAGGTGCAGTCTGGGTGCACCTACAAGAAGTTCATGGACTGTAAGCCCCATCTCTTCAATGGGACTGAAGGGGCAGTGGGTCTGCTCCGGTGGTTAGAGAAGATCGAGTCGGTGTTTGCTATGTGTAACTGTCCTGACGCTGATCGTGTCAAGTATGCTTCTGCTACTCTAGAGGGGCACGCTTTGACCTGGTGGAACTCCACCACTGCGAATCTTGGCCTGGGTGAGGCCAATGCTATGCCGTGGTCCGAGTTCGTTCAGATGTTGCGAGCGGAGTATTGCCCGAGGGACGAGATTATGAAGTTGGAGAATGAGTTCTGGAATCTGAAGATGGTTGGGTCGGAGATCGAGGAGTTTACTGCTAGGCACAACGAGTTGGCTGTGATGTGCCCCGGTTTGGCAACACCGGAGTACCGAAGGATTGAGCACTACGTTGCTGGGTTAGTGCCGGAGATTGCTGGGCTTGTTGCCGCTGCTGATCACACTACTATGTTGGCCACTGTTCGGGAAGCTCACAAGCTGACCAACATGAAGGTTGCTGAGGGCGTTCTACCTCCGAGGGGTGCTGCTGTGAAAGCTCCTGCGAACAATAAGAGGAAGTGGGAAAGTGCTGGGAAGAACATTGGGTCGTCTCAACAGCAGGTTAAGAGGCAGGACGTTGTGGGAGCGTCATCTGAGCAGAAGGCTGGGGGTTATGTTGGTAAGAGTCCGAAGTGTAACACGTGTGGGTATCACCATGTTGGGGGTTGCGATGCGTTTCGCTGTAATCGTTGTCAACGAGTCGGTCACTTGGCTAAGGATTGTAGGGTTAATCTGCAGCCGAAACAGACTCAAGCGGTTGTCCCCGCTCCTGCTCCTCGGGGAAACCATGGGTGTTTTAACTGTGGGGAGACTGGGCACTTCAAGCGGGATTGTCCTAAGCTGAACCAAGGGACTGCAGGTGGTGCTGGGAACGAAGGTGGTGGTCGAACTACTCGTGGTCATGTCTACGTCATTGGCGCTAGGGAGAACCAGGAGGATCCTGACACTGTTACTGGTGAGTGTTCTTTTCTTGATTCTCGTTATGCTCGTATTCATTCTCGTTCACATTGTTTGGCGATTCGTATTCATTGTGTGCATTCAGTTTGGTATGTGGTCATCGTTTTGCATTCATGGGTCTGATGTGGGTCCTCTGGAGATGCTACTTGGACGGTACCGGTGTGTCATTTATACCGATCACATTAGTCTCTAGTAGGCCTTCGATCAGGAGGATTCATTGTTTTGTATTCACTTTGGGGAGGGCGGTTCCCCGGCATAGAGTATCTGTTGATATCATCTCTCGTTCGTGGTTATCATTTCGTTTGTGTTATGGGAAAACGTTACTTGGGTTGGGTCGACACTCATTACTGTCGAAGAGTGAAACTCGGGGCGAGATTCCTTTCAACAGGGGGATGATGTGACGACCGGGAAAATTTTTCATTAAGTCGCTTCGTTCTCTTTGACTTCGGGAAATTTTTGGGGCGAAAATTCTTTCAACAGGGGGATGATGTGACACCCGGCATGTTTGGGTCAACATTTTATAAGCACATAAGTCTACCTTAGCGAAAAACGTTTATTAAACATACTTGACGGGATCAGTAGAGTCGGAACACAGTCCGTATTGTCCAGGGTTCAATGATTCGGGAGATCATTGGGTTAGTCACACACACACACACACACGATACGAGTCCCGTTGTTGGTGAATTACATAAACTAGTTAAGTGTATGTGTAGACTAATTGTCGTATGGTGGATTATATGCTTAGATGTGTTTAAATGATGTGTAGATAGTCATTCGTGCTTAAATATCTTAAACATAGACTAAGGTTGCACGCTCGTATGGTAGGGTGCGTTAAAATGCGTTAAACACGACAAATTGGAAAAACTAGAAAACGTGAGTCCTGGTTCGACCAATCGAATGGGCGAACCTGGACAATACTTCTGGTTCGACCCTTGTAAAAGGGGCGAACCTGGGATATGGAATTGAAAGAATTTCATTCGACCAAGTCAGGGTACGTTCGACCCTGTGAAAGGGTCGAAGGAGGGGACATTCGCCCAGGTAAAAGGGGTGAATGTGGACATAGTATAAATACCACACTTTGTCATTTTCACCATTTCACAAACCTTAAACGCCTCAAAACACTCTCTAGCAACTTTAAACATTGGGGAAGGAGTTTTTGCCCTTGTTTTCTATAATCTAACCTACAAACATCTTCTACACAAAGATCTAAGGTGTGTTCTTCATTCTAAATCAATTTTAAAGCATTTCAATTCGTTTTCATTAAACCCCAAGAGTCCAGATCTGATTCAAACATGTTTTCATGAATAAAAACCTTCCTAATATCTTTCTAAACAAAACCTATTCATAAACAATGAGTTTTCATACAAAATAACATGTGTTAATGGTGTTTTATGTGATGTTATCCATTGTTTGATGATTGATTGCTGTATAGATGTTATGACAATGATCTAGGACTATTATTGATGATGATTTATGGTTAAGATAGGTTACAATTGATTATTGATGATGTTATGTACATTTTGGGGATTTTGGGTTAAATCTAGGGCTTGTTCATGATGATAGTGATAAGGATATGATTGGGGGGTTTATTGTTCATGATAATCTGAGTATATTAAGTTGATTATTGATTGATTTCATAAAGTTTCCTAATTGGGTAAAGATTGCATGCGTTTGATGTGACATCTCCATAATTTGCTATTTCGGGTAACTTGTAAAACGGACGGATTTTGGGATAAAATTGGTAGGGTTATGTAGGAATATGTTAATGATAGTTGACTGCTGTGATTGGTAATGTTTCGTGATGTTTTCGGACCGTTTAGATGCGTTTTGGTGCGTTTTATAAAATGTGGGAAAAACGGGCCAACGTGGGAAAACGGACGAACGTGGGAAAAACGGGCGAACGTGGCTCAAACGGGCGAACGTGGAACAAAACGTGGGAAAAACGGGCGAACGTGGCTCAAACGGGCGAACGTGGAAATGGGGAAAAACCACATTCGACCATCTGATGTCCGGAATGAGATTTTTGATGCAAACTAAGTGTTTTATGCTTGAAACTTATGTGTTAAACTTATGTGCATGACTAATTGATGTAATGGGTCACCAACGGGATGTCGGGTCGGTCTGGGATGTCCGGTTAACGTTTAAACACACTTTTTAACACACGTAGTCAAGATCTGGACAATCGGGGACTAGTTAGCCTTCGGGTTAGTAGTCATCACACTTATGTAAACTCATTGATAGGTTGTCACTAGTTGGGATTATCATACACGTTTTGGATTTCTAATTATCAGAAGACGCACTCTAAGGTGGGTTCACGGCCCCTCTTTTATACACTTTTCTCTCGGGGGAGAAGCATGCCACACGTTTTAACAAATACAACGTTTATGTTTTGAAACACAACGCTTTTGAAACACAACACTTATGAAACGCAACGCTTTTGAAACGGAACGCTTTTAGAAACATGACGCCTTTGGGAATGCGACTCTTTTAAGAAACGTGACACGTTTGGCACTTGGCATATTTAACATTGGCATTTGACACTTTTAAACATTGGCATTTGACATATTTAACATTGGCATTTGACACTTTTAAACATTGGCATTTGGCATATTTAAACATTGGTACTTGACACTTTTAAACATTGACACTTGGCATTTGGCACTTGGCACTTGGCACTTATTTACTATACGACGAAACCTAAGTCCCTATTGAAACCATGAATGTGCGGGGCACAACGGGGGAAATGTGGATAGATCTATTGGGCATAACGAACCCCACCTGACGGCTGGGAGCCGGGCGGGTGCATATTGTCTCTACTTGACACTTGACACTTGGCACATGGGCAGCAACTCGAGCAACGTTTGTCAGTAATGGTTTTAGCAACACAGTCGTAGTAGTAAGGGAATGTTTGTTATTTACTTGGAACTTTTGCACACTTGGCACTTTATGAGAAATCGCTTTACACATGAAAACGTTTACGAACATAAAACCTGTGAACTCACCAGCATTATATGTTGACATCTTTTTGGCATGTTTTCTCAGGTCGCTAAGGTAGCAGCATTGAGTATAGGCACACGGAGTCTCACGGCGTCTAGGGATCATATGCATGTTTTGTTAAACATTTCAGACTTTGAGTTTTACTTTTAAGTTGTAATAATACATTTTGCTTCCGCTGTGTTAGAACGGTTTGAAACTCAATGGTAGTTTACGTTGTTTTCTTATCATATAGATGTCGTTTATTGTGACCGTTGACTTGGATCCTGGTGTGTCACGCGCCTCGCGGTAAAACCCCGCACGTGAAAATTTGAGGGTGTGACATTGATGGATCAAATTTTATTTCCCACTTAGGTTGTAGTTTAACGGTAGAGGCAATAAACCCTCCTGAGGGAGGTTGGGAGTTCAAATCCCACAAAGAGTGAAAATATAAATGGCTGAAAATTTGGCAATTAAAAAAAATTGTTTACATAACAAAAAAAAAGAAGTTAAAAAGGAAGTCAAAACACACCGCTAAAAAAACAAAAACAACTAAGTGTGAACCCTCTTCTTTTCATCTTCTTCATCTTCTCTAGTCCTACACTCATTAATAAACCATCAACTTTTTTATCAAACCATTTTATTTACCTCTTTAGTTATTAACCTCTCTCAACATTTCGTTATTTTCTGTTTTATATAAACTACCATTTAGTTTGATTAATACTTGATTAACAATTTTGGACCTCAAACATACAAAAATCTATCAAATTAAGGACATTACTGTTAAGAAAACTTGGATTGCCGCAGAGTAAATGTGCCCCCAAAAAATTGGGCCCGGTCCAGAAGTCCTCCTCGCACCCCTTAAGTGTCGGCCTTGTTGATAGGATCTACACGCTTGGGAGACCTTGCATGTACGATGAGAACCCGTTTTTCGGCTTAAAACGCCAAAATATAAGCTTTAGAAGTTAATATTCTAAAACTGATTTGAAACAGATTTTTATAACTTATTTTGGTGAAAAATAAAGTGTGATAAAAGTAAATACAAAAGACCCAAGTCGGAAACCTAAGTATACTTACAAAAGACGCCGGAAATGAATGTCTTCGACAAGTTTGTGCATTTAGGATTCATATATTTAGGTCTGATGTAAAACATCTCTATAAGTGTCAAATGCGATATAAAAATCACTAATTAAGGTACATTTGACATTTACCTTAATAATAGACGCTTACAGTGCGAAACTATGCTGAGAATCGTCCGAAATGCGATTTTAAGGCATATTATGTTGAGATGTTGTAGCTAATGTAGAGTAGCAAAAATGGTCTTATATCATGGATTATGTGCATGTTCTATGATTTAAATTGAGTTTATAGAAGAATTATAGGTTAACATGACGTATTGGAAGTCACTTTATGTGGAAATGGGCGTAAATGCGCCTTAGTGTGCTTCATGCACTTAAGATCATTTGCATGTTATGATAGATTGTTAAGTGATTGAATGCTAAATGAATCATATGATGTCTAAATTTGACCGTTCGTCGAAATCACCAATGGGTTAATAGGGTAAGGGATGACGGAAAATTCAACATTTCTGGGTTAATTAAGTCGAGGTAGTTTGGTGAATAACTTGATTAGACTTAGTGTGGTTGCTAAATTGGCCCTACGGATTTGGGATGCAGATAAGTGAAGGATTGTATTGGGACTTGGATATTTCAAAATTTATGCATTGAGGTGAGTTTCACGTCCCCTTTTCTTTTAAATGTTTTTGAACGTTTTTATAAATTGGGGGATTAACATGCTTGTATGATGAGTTAGACTAGAATAGTAGAACACTTGATGGCCTTAGGTCGGTGCATCGGTGGGTACGTTTTACGTGACACCAGTGTCCCTTCGGGTTGACACATTCCCTGCACTTCTTAATCATTAACTCTTGGTTAGAGCCGTAGTTTATGTTATAGATCTATTGGGTTGACGTGCCCCTTTTTCCTGACTAGAAGCGATGTCTTATGGGGAATGAACGTAATCTTCAAAAAGTCCCTCTTGGAGAGGTCACCCCGGGAACAAAGTCACGGTTTGATTAGTAGCCTTAGGATACATCATACTTGTTAGATTTTCGCGAGTCTACTTGGTTCTCTTTTAGTGATAATTGATCATACATTTTCGTTAAACTTGAAAGTTTATTTATTACTTTTAAACCTGTGAACTCGCCACATGATGTTGATATTTTTAAGCATGTTTTCAGGTACTGATGCTTAGATTATTAGAGAGTGGTTTAGCAGGACACTACGATGGACATGATGTTGGGACCATTTAAATTATCTAAAAACTATGTTTTTTATTTGTTTTGTAAAACAATATTAACTCTAAATTTTTGCTTCATCTTGGTGGAACATGTTTTTCTTGTTTTAACAACTTTCGTTAGTTACGAAATTAAAATATGTTTAACTAGAGGGTTTTAGCAAGATGTCCATACATAATTACACGTGAACCGCTAAACTTATTGGTAACAACTTCCGTTACCTCATGACTTGCTTTCCGTTGTGCGCTGTCGGGGTGTGACAATACATTTTCATTCTTGTTCACATTATTAATATTGTTGTTTTCTTATATTACAGTACATTAATTTCTATGATAAACTCCGTATATAGTAAAGTAAACCTACAAATAAAAAATAATTTAGCTCTTGATAAGCTCATAGAGATTGATATATTACAATCCATTGGCACACCTTTATAGGGGCAACCCCCCCCCCCCCCCCCCACACACCACACGAAATTTTTGCTTAGAAGTTCTGATTATATAGTATCGGTATAAATTTTTTTTGGTATATACAGTTTCGTCCCCCACGTAACTGGTGACTTTCGAACCCTTAGTATTTTCACTCAACCTTCACCACTATTACAGTCCTTTATTGATTTAAAGAACTTGTAAAGATTTTCGGATCTTCACAGAACTTTAGAGAGTCTATGCCAAACAATGCATAATAATGATAAGCGGTGGCGATGGTGGTAGTATTTTATTAATTGGGTTATTTTTAATTTATTTCAAAATTTTATAAAGTGTTTTAAGTTTTATATATAGAACGTAACATTTTATAAAAATATCATAAATTAGTTTAGATAATATGAAATAAAAAATTCTGTTAATTTATTAAAATATGTAATTTGTCGACTAAATATAAATATAAAAAATGATGATACTCAAACGTATTTTTATGGGTTTTCAAACCTTTCACTGAAATGGAAATAAACCTTGTTTTAATAATGAATGAATTTTTGGTGTCACGTTTTTGTGTTAATTCATTACCATTATCGATTGGACATGTATCTCCAAATCATCAAGTAAAATGTCCAATTAGGTTGTTAAATTTAATTAAATGTTTTGATAGATATCTTTATGAGATACAAGTAAAGGCTTGATAACTATGAAGGTGACTGATAATTAATGTCCATTAACCACCTTATTTGTGATACTTTGATTTGTTTTTTTTTTTTTTTTTTTTTGAAAGGTATTTGTGATACTTTGATGACTACTCATAAGGCGATGCTAATATTCAATATTTGATGATTAAAAATTATTATTTAGGTGAAATATTAGTCATCCATTTATCAATCCACTCATACATTTGATTGGTGGAAACGAAGGAAGAAGAACATTCATTGTCACCTTAACAAAAAAAAAAAAAAAAAAAAAAAAAAGAAAGAGCATCAAGCTGTCGTGATAAGTGATAACTACTTTTGTGATGCTGGTGGCTGGCTCCACCCTCGGACTTGGTTGTATCCCGTTCAACGCATTATTAATAGACTTCATTTTGTCTCGTGTTGTTTGTATTTTCTGCCTAAATTAACTTGAACGGCTGTTACTTTTTTGCTTAGTTTTTGTTTTGGAAGCCATCAAGGAGTATTATGTCAACTTGACAATGACTAAAGCTAGATATTTTAAGCTGTGAAATTACCAAAATGCCTTCCAGTTTAAGAAAACTACTCATTACCAAGTTTTTTTTTTAAAGGTTAATTTCTTTTAAATCCTGTAGTATGTGAGACTTGAACCTAAGACCTTCCACAACCTAGATATTTTAAAGGCTTTGCCTTTGCCAATGGACCACCACCCCATTGGTTACTCATTACCAAGTTGTTACGAGTTTGCAAAGAGTAATTTTCATCCATGTAAGTAACCAGTGGGCTTCTCCACATAGGTGGGCTTTCGATCAATATCAGTTTACATAATAGGTTGATACGATAATCGACGTATGTTGTACATTGATCGAAAACCATAAAAGCGAATACGGGTACCGATATTAGGATGGTAATGTTGGTTTGATTCCTTAAAGTCACGGTGCGGTATCTGCACTCAGTATAACTTACGATACCAAAATATATTGTATTGCGAATAAAACTCGGTTTGAGATTAAGTTTATACCAACAATAAAAATAAATACCTCTACCAATGTTGTTAGGATAACGTTTGTTTGGTTCGTCATGATAAAGGATATAACTCAATTACGGTTTCCCGTTCGATTTGCTATAATACTTTTATCAAGACCTAGATAAAGTAAACATGTCGCAATAGTATAATAAAAATTTTATAACGTGTTATTTTATTACCCCCCCCCCCCCCCCCCGCCTTTTAGGTCTCTTCAATGGTTCACCCCCAAGTAGCTCGTGATTTAAATAACGACGACAACATTCTTGTTAGAAGTCTTACGGTGAATTCGAAGAGTAGAATGAAAGAAAAATAAACAGAATCGAAATTAGTAATGTAAACCGGACTTGTGTTTGACACAATCCCCTTAAATATATTTACGGTCGATTCTGACCCATAACCCGTTTTTGCACAACCCCCCACGCGAGGGTAGGTTTCCAAGTAAAATGTGACAAGAAGAATTTAATATGTTCCATTTGGTTCCATATATAAACCAACCCAATTTTCATTCCCTTACTAGTGTAGGACAAGTGACTCTCATTCACACACTAAAAGTCCAACAATTCTTTGACCATTTCAAGAGAGAAGGGGCGGTGTGGGTGACATAAAAACCTCCATTCACGTCCCATTATATAAGGTCTTATACAAAGAAAATATAATTAAACTATTTGACAACCTTAATACATGTAAGTTTGTGCTTCAATAAGTTTCATATTACCATTTACATATAAATCAGTTTTGTATAAAAAATTTGTATTAAGACTTAACAAAAGTAAGTATGTGGTAATGTTGTAGGAAAACATTAATAAGTTATCCTATATTAAAAGTTATAACAATATATATATATAGGGTAAGGTTCCTGTAAGAAAATTGTTTTGTGTAAAAAGTGTAGGAAGTATTTTTAACCATTAGATTTAAAAATGAATGGTGGAGATTAAAAGATGGGATGTGATTAAAATCTAATTAACATATTATAGTAATTAAGGGTAAGATCGTCAATATGTTTTTTAATTGAGGGTATCAAAGTCATTTTCTATTAAATTGTTTTAGAAACAATGTTAATGTTTCTACATTTATGTCTTTCTCTCTCTCTCATCTAAATATTATTATAGTTAATAGCATTTAATTCTCACTCTCTCCTACATTCAAAATCAATTCATTTTGCAAAAAGAAAAAGCAACTACACCCACAATATCTTCTGCGCTGGTTTGTATTTATCTTCAATCCAACTTATATGTGTGTTTTAAGCCTCCTACTAGCAGTGTTTTAAAACATTACTGATTCGCATCTGTTTAAAAACACTACTGACTCGCATCTGTTTAAAAACACTACTACTTCGCATCTGTTTAAAAACATAACTGATTCGCATCTGTTAAAAAACACCCCTGTTGTTATCCTTTTGTGAAAATGCTTTTTATTTTATATAAAACACTACCTATTCGTATGTGTTAAAAAAACACTACTGATTCGTGGATTTCAATAATTTGTTGATGATTGTATGGAATGGATCGCTGATATGCTTGAAGAATCAAACAAATTTTTGGGATATTGATTGAATTAATTGATATGAAGATGTTATGAATCTTATGAAAATAAGGAATAATCAGTTATTTTAGGATGATAAATCTTCATAACTAACCATATTAAGTTGCTAAATTAGTGGGTTTGAGATAATTCAAAAAATGGACAAAAATTCTAGAATGCCCTTCATCTCAAGATTTGATCTAATGGTTGAAAACACTTCCTACACAAAACAATTTTCCTACAGATTCATATATATATATATATATATATATATATATATATATATAGGGTAGGGATCCTAAGAGAACCAACCCCTATTTGAAAACTGAGAGAACCATTCTGGGCCACACATTTCATATAAAGGCAAAAAAAAATTGTTTTTTTTTTTTGCATTAATCGCACATTTTTATGCAAGGGAAATTTTTTTAAAATTTTTTTTGAATTTTTTTTCATTTATACATATATGTATATAGCAGTTATACATACCCATGTGTATATAGCAATTATACATATGTGTATATAGCATTTTTCAGCTATACATATATGTATATTTTAGTTATACATATGTGTATATTGCATTATACATATGTATATAATGCAATTATACACATGTGTATATTGAAAAAAAAATTCCTGCATATAAAGCAGCGATTAAAGCATAATTTTTTTTTTTTTTTTTGCTTTAGAGAAAATTTGTGGTCCAGAATAGTTCTCTCAGTTCTCAATTTGGGAAAAGGTTCTCATTTGAACCAACTCCTCTATATATATATATATATATATATATATATATATATATATATATATATATATTTGGGAAAGTATAAATTGAAAACCCACTTGAGTTAAGAAAACTAAGACAACCCTTGTAAAAATCATCTAGAATTTTTTATTATTTTTTTTTAAAATACACAAGGTAACATACATGTATTAAAGCGTTTTGGGCCAAAAAAATATAAAAAAAACGCCGATAGGATATTTTAAAAAAAAATAAACAAAGTGTTGTTTATTTTTTTTTAAAAATATCCTATCGGCGTTTTTTTTTTTTTTTTGCTCAAAACGCTTTAATACATGTATGTTAGATTGTGTATTTTTTTTAAAAAATAAAAAAATTTAGATGATTTTTACAAGTGTTTTCTTAGTTTTCTTAACTCAAGAGGGTTTTCAATTTATCCTCCCCAATAATAATTTAGCAATTAACAACAACGAACGATGGTAATAATCATAAAGATCACTATCGTAAACTGTAACCCCACCCGCCATTACCAAATTGTTACATTATACAATATACATCATGTTCAAAATTATGTACGTAGTCTACATGATGTTGTTCGACATTGACAGTGAGTAAATGACAAATGGTTTTTTGAAAATCCATGTAAAATTAAACAAATTCTTTAATATTATTATTGGTTTTCTTGGCGTTTAATAATAATAACAACTATTACTAGCACTAGCATTCACGAGAAGTTGGATGAGAAGGAACCCTAACATCGTCTTGGGTAGTAGATGTAAAATACAACACAAACCATCAATTATTTAACTTTGAAAGAATCGGATTTAATAAACAACATAAAGAAATAATAAAGGGAATGCTTATCGAAGTAATACAATTTGTTTTGGTAAATACACTCTTCAGGTACTTAAATCCGCTTGGATCACATCTCGACAAATAAAAGCACGATAAATAAAAGCAGATCGACAAGCAATGACACGAAAAGCATGCTACAACGGAAAAAATGGGTTCATATATTTTAGTTTCACTATTGCCCATAGAAACACATGTGAATTCAGATAATGGTTATTTCTAATATTGGGTAGATGAAGGAATTTGAATGCATAGTATAAATATGCTACCATTTATTTATATTTCAAGGGTAGAGATGGAAATATTCGTAGAAATTTTATCGTATTATATTTATAACGACAATTGAAAAAAAGGACATAGGAGAGTTGAAGATAGGAAAAATGGCGTGAAATTGGTGTTTGCGAGTCCAAATCGACATTATAATTATAGCTTTTAAAACCTCTTTTAGTATTATTTACCTTACATGTCAATTTCATGCTCACTCACTCTACTCCTTTCATTTGCAATCCTTTTGTTTTCCTTTAGGTGTTAATTTTCACGTAATTCGAAACAAAAGATGAAATTCATACAAAAATAGTTGGGTTTTTACTTGTAATATTTAATTTGTATTTTAAATAAATCGCGTTAAGGTTTAAACATATCAACCTATTGATCTATTCAAATTGTTTACAAATTGATTTTGTTTGGCTAGAGCATTTATAACATGTTTGACTCGTTTAGATAAATGAGTTATGAGTCATGAGTCATGTTCAGATTGCGATATATTAAATATGTTCAAATTGTTTACAAATTGATTTTGTTCGGTTAGCCCATTTATAATATGTTTGACTCGTTTAGATGAATGGGTTATGAGTCATGTTTAGGCTGTGATATATTAAATACTAGTTTAAGTACCCGTGTACTACACGGGTTAGTTTAAGTACTTGTATAGTACACTGGTTAAACAATGTCAAATAAATAATTTGTAAATTTGTAAATAGCTGAAAATACATATTCTTACATATGATAATCTACAATTAAAAGTCATATAATATTGCATAAATGCCTAATGTTTATCTTATGAACGGATCACAAAAGCATGCTACTCTGTAGCTCTTTTATAATATGATTTTCTTATCATATTTATAACCACAATTGCTTTTAACATTCAAGAAACGGAAAAATAAAAAAAGGGTTATCAGACCTGTATGGGCCTTTTCTAACAATTACCCTTTTTACCACCTATATACGCAAATAATACAACCTAACCTGAGTGCCCATCCATGTGCTAATGATACAACTCAACCATATAGATCTGGTAGAAATACATAATTAACAAACACAGAAATCATACCATTATTTAAAGTCACATCATTAACGACTATAAAGTATAAAGACAAAGATGAATAAAAAACCTCATCGTCTGTTTTCCATTTGTGATCAAAACCACTTCTACCCACTACTCCCACAAGTCAATGAGCAGATAATTCAATCCTTAATGTCTGCAGTCAAAATCTGAGTGACTCAAATATCAAGCATCACATAATTCACATATTAGGTAAAGTAGAAATTACAATCATTAATTTAACATAAATTGCACACAAAATTAAAACCCGCATCAAAACGCTTGCCCTATAATTTAATTCTAAAGAAGTCTTGTTGCTATAACTAAAAAGTGGATAAATAATTTATTAATATAAATTCTTTACGTGGGTTGCTTAAGATCTATATTTTGCATTTCAATTAATGAGATCTTTCAACAAACCTCAAAAACTTTGCTAGAGAAGCAAGCGGCTTTGCACCCAAAGTCAATCCCAACCAAGCAACCCAAAGCATAATGTAAATGACACAAAAAAAAAAAAAAAAAAATACATGGTTTGAATCATTACAAAGCATTGTGGTGATCAAAATGAAGTTTATCATAAGAACACAGACATTTTAAGGAGTTAGAGTAGTGTTTCTTTGAAAAGTTGTAAAGATTATGCAAAAAAAAAAAAAAAAAAAGAACATATATGCTAGTTCCCCTTCAAATGAAGGAGAATTTGACTTTACTTGCAAATAAAAGTGAAAAATTTACCAACAGAAATAACTACGCCATACTATTGTTGGTACATGAAGGGAAAAAAAAAAATCCTTCAGAATGTGCCCATCCTTGCTATGAGAGTGATGTGAAGGAGATGCCCATTGCTTGAAGGTAGTGGCGCAATGCTCAAAATCATACGCATTTGAAGTTGGATAACGTGATAAACTAAAAGCCAATGAAACAAAAATAACTATTTGGACATTTGTAGAATCGATATATTATAAATAATGGAATATTTGTAGAATCGATATATTATAAAAGAAGATAATTTGTAATTAACTAATTAGTTCAGCTATAATTTTGCAACCATTAGCATAATAACATCAATACATCATAACAATAAAAAAAAGGTTCACTCTTTTGACACTCTAAGTAGTCACTCTTAGACCTTGGTGTCTCACAACCAACAAAAGGACCATCCACATACATGTTTTCAACAACTAATATAATATTCATACCTTTGGAAAAAAGCACCAACAATAGAACTAATCTCAGAGCATGATCTATTCACTGATTCTAAACAGTTAACTTCAATCCAACAAAATAATGGAAGTCAAGAAACTAATGTAAAAATAACAACATACGTTTTCAGCTACAGTCGACGAAACGTTTACTTGAATTATGTTATAAAGATACAACTTTGAATCTCAAAGGCAAACCTAAACCTAAACCCTGAACATGATATTTAAATACAAACAAATATATATTTCATACAAACCAATATGAATTGTCATTAAGAAAAATATGAATCGTTGCAATAACAGATGCTGAACACAAATCACAAAATATCCAATACAATTAGAATTGTTGAAAATATCCGTTTTAAATCAAATCCGAAACAGAATATAAAAGATACGAAACACACGTGTTTCGATTAACAAAGCTAATGATTTAAATCGAGATTGAACTATCAAAAAAGAAGTTACACTGATGCGATTAGATATCGAAGAACCTTGTGGTGATTGAGCAAAGAGTAAAACACGGTGATTGGTGATTTCTATTTCTACAGGGTGAAATCGGCATTCGATGAACATACATGGCGAAATCGAGGAACATGGTGATTGGTGATTAATATATTCTAGATGGTGAACATACAGGAGAGGTGATAAGCAAAACACGATGCATACAGAGTGAACATACAGGAGAGGCGTTAGAGAGCTAGGGTTTTTGGAAAGTAAAGAATGAAAAAAATTAGGGGTGAAATTTGAAGTGGGAAAAGGGAAGAGAATACCATTCAAGAGGAGACACGTGGCAAATATTTTTAGGCGGAAAAATCCAAAGAAAATGACTTTAGAATAGGACACATGGACAAAAATATTTTGTTTTATTATATTTTATAGATGTTCAAATTGTTTACAAATTGATTTTCTTCGGTTAGCCCATTTATAACATGTTTGACTCGTTTAGATAAATGAGTTATGAGTCATGTTTAGGCTGCGATATATTAAATATAAGCTTGGCGCATTTAGAGTTATTTATACAATTAAGTTTGAACCTCTTAACAAGAGCCGACCCAACGCTTTGCCTTCAGAGTTATTTATACAACCTTTGAATTTGTAGCATTGTTTTAGAGTAGGTAGAGACACCAAATGTGGTGAAGCTTTTGATATCCATGATAATGTTGGTGGGCTTAAGTTGCCTTCGGATGCACCATCTTCATCCATTGGATGTCATGTGTTTTCACCTTATTGATGTCTTTGCGGACTATCTTTAACGAAAAATCGTTCCTCACTGAATCCGTCCACTCCTATGTGTCTTCTTTTGAACTCAAACTGTGTTGCTTAACAATGGTAATGATCTAACATAACTCTCATATTTCAATCGAGTCAGTCGGTTGCCTTTTCCACCTCCAGTTCCAAATTACTTCGTTGCCTTCCCTTCGACCCACATCTTTGACTTTTTCTTTTTTGTTACCTGCGATCTTAAATAAGTTAGGCTGTGATTTCTTCCCTTTCTCTTCGTAGACTTAAGAGAAGATTGCATATTTTTTAAGACCCAAAAATACATTACATATTTTTTAATTGCGGGCCCATATTATGGGGGTATGCTGGCCCTCCTCTTAGGCTGCCCGGAGTGGGGGCGGGAATGGGGGGAAGGGTTGGGGGGGGGGGACACCGCCGCCATGGTGGCGTGGTAGGGGCAGGAAGGAGGAGGGCGGAGGCAGCTTCCTTGGCGTGGGGCTTGGGGTGATGGTGATGTGGCACCATTTGATTGGCCAGATTTGATCCGCCTTTTTCCCCCACCACTCTGAGTAGTCTTAACCTCAACAAACTTATTGAGATTCTCCTAAAAAATTTTAAATTGAAACTATGTTTGAAATGTTTAACTAATTCAATAATCGTATTATCAAAACCATTTTCCATCCTTTATAAATTGTTATCAGTCTGCATACCCTAAAAATGTTCTTATCGTTTTCTCTTTAATTCTTTTTATATTGAATCACACATATATATATAGACCTATACATATATACGGATATATACAGTCACATGTATATATACAAATATCGATCTTATCCATATTGTAATATTGTATACCATGTAGCAATTTCGTTCATATGTATTTTGTTTAATATAACAGAAACCTAAAATTCGTAAGTTATTATATAAACATGAAAACAATGGCCGTATGTGTTTGTATATATGTAATACACAATTTATAAGAATACTACGATATTTATGAAAGAAACTAGCTGATTACCCCGGGAAGATCCCGGGGTTGAAAAATTTAATATGATTTAATAAAAAAATGATAAAAGAAGAAAACCCAAATCACGAAAAGAGTAAATAGCTTAAACATAATCAATCTTAGTTAAAAAACATTTATTTAAAAAGTTAAAAAAAAATATAAAGCATAAACCATATTAAACATAATACAGTATTAAAAGGATAACCTTCAACATATAATCATCTTCACGTAATTTAAAATATGTTACAATTTGACTTTGACTTATAGGGTTAGGATCAAATACACAGTGAAAGAAAAATAGGAAGTCGTAGGAAGGGTATCAAACGGACTCCGATTGAACTCATTCAAGCGGCATTGGAATCGTCTTATCGAACCCTACGTCGTTAGTTTTTAGGTCTTCGTTTTTTTGGGGTTTTAGCTTGTAGTTTTTAGAATACGCGTTATATCATTGTGTCTTTTATGTACCATTGTGTCTTTTTCTTATTTTCATCGTTGTGTCATTTTTTCAATTCATTGTGTCTTTTTTCTTCAGCATTGTGTTCTATGTTTTGGCACTGTGTTATATTTTGTGGCTCATTGTGTCATATTTGATGATATATTGTGTTTTTTGTATCCTTCTCACCCTTCTCATTTTTTGTAGCCTTTGTAGAATAACCCAACCCTTGACTTATATAGATGTAGAATTCATGATAAGTGTTGAAAAATATAACCATTCTAATAATACTAATACTACTAGTAATAATTATTACTCTTGTAATTAAATAAATAAAAAATAACTTTGCTATAAGGTGACACCATGTGTTGCAGTGTTGCGCGATTCTTTCTCCTAGTTTCTCTTGATGAAGTATACCTATCCATCTTTAGAAGAGTAAAATTCCAATGATAGCATGGCGATTGGCTGGATTTCAACAACATAGATAAGAACCTGGTTTAAAAGAAAAAACATGTTTAATGAATAACCTGAACACTTTGTGTTTTTTTTCTGTATGAACATAACCCCACAAAACATAACCCCACAAAAATAGTCGTTTTTTTCTCCGTTTTTTATATAGCACTATGGTACTCGTTGGAAAGATAATAAAACGCTCGTTAATTTGGTGTAATTTTTTAATTTAAAAAATCTCGAATATAAAAGATGTTAACGTTTAAAAATTATGGGAGGAACATAAGAGAGAAAAATTTAAATTTGTTTTTAAATTCTTTTTTATTAAAATAACTCAATTTAATTTTAGTAATTGAGAATTGAGAGATAGAGAGATAAATTTAGAGTTTTATGTTTATCTTTTTTTTAATTAAAAAATGAAATAATTCAAAAACACTAAAATGCCACGTGGCAGTTTCATGGAGAGGTTGAAGGCACCATTACACGCCACGTCAGCAATGTTCAATTCTTTTATATATATTAATAATAGATAATAGATAATAGATACGTACATTTTGCGTTTTGTACACTAAAATATGTATTAAAACTGTTTGTTTATTGATATTTGTAAATAACTAGATTATACCCCGGGAGCGTCCCGGGTTGAAAATTTAATATGATACATCAATTTTACATATGAAATAGACTGATGTATAACTCTAATATTAATATCTAACCTAAAATAAATTAACAATGTACAACTCCAATACTAACACCTAACCTAAAAGAATGTAGAACTTTAATGTAACTCTAATATTAACACCTATCCTAAAGACTAAACAAATATACAACTCTAACATACTAATATTGATACCTAAATTAAAACAACGTATAACTCTATTAACCTATTCGGCTCTGGTTGAAAAAAAATTCATATTTATTGATTTAAACATAATTAGTGACTTGTCTATACATGATTAATGATTTACCTTAACACTTTGTGTTTTTTTCCTATATGAACAAAACCGCACAAAAAAATTTCTCCGTTTTTTTATATAGCACTATGGTACTCGTTGGAAAGATAATAAAACGCTCGTCAATTTTGTATAATTTTTTCTTTAAAAAATCTCGTATATTAAAGATATTAACGTTTAAAAATTATAGGAGGAAACATAAGGGTCAAAAATCCAATTTTGTTTTTAAATTATTTTTTTTTCTAAAATATCTCAATGCCACATGGGATGACAAAGAGAATGCATCTTTAAGTGCAATATCATTAAAATGGCTTTGATTTATTATATGTATAGATATAGATGTTTGTCCTTCCTTTTAACCAATTGTAGGACCAGGACATGATATATTTTATGATTAATAGAAATTGGACGAAAGCTTTTTTTTTTTTAAAAAAAAAACAATTCCTATATTTTCTAGGATGAATACTAGCAAGTATATTGATAGGAATATTACCTCGAATCACCGGTTCAAATAAAACGGTAAAATAAAGGATAGATCTAAGGTTTGTTTGTGATACAGAAACACCATACAAACAAACAATAGGGCAACAAATTTCTAACCAAGGATACAGATACACCACCAAGGTTCGGAACTCGGGTCTAAGAACACCATCCAACTTGCCATGATTGAACTAGCATAGACACATATTAATTCATCTCAAAATCCATTGAGAAAATTAACACACTTTTTTTTCATACAAAACACACTCACTTCTTCATTAAGAAAATACCACTTGGGAAAAAATAAAACTACCACTAAAGAAACTGAAAAAAAAAAAAAAAAAAAAAACTAAGTACTACAAACTAAGCTAACAATACAACTAAAAAAACATGAACATTAACTGCATGAAGACGTGGATCCGTGGAATAATTTAGTTGAATAAATTTTGCGCACAACTCACTCGGGTTTGACCCGACTTCGACGACCCGGATAGCTATCATTCTCACCGTCTTCGAAAAAGTTTGTCCTCAAGCTTAGAATAAGCAACATCCGGTGGTGGTTCGGGAGGTATTTCGGGTGGGTATCCGATGAGAAGTAGCTTGAAATAAAACCGTGATCTAAATGGACTCCGCAATTTGTGTTGTACAACTTGAATGGAAACATTTGTTGCATGGAAACTGTTAACGAACATGTCTTCAACTAAGCTTAAAATTTGCATAGATCCTTCACCATCACATTTAAAAACATAATATACGTTTAGATTTAACCCCATTTTCTTGTGTTGTAACTTCAATTCATCGTCATTTCCATCTTCATTTTCTGGTTTGTTGGAGTGTGTAGATATTGAAGTGACAAAAGCATCATGTTCTTTGATGAACGCAAATGTTATATCATCATCATCATCAGTTTCCGACCACTTCTTTTGATTCATCTTCTTGATCGATAATGCCGCTAAGGGCTCGTTTCACAAACAAGCACTCTTCTTCTTCCGGCTCAGTTCCGTCTTCATCATATCGAAGGCCAACGTTTTCTACGACATCATTTTCTTCTTCTTCAATGCTAATTCCTTCCAACTTAAGATGATTCTTCATGTCCTTAGACTTGTCGCAACTTTTTTCCAAAAGACCGTTTCGGGTCGCTACTATAGTTTTACCAGCAATAGAACCAGAAAACGTGGCTGGATATTTTGATGTTGCCTGACCCTTTAGCATTGCATGGTAATTGTAGACATATTTGGGAAGCTCTCTTCTTGGCTTCATGGCTTGGAAACTACTGCTCATCCCCAAAATCTCACACCTTAGAGCTTTTACTTGCATTTGTAACTCCATAACCTGTTGCTCCATGGCTCCTTTATCGTAAGCCGTTGATAACACTTTTTTTATTGAAGATCCAAAAAGTGGACGAACCTGCAATTACAGTTAAAACAGGTACAACTTGAGATGGATCTGGAATGCTCCGAACCTAAGCTTAAACCTGCACAAGGTAAAAGACCGTTAGGCTCGTTACAGAAGAGGAGGGAGGGCCTCTCTGTAACCACCCTCCGGCGTGAGGATAAGTATTTGTTTAGTGAGAGAAAGTAGAGAGAGAAAGTGAGATTCGGAGTGTATGCATTCGCGTCTCCATTGTACTTTGGAGGGGGTATTTATACTAGTCAGCCAAGTTGTACTATACTTCGGATCCCCTTTGTACTATCGTTCGGAGTCTTTTGACTTCCGGGAGAGGCTTGTACTTTCCTTCGGTCGGAATGTTCGGCTGCGGCCTAGTGTCCTAGGTTCGTACCCAGGGAGTAGGCTGCGGTATAATTGTTTATACCTCTTCATGTCTTCCCAAGTCCTCAAGTTATTTATAACTTGTTGGACTTAAGTACGACCGAATCACAGGTGGCCAAGCCGCGGTATAATTGCTTATACCTCTTCATGTCTTCCCAAGTCCTCAAGTTATTTATAACTTGTTGGACTTAAGTACGACCGAATCACAGGTGGCCAAGCCGCGGTATAATTGCTTATACCTCTTCATATCTTCCCAAGTCCTCCTTGTTGGACTTAATCGTATCGCGGTTCTTCGGTCTTGTTACGGCATTTGTAAGGATTTGGTGAGGATGGCTGACACGTGTCAGGGCCAGCTGTCCAGGAGTCTTGTCGTATTCCCCTGACACATGGGTGTGGTTATGGCCACGCGATCGTATGGCTGACGTGATGGCGGTTCAATTTTCGAGGCAATCTGGGCCGCTCATCTGAACCAGCTGTCCCCAACCCTAGCCATCTTAACCGTCGCCCCCTTTCCCTATATATACCTCTGTTCTTTTTTCTTCTTTACTTTTCACTGTTTTCTCTTACCTTGCTCTCTAATCTTACTACCGTGTCCCCTTCACCAAATTTTTGATGAGGGTGTTAAAGTTTCACGGTGTGCACATCTCTCAAGTGAATCCTTTCGGTCTCAGCCGAATAAATCACTTCGAGCTTTCTTGTCGTGCTTTAGAGAAAGGTGCGGATCTAAGTGTTTTCCGATGCTTTTATAAGCTTAGCAAGGCCGGTAGCTGGTATACTTTTGAGAAACGGCGGTCGTTGGAGAGTTGTCATGATTATCAGACAACAAGCTTAAAGAATTGGAAGAACCAGTTCTTCTTCTTGGACGACCGATGCTTACCTCCGGACATGGTGTGGCGTGACAGTTTTGAGGCGTCTGAATGGGACTTACCCAAGAAGTTTAGATACAACCGTACTTTGTACTTGGATCTGGTGGAGAACAAGAGTAATATCCAGAAGTATCCGGAGCATGTTCTTTGTCTCGGAGGAGTGAGTATGAATTGGAGTCTGGATGATAGGTGGCCGTTAGTGCATTATAACGGAGAGGGTGAGTGGAGAGCCGCAGCTTATTTGTTATTTTTTCGTGTTTCTGTTAGCTTTTTCTAACTCTCCTTTGTTTTTTGTTTATACAGAGATGTCGCTGCTCGATTGTCTGAAGTTGACTACTTTAGATGACGCAGCTTTGGAGTACACCAGCGAGGACTTGGGTAATACAAAACCCTTGGTGGAGCAGATGGAGAAGACGCACCAGGCAATTCGGCCGGTGGCGGGCACGGGTGTTGGTGCTAGTGGCACTGGTGAGGATGGTCAGACCACGGGGGTCGTGACCGAAACTGTTGGGGTAGCTCTGCCCGCTGAGGGCCTACCTTTGTCTTCTGAAGTTCCTCCCGACCCACCCGTTACAAGTGTTCAACAACCGGACCCTTCTGTCAGCACGGGTCATCAATCCTTCGATCCTTCTCATGCCTCCAGGGAGGTTTCTGGTGATAAGGAAGGACGGGCTCTTACCGATACCTCGATTTCCCGAGGCTCAGGCAAGAGGAAGGCCTTGAAGAGCACCGCCGCCAGCTCAAAACCGAAGAAGAAGCTACGGTTTGTAGAGGATACTACTGAGGTATATTCTAACCTTCTCCATAACCTTGAATATCATTTATTTGGGGGTAAATCTCCCAGAGACTCGGCTCCAATACTAATGATGGATGATCCTCAGGGCGGGGGGCTTAGTGATGAGGAGGGTTTGGATGGGTCTACCGGGATACTTAGCCCGACGAAGGAGAAGGTGGTGCGGCCTGACGATGTTTCAGCTGGTGAGTTTAGGCAATCTCCCCTTCTTTCTCAAACCAACGTGGGGGGATAAGGATGATACTTTCCCCCCATCGTGGTTCGAGACTGAAGCTTTTTCCCTTTATGATTTTGCAGCGGTGGCAGGGGAGGGTTCTGGCGGGGGTGGTGGTAGTTTCATTGCTGATGAAAAGTTTATCCCGAAGTGGGATTTGAAGAACGGAGATCGGGTGATTGACGGGCTATCTGCCCGTATGATGTTGTTCAACCTAGATACCCCTGCCGATCGGGAGTATTACCACAACTTGGATTCTCCTGCCCTTTGTGAGGCGTTGTTGGTGAGCCAGGCCCAATCCAACTTTTTGGTGACCGAGGCATATCGCCGTTGGACAGATGCTGAAGTAGACAGGGAGCGGCTACAGAGAAAGGGGGCTTCCTGCAACCATGGGCCGGCCATGGCTGAGTTGAAGAAGAACCTGAGGGATGCTCAGAATCAGGCTTCTTCTACACAGTTTGCCGTAGCCTCGGCTGCGGAGGCTAGGGACAAAGCCCTTCGAGAAGTTGATCTTTTGAAGAAACAACTTCAGGAGTCCGAAGCTGCTGCTGCTGCTGCCGATTCTAAGAAGACCAACGACCTTCTGAAACAAATGGATGTTACAATGGCCAACCTGAGGAAAGGTACCGATGCTTTAATTGCTGGTATGTTTTTTGATGTTTAAATTCTTTTTGATGTTTAACTTAACTTCGATTTTGCCGTTACTTTGCAGAACGGGACGAGGCCATGGAGGGAGAGAAGCTGGCAAGGCAGGTGCTGGCTGCGGCTGAAAAGAAAATGGCCGGGGACGAGGAGGCGTGGAAGGAGGAATAGAAAGAGCTGGTCGGGAACATCGACGAGCTGTTCAGGCTGAAGACCTTCTTCCTGACCACCGGGGCACAGCTTATAGCAGACCACGTTCATAAGGGCCCAACCATGAAGAAGGCTGTTAGCGATGTCAACAATGCGATGAATGCCTTGGGCTTCAACGTGGGCGTGAGGGCCGGCTATGCTGCTGCGGCAAAGGGTATTCCCTTGGAGAAGATGTCGCTGATAAAGCATAACGCCCAGGAGGAGCTCACTTCCGCTGCTCGTGCTTATGATTCCCTCGTCTTCCCCAAGGTTGCCAAGTTGGTTGATCAAGTCACCGGTCCCCCCGAGTCCCTGTCCGAAGCTTTTGACGAGCTGAAGCTCGAATCCTCTGTTTAGTTTTATTGAACAATTATCATTTGATCCGGGCCTTTATGAGGTCCGGAGTGTTTGTAATATTTTAGACAAGTTCCACCTGATTCGAACCTTCTCGTTGGGTTCGAATTACTTTTAATGCAGGTTGATTCCGGACCTTACCATGGGTCCGGGTTATGTCTTTTGATTTATGACTTATTTTTTAGGTGATATCCTTGGCCTTAAAGTGACCGATTCATTGGACCGTAGCTCGATCTATCGTGCGTCCACGTATCTAGCCACGTCCTAATTTTATCCGCGGACTTTGTATATGTGTTAAATAACCATGGTTTGTGGGGTTTTCTTGACCAGGACGCGGCTGTTATCCATGCCGCGTGCTGGTGTTCTAAGTTGTCCCCTTATACGAGTCTTTGTTTTATGTTTGTGTTTAAGATTTAGCTAGGTGCTTGTTTAGGTTAGTTGAGATCCGGACCAAAACTTATCCACTTTGATCCGTTTCTTTTTGCTACTCCTGTTTGATGTTTTTCACACCACGTGGCTTTTGTTACATCGAGCTCATTACTGAGCTGCGGCTTATATTAGCACCTCAGAAGTTTTTTCAAAGTATGGACCAGCTGTTTTATTAATGTTTTGTCGGGGAATGTCGCATCCCGAATAATAACAAGGAAATAGAAATGGTGAGGAATGGCACATCTCACATTACAATCGATAAACTTAGGAAAAATTAGCTGGTCTTGCTTACATATAGCATTTTTTAAGATGAACACCGTTCCAGGTGCGGGGTACGTCTTTCCCTTCTAGGGTTTGGAGGGAGTAGGCGCCTTTTCCTCCTGCGGTCTTGATTATGTATGGCCCTTCCCAGGAGGCGGCCATCTTTCCTTTTCAACCCCGCTGGCCTCGTTGCAACGAAACACATATTCTCCTGGCTTGAACCGGACCTCTTTCACCCTTGAGTTGTAAAATTTTTCCAACTCTTGTTTATACCGCGCTTCCTTAATGGCCGCGGCTTCTCGCCTTTCATCAAGTAAATCCAAGTTCATCCGTAGCTCCTGGTCATTATTGCTGATGTGTTGGACGCGTAGAGATGGGGAGCCAATTTCCACGGGGATTACAGCCTCGGTCCCGTAGGTTAAGCTGAAGGGCGTTTCCCCGGTACTCGTCTTTGTATGAGTTCGATGAGCCCACAAGACGTTGGGGAGCTCATCTACCCAGCCGCTCCTCTTTCGTCCCAATCGTTTCTTTATCCTTTCCACCAAGCTTCTGTTGATTCTCTCAACCTGTCCGTTTGGCTGCGGGTGTGCCACCGAGGCAAACGACTGTTGGATGTGCAGGTCCTGGCACCATTTCTTGAAGGGGTTGTTTGCGAACTGCGTCCCGTTATCGCTGATGATTGTCTGTGGAAGGCCAAAACGACATACTATCTGTTCCCATACAAACTTCTTTACCTCCTTTCCGGATATTTTTGACAGTGGACGGGCTTCGACCCATTTCGTGAAGTAATCCACGGCCACCAACAAGAACTTTATACCCCCCGTGGACTTAGGAAATGGTCCAACGATATCGATTCCCCATTGTTGGAATGGCCATGCCGCAGTCACGGGGATGAGGTTATTTTTAGCTCGGAGGCTGACGGGTGCATGTCGTTGACATTCTTCACATTTTTGCAGTTCGGTGACGGCACTGCTGTGCATGCCCAGCCAAAAATATCCTGCATTCATTATCTTGGCTACCACCATTCTGGGACCTGCATGAACGCCGCATATGCCACGGTGAATTTCTTGGACGATATATGAAGCTTCGTCCAAGTCAACACATTTCAAAAGTGGTCCCAAGAATGTTTTTCGATATAACTGACCGTCAATGACTTGGTATTGGAGGGCTTTCACTTTCAACTTCCGGGCCCTTGCCTTGTCCTCCGGCACGACATCGTGCACAAGGTATTGGACTATAGGAGTCATCCAAGTATCAGAAGCTGTGTTGACTGACAGTACCGCGGTTGCTTGGATGGATGGGCTTTGTAGGGCTTCCATGTGTACTTCTTGCTGGGTGATGTCATCAGTGGACGCGACCAGCTTGCTCAGAGCATCAGTCTTCTTGTTCTTGCTTCCCGGTATATGAATTACTTGACAAGCTTCAAATTGCTTCATCAATTTTTTAGCCTGCATTTGAAGCAAGGATTAGTCGTTTTCGTTGGTGCTAATATCTTTAAACTGATGGTTTTGGGTAGTACCCGTACCTCAGCTAAATATAGAATCATGTTGGCTTCTTTAGCCTCATATTCCCCAGATATTTGATTGGCTACCAATAAAGAATCGACATGGGAGATAACCTGCAATGTTTACAGCATGTTAAAGATTTGGCCGAACTTTGCCTATAGCAGGGAGTTTTTATAGTGTTGGTCGTGTGTATGAGTACCTTCCTGGCTCCGACCTTTATAGCCAGTCGAAGTCCTGCTATGAGTGCCTCATACTCGGCCTCATTGTTGGAGCTTTTGAAATCTAATCGGATGGCATAAAGCAGTTCTTTTCCCTCAGCTTCTTGTAAGACCATTCCAGCGCCCGATCCTTCCGAACCCGAAGCCCCATCGGTATAAAGGGACCAAGTACTTGTTGGAGCTTGACCCTTTACTGGCCCTCTAGTTTTGTACGTGATATCAAAGGCACCGAGCTCAATGGCCCATTTAGCCATTCGCCCGGAAGCCTCTGGCTTTCGAAGTACCCGGAGGATCGGCTGTTCAGACTGTACCTCAATGTTGAATGCTTGGAAATATCTACGGAGCCTTCTGGAAGTGTGAACCAGAGCGAGAGCTAACTTTTCAAGGATCGGGTATCGAACCTCATATTCTCGGAGGGCGCGGCTGATATAGTATACCGGGTGCTGAACGGCGGCCCTGGTGACAATGAGGACGGAGCTAATAGCTCCCTCCGAGGCTGAGAGATATACCGTGAGTGTTTCACCAGGTTCTGGAGCTGTTAAGGTGGGTAGATTGACCAAGCATTTCTTTAACTCATCGAAGGCGACGCCAGCTTCGGTTGTCCATTGGAACTGTTCCTTTCCCAGACTCTTCTTTAGAACATTCATGAATGGCAGAGTTTTTTCTGCGGCTTTAGAGAGGAACCGGTGCAGGGCCACTAGCCGCCCATTCAAAGACTGCATTTCTTTAAGATTTTGAGGGGGCTGCATTTTTAGCACTGCCTCAACTTTTTCTGGATTGGCTTTTATCCCATCCCGGGCCATTAGTACCCCCAGGAACTTCCCCTCTTCCAGGCCGAAGGAACATTTCTTGGGATTTAGTTTCATGTTTATTTCTTAAAGCTTAGCAAAAGTTTCGGCAATGTCTTTTATCATGGTTTCTTCCGTGCCACTTTTAATGACTACGTCATCCACATAAACTTCCAAATTTCTTCCAATTTGGTTCTTGAAGGCTGCGTCCATCAGTCTTTGGTATGTGGCACCAGCATTTTTTAGACCGAACGACATCTTTTTGTAGCAATACAGGCCGCTATTTGTGACAAAGGCCATTTTGTCTTCATCGGCTTCGGCCATTTGAATTTGATGATACCCTTTATAGGCATCAAGGAAGCACTTTAATCGGAATCCGGCCACGGCGTCAACTTTCACATCGATCTCTGGTAAAGGATAACAATCCTTCGGACAAGCGTTATTGAGATCTTTAAAATCTACACACATTCTCCAAGCCCCGTCATGTTTCTTGACCAGTACGGGATTGGCTACCCACGTTTGGTATCGTACCTCACGGATTATACCGGCGCTCAACAGGTTTTTGACGTCTTCTGCGATAGCTTTAACACGGTCAGGGGCCATACTTCTCTTCTTCTGAGCTACCGGTTTTATGCCGGGATAAGTGTTCAACTTATGCTCTGCTAACGATCTTGGGACCCCGGTCATGTCTGAATTTTCCCAGGCGAAAACGTCTAAGGAGTTTGAGAGCAACTTCCAAAGTGCCTCTCGAGCTGCGGTTGGGAGCTGGATGCCAATGGAGATTTTTTGTTCTGGGAAGCGTGGGTGTATTGACCATTTCTCGGTCACAGCAGTGCCAGAGCTTCCCGGGTGATCTTCGTCATAGCTTGTATCTAACGATTGACGGATCTCCGAAATGGAGAGCCCGGCTTCGGATTCCAGTGTGGCAATACCTTCTTCGATTGGGAACTTGAGTGCACCGTGGATGGTAGATGTTACCATTCCAAAGGCTTTCATCCCTGGTCTTCCCAGGATGATATTGTGCACGGACCTGGAGCCTACTACCAGAAAAGTTAGGATTACCGTTCGTTGGCAATTCCCCGAGCTGAATGTCACCGGTAAGGACAGTTGTCCTATGGGCTGTACGATTTCTCCTGAAAAACTGATTAATGGCATAGAAACTGGAATCAGCTTTTGTTGGGATGCTTCGGCTAGTAACTGGAAACATTGGAGATACATGATTTCGGTGGCGCTTCCTCCATCCACATAGATCCGGTGAGTTTTATGCCCGGCTATGATCCCTGACACAATTATCAGGCCGTCTTTGTAATCTTCTGGTGAAATGGAGGGGAAAGTGATGGGTTTGGCCATCCATACCGCGACATGATCGCTACTTCGCTTCATCCCTTGCTGTTTGATGGTTCGAATCATGTGTATCCCTTCTTGATCATTCGGATTTGGAATGTTTGTGGTGCCGGCTTTGCCTTCTTTGATCTCCTTCACTAAGTGCGACAGCTTACCTGCCTTAAGAGCTTTTTCAATTTCTTGCTTCAGCGACCAGCAATCATCAGTATCATGTCCTCTAGCTCGGTGGTAATCATAGTATTTTTTGGTGTTCTTGTCGGATGTGGGCTTCTGTCTCGGGGGCTTGGGGAAGTCTACATTCTCCGTGCTAAGTATCTCGCTAGGAGATTTTAGCAGATCGGAGTAAGTTGACCCTCGGTGTGAGGAAGAATTTCGGCCAGTAGAACTTTTGTCATTTCTTGAGTAAGGCTGTGACCTGTTTTTACCCCAGGAGTTACTTCGATCCGAGCTTGGAGCTCCTGATCCTTTCTTCCATGAACTACTTCTTGACGAGGAGCGATACTCATTGTCGTATGTTTGGCTGCAAGCACTCTTTCCTCGAGCAAAGGCTCGTGCTCGCTCCATCAATACTTCCATGGTCTTCGGAAGATCTTCATGTAACTTTTCTACAAGCTGGTTGTTTCGGACTCCGTGGCAAAAGCCAGAGATCCGAAGTTGATCGAGAGCTCCACTAATTTGCATGCTCTCTTTGTTGAACCTGTCAATAAACCTTTCCAGTGACTCCCCATCTTTCCTACGGATGTTGTGGATTTCGGTGATGTCTTTTGAACACCTCCGTTGTTGAGAAAAATTTTGTAGAAAGGCACGGCGGAGCTCAGTCCAATTCGCTATTTCACCCGGTGCCAGACCATCGAACCATACCCTGGCCGCCCCCGTCAGGGTTTGTGCGAACATGTGGCACCATGCAGGCATGGGCCATAGTTCGATCTCTGCCGCTCCTCCAAAATCATGAATGTGGTCATCCGGATCTGACGTACCGTCATATCTTTTTATTGTTGTGGGCATTTTAAGTTTTGCTGGCAGAGGAGCACTGGCGATACGGGGTGCGAACTTGGAGTATGCAGCCATATAGGCTGGGCGATAAGGAGTGGTAAGGTCATCTTCAGCTGTGGTGACGGCTGGTCTTTTCTTTGCTACGGTGGTGACAGGTTGTATGACTCCGTGGTGCCCCGACGGGAAACAGCTCCCTTGCGGGGTTCCTAGATCGGGAGTGGTGACCACGGTGGAGTAGGTGACTTGTGCAACATGGCCCGAACCATGCCCGGAGGATGCTTGAATTCCATCGGCGGAGAATAGGTTTACCTGCACACTTTTAAGTTTTGCTTCCTTTTCTTGCTGTGCTTTAAGCTGTAACAAGAAATCACGATTCTTGAGTAGAAAGTCTGTGTCAAACTCTGGTGCGGTATCTTGACTTGTTCGGGAGGTGTTGCCCACCGAACTCTGTATGGGCATGAAACGTCCGTCCGTGTTGGTGAGCCCTGCGGACGGAGTCAGGACAACAGAGGCCGCAACAGTGGTTGCTCCGTCGCCATGTTCCGCATTTGTGACATCTTCGATAATAAAACCTTCAGATGAAGCCGCCATGGGAAAAACCGTCGCGATCTTTACCTTTTAAGGGTACAGAAAACGGTTGTACAAACGGATGGCGCCAATTGAAGATCCGAAAAGTGGACGAACCTGCAATTACAGTTAAAACAGGTACGACTTGAGATGGATCTGGAATGCTCCGAACCTAAGCTTAAACCTGCACAAGGTAAAAGACCGTTAGGCTCGTTACAGAAGAGGAGGGAGGGCCTCTCTGTAACCACCCTCCGGCGTGAGGATAAGTATTTGTTTAGTGAGAGAAAGTAGAGAGAGAAAGTGAGATTCGGAGTGTATGCATTCGTGTCTCCATTGTACTTTGGAGGGGGTATTTATACTAGTCAGGCAAGTTGTACTATACTTCGGATCCCCTTTGTACTATCGTTCGGAGTCTTTTGACTTCCGGGAGAGGCTTGTACTTTCCTTCGGTCGAAATGTTCGGCTGCGGCCTAGTGTCCTAGATTCGTACCCAAGGAGTAGGCTGCGGTATAATTGCTTATACCTCTTCATGTCTTCCCAAGTCCTCAAGTTATTTATAACTTGTTGGACTTAAGTACGACCGAATCACAGGTGGCCAAGCCGCGGTATAATTGCTTATACCTCTTCATTTATTTATTTATTTTTTTTTAAACTGGATGATATTGAATGTAGAAGAATGAGTCGAAATAGATCGTTTCGGCTCTGATACCAAATGATAGGAATATCACCTCGAATCACCGGTTCAAATAAAACGGTAAAATAAAGGATAGATCTAAGGTTCGTTTGTGATACAGAAACACCACACAAACAAACAATAGGGCAATGAATTTCTAACCAAGGATACAGATACACCACCAAGGTTCGGAACTCGGGTCTAAGAACACCATCCAACTTGCCATGATTGAACTAGCATAGACACATATTAATTCATCTCAAAATCCATTGAGAAAATTAACACACTTTTTTTTCATACAAAACACACTCACTTCTTAATTAAGAAAATACCACTACATATTGGGAAAAAATAAAACTACCACTAAAGAAACTGAAAATAAAAAAAAAAACTAAGTACTACAAACTAAGCTAACAATACAACTAAAAAAACATGAACATTAACTGCATGAAGACGTGGATCCGTGGAATAATTTAGTTGAATAAATTTTGCGCACAACTCACTCGGGTTTGACCCGACTTCAACGACCCGGATAGCTATCATTCTCACCGTCTTCAAAAAAGTTTGTCCTCAAACTTAGAATAAGCAACATCCGGTGGTGGTTCGGGAGGTATTTCGGGTGGGTATCCGATGAGAAGTAGCTTGAAATAAAACCGTGATCTAAATGGACTCCGCAATTTGTGTTGTACAACTTGAATGGAAACATTTGTTGCATGGAAACTGTTAACGAACATGTCTTCAACTAAGCTTAAAATTTGCATAGATCCTTCACCATCAAATTTAAAAACAAAATATACGTTTAGATTTAACCCCATTTTCTTGTGTTGTAACTTCAATTCATCGTCATTTCCATCTTCATTTTCTGGTTTGTTGGAGTGTGTAGATATTGAAGTGACAAAAGCATCATGTTCTTTGATGAACGCAAATGTTATATCATCATCATCATCAGTTTCCGACCACTTCTTTTGATTCATCTTCTTGATCGATAATGCCGCTAAGGGCTCGTTTCACAAACAAGCACTCTTCTTCTTCCGGCTCAGTTCCGTCTTCATCATATCGAAGGCCAACGTTTTCTACGACATCATTTTCTTCTTCTTCAATGCTAATTCCTTCAAACTTAAGATGATTCTTCATGTCCTTAGACTTGTCGCAACTTTTTTCCAAAAGACCGTTTCGGGTCGCTACTATAGTTTTACCAGCAATAGAACCAGAAAACGTGGCTGGATATTTTGATGTTGCCTGACCCTTTAGCATTGCATGGTAATTGTAGACATATTTGGGAAGCTCTCTTCTTGGCTTCATGGCTTGGAAACTACTGCTCATCCCCAAAATCTCACACCTTAGAGCTTTTACTTGCATTTGTAACTCCATAACCTGTTGCTCCGTGGCTCCTTTATCGTAAGCCGTTGATAACACTTTTTTTTTTATTTATTTATTTTTTTTAAACTGGATGATATTGAATGTAGAAGAATGAGTCGAAATAGATCGTTTCGGCTCTGATACCAAATGATAGGAATATCACCTCGAATCACCGGTTCAAATAAAACGGTAAAATAAAGGATAGATCTAAGGTTCGTTTGTGATACAGAAACACCACACAAACAAACAATAGGGCAATGAATTTCTAACCAAAGATACAGATACACCACCAAGGTTCGGAACTCGGGTCTAAGAACACCATCCAACTTGCCATGATTGAACTAGCATAGACACATATTAATTCATCTCAAAATCCATTGAGAAAATTAACTTTTTTTTCATACAAAACACACTCACTTCTTAATTATGAAAATACCACTACATATTGGGAAAAAATAAAACTACCACTAAAGAAACTGAAAATAAAAAAAAACTAAGTACTACAAACTAAGCTAACAATACAACTAAAAAAACATGAACATTAACTGCATGAAGACGTGGATCCGTGGAATAATTTAGTTGAATAAATTTTGCGCACAACTCACTCGGGTTTGACCCGACTTCGACGACCCGGATAGCTATCATATATTCTCCAAGATTTGGTCCTTAAACATTTTGATTGTAATTACACACTTTGACCATTAAACCGTTCCTTTGAAAACAGACGAGAGCTCTTTTTAATGTATTTTTGCATTTGGTCTTCTGTTCTATCTGTTGTGTTATGTATAAATGTATAATTATACATCTTTTTTTTTAAGAGTAAATTCCTTTTTGAGTCACTGTGTTTTATTGATTTTAACTACTTGAGTCTAACATTTTCATTTTTAACATTCTGAGTGCTAGTGTTTTAAGTTTGTTATGGTTTGAGTCCAATTTTCTAACTCTGTTAGATTTTTTCTGTTAATATTTATGAAATGACCAAAATACCTCTACCATTAAAAATAAATAATTATTAAATATTATACTATATTATATTATAATATTAAATATATACACACACTACATCTGCACACACAGATCTCAACTCTCTCTCTCTCTCTTCTCTCTCTCTCTCTCTCTAAGTACCAAATCCACCACCACCATACATCTTTAGCAACCACCACCACTACCACCATCAATCTCCACCGATGGTTAAACCACCATCAACACAACCACCACTTGACATCACCCGAAACCGAACCCAGATCTCAGACCTGACCATAACCCGAACCCAGACCTGACCATAACCCGAACCAGTAACCACCACTCGTCGCCCAAGCCACCACCACTGCAGACCACAACACCAACACCCTTACCGAACCACAACGACCACCCAAAATCCCTCACCATCGGAGCTAAAACCACCATCATTGATACCACCACAGCCACCATCAGTCATCTCCACTCCGAAAACCAAACAAACCCACAACAATCGGGACCTTCACAGCCCTATTTGGGTCTGAAAATCATCACGCCGCCGCCACAATGACGGTGGTGGTCGGCCGCTGCTAAAGAGGGGTGAGGGAGGGAGAGACGAGCGGGGAGAGAGAGAGAGAAGTTTAGAGAGACAGAGTGACTGGTCTTGTTAGAGAGAGAGAGAGAGAGAGGGAGAGAGAGAGAGAAAGAGAGAGAGAGAGAGAGTGGCTAGGGTTTTTGAGTTGGGATGGTTGAAGTGGGGATGCGGTGGTGAGGTGGTGGATGCTTGAAGGAGGGGCAGTGGTGGTTGATGGTGGTGGGTGATTGGGTTAGGGTTGAGGAAGAGTGTGTGCAGATTGTGTGGGAGAGAGAAATGTGTTGTGTGTCTATATGTGTGTGTATATATATTATGCATTAAAGACTTGTTCCTTATACATTATGTATTAGAAAGTTGTACTTAGGTGTTAAATGACTAAAATACCCCTGTACTTAACTGACTTGATTAACGTCGTTACAAAATTGGACTCAAAGGGTTACAAAATTAAAACGTAGGCACTCAGAATGTTAAAAATCAAAATGTTGGACTCAAGTAGTTAAAATCGACAATACACAGGGACTCAAAAAGGAATTTACTCTTTTATCAATCGATAGAAAATATAAGAAAAGGTTGCTAACAATAAAATTATTTGTGAAATTCGAATACTTACTTAATACTTTTATATTGAAAAAAGTTTATTTTCTCTTGGGCACGGAAAAAATAATAAAACTAAATTGCTTTTCGATTATTTATCAATTTATAAAAAACAAAATGAATAATTTTTTTTTCAAAAGAAAATGAATAAATTTAAAATCTATACATATAATAAACCAAAGCCATTTTAATGACATGGCACTCAAAGAGGGTATTCTCTTCATTGAGTGTGTCATGTGTCATCCCATGTGGCAAGACCTTTATTTTAGGAAAATAATAATTTAAAATTTAAAAACAAAATTAAATTTTTATCTCTAATGTTTTTTCCCATAACTTTTAAACGTTAATATCTTTTATATACGAGATTTTTTAAAGAAAAAAATTACACCAAATTAACGAGCGTTTTATTATCTTTCCAACGGGTACCATAGTGCTATATAAAAAATGGAGAAAAAAACGACTATTTTTTTGTGTGGTTTTGTTCATACAGGAAAAAAACACAAAGTGTTCAGGTTATTCATTAATCATGTATAGGCAAGTCATTAGTTATGTTCAAACCAGTAAATATGAATTTTATTTACAACATGTCTTAGCATTGGAGTTGTACATTGTTTTAGGTTAAGTTTTAATATTAGATTTATACATTGTTTAAGGTTATGCACTAACATTGGAGATACATTGTTAATTGTTTTAGGTTAAGTGCTACCCGAAGTTTTCCTGCATGTAACTGTAAAACGCATCAGTCTATTTCAGATGTAAAATTGATATTTCAAATTAGATTTCTCAACCCGGGACGCTCCCGGGATATAATCTAGTTAAAACTATATATCATAGCCTAATCTCCCCCACGACATTGGAAATGGGGAGGCGGCGCACTATTCACTCCCCAACCCACCAACTCATCTCCCCTTGACTCCTTTCACGGAATCATAACTTTTTTTTTTTTTTTTTTTTTTTGAACGGCTAATTATTTTGTCACCCACGGGATTTGATCCCTCACCATTTGGAAAGGCAAGCCTTATCCAACACCTTGATACCACTAGGCCAAAGGCCCTTTGGTCCAATTTTAGGGGTGGAGCAAAAAAAAAAAAAAAAAAAATGGTGGAGCAAAAAAAAAAAAAAAAAAATCAATTTTAGGGGTTTATTTTCCTGTTTCACAATCACAACTCGATTTCTTTTCAAAATTTTGATTTTCAGATCGAAACCCTTCTTTAATTTAACAAAGTTAATGAACATAACCTATAATTGAAATAGTTATGCGATGTAGTTTTTAAACCCCGATTAGGTATACAAGAAAAACATACATGACACGACTAAAGAAACACTATCTTGTATTTGATCCGCCTAAATATACACACATACATGTTGTTCACAAAATTAACAAAAACTCATATTTTTTTTAATAGTTTTTTATTGTATCTATTTTAAATAAAAGACACTTAAACAGTGTTTTAATATTGTATTTATTTTATTTATTTAAATGTTATCTTATTATTGTATTATCAGAGAGATGAATGGCTGTGAAATTTAGGATAGGTTTTGTAAAGTATTAAAATGTTTAGACCGACGGAAATTCTTCGTTATTATTGACCCACGTAATTGACCCACCTATTTGAAGAAAATTGCTAACGTAATTGAAGATTATTGGCCCATGTAATTGACGAAAATTGCTAGATAGCGGTACGACACTTATTATCGCTAATAATGTTATTTTTAATGTCCACCAAACCTATAACGACACAAGCGTCCCGCAGCGAAGCACGGATAACTAAAACACTAGTTTAAATGATAAGTTTGCAACAAATCACTAGAAAAAAATGAAATCCATTAGGAAAGTGTTGACACTTGGCATGTATGCTAGAAATAAACTAATAAAACAAAAGCATGAATCTAGACATTTGCAAGTGGACAATGCATTCAAGTTCAAGATATGTATCCATTCCTACTCCATACTTAAGGGTTCAGTCTTATAATATAAGTTTTAGTTGTTAAAATTAAAATATGATGGTCACATGTTTATGTTTATGTTAGTCAAAAGAAAATTCATGGGATAGTGAATAGTCGTAGTATTAGGTGGGTCAACACTTTGATACCGCAAACCAATTAAGGATGTGAAGTCGGGTCGGGCAAGTTTCACGGTGAGTTCCAGAAAAGTGGTAGATGGGTCGGTGAGGACACATGTCGCATGAGGAGAGAGACCCGATATTATAGATCTGAATGCTCGTGAACTTTAACAACCATTACACCACCCCATGCTGCCTCTCGTTATTTACATCTAATATCCCTCTAAATTCAGTTTATTGCTAGTTTATGTCTCACTAAAATGTGCACACTTGTTAAAAATAACAGTTGTAATAGTTATTATAAAGCCTTTTTTTTTTTCGCTTTATGATTGATATTATTTGCAACACTTGTTAAAAATAACACTTGGAATGAAAACTTCCTTATAAAATGATATCGATAGTCTTGAACTGTGGTTTTGTGCTTGTGATCGGACACCAGTGAAACAATAGGTATTGAGCTGGTTGAAATACTTAAGTGAAAATAGAATGTTATCGTACTTTGTTGTTCGAAAGGTTCATATCTAGAGACAATAAAACAAGCATTACCATCAATATGGATGGATACTATATTAATTGTACCAAGAAGATAGCTTAGTATATTTTATTGAGTTGTACTTTTATCTGCGTTGATTGCTTGTGAAACCTGCGTGAAGATTAGCCTATTGCTCCACAACAGGTCATGACATGATCCGAGGCGTATAACAATATCCTCATAATGTTACCTTATCCAAGGTATAACGTGATCCAAAGATAATGTGACCAATGTTTTTAGGATCAGACCGGATGTCAAACCAGTCTCCTTACTAGTTGGACCGGTCTCGCCGAACTTAAGAAATGGAGAGCGTCATAAATGTTATAGAAAGAAATATGATAGAATTTGAAGAATTTAATCATTTCGGGTTCAACCCTAAAAATTGTTGTTCAACTAGTCGGTTATCCAGTCTGATCTCTAGTTTCCCGGTCCAACCTTTAGTTCACATCAATCTGGTTTACCACCCATTCTAAGCCGATTGAAGCCGTGGTTCCCAGTCAGACCGGCCAATTCAGTCCAGGTTTCAAAACATTGAATTTGACTATAACTGGGTTTGATGTGCTTTGACCTTCATAAAATATATTCATGTTACGTAATACAAAAAATATCCGAACAATATTATAATTGTTCGTTTAAACTTATTAATCCACTAATTCGCATCTTTGTTTAAATCAAACACCCATCGTGTTTTATCCTAAACAGATTTTCCACTTGTTTTGGTTTGACGGAATCTAAGACACATAAGATTACCACAAAATTCAAGCATGACAAATGCACAAACTAAAACCCAAAGTCCCAACCCTAAACAAAAATATAAAGCATAGGGAGTAAACTGAAACATGACCTTAGTAGTATACGGTCATGTACATACAGTTGTAATTGCATTATTATTATTTATTATTATTGCTTAACATAAATACACACAACTTTACGATGTGATTGATACATGTTGCACTAGATTTTTTTTGTGTGAACATGATACACGATATTCATATATGTATTTAACCAACTACCTCACACCCATCTTCCTTTAGCTAAGTGAGACCCTCCATCGTACTTAGCCGGAAAACACTCACTATCATCATAAATTCCGGTGGTACTGACCACAGTTTTGTTAGGTTTGTATATCTTTCTAGATTACTGTATTTAACTATTTCCATCGGTTTTTGTTTTCCGATCCAATTTTAATGCTTAAAAGTGTGTGTGTGTGTGTGTACGCGTGATGTAATGATTTTATTCTTGAGATTTGTTATAGCTAATTGACTTTTGCTAATACTTTTCCTTTATGTTTACTCATTTCAGGTTTGAAGGAAAGTTATATCGCTTTCTGTTATTGGATCTATAAGCTTTCAACGTTGAATCTCTGTTTGCTCTCTTTACAAAAAAAATATGAGAACAAAGATGATGCATAGGTGTTTGAATCTATCACAACATTCCATTCCACACTTAGCCTCTGCAGTTTCATCACCTTCTACAAAACGACGTAGTTTCACTCGTCTCGCTGTTCATCGTTCAGCGATGTTCGGAACGAAACTGAACAGATCCGAACTTTCGAGAACACATCAGCTGATCAAACTCAATGACGCCGTTACCGTTACCGTTAATGCTCAGTTTTCTGATGAGGAATTCTCTAAGCAGATTAATGAATTGGCTCTACGGTTTCAAGTGTTTGACGACGTTGAAGGTGTCGTAAGTTACAACGGTTTGGATATGGAATCGGACTCACAACATGAGACTGACTGGCAAGGGGATATGATACCCGCGAGTATAGAGCGAAAGGCGAACAGTGTAGATCTACCGTTTTCGTTACGAATAATAAAACGGAAGAAGCAGTGGCAGCACGGAATAAAAGAAGCAGGGGAATCTGCTTATTGTTCAGTGAAGAAAGCGTTTTCTTCTATGGTGTTTATAATCCGTGAGCTGCAAAGCTACACGTTACAGATGAGAGAGCTTTTATATTATGAAGATTTACATGATATTTTGATTAGAGTTCAGAAGGAGATGAACGCGTCCTTTGTTTGGCTGTTTCAGCAAGTGTTCTCTCAAACACCTACTTTAATGGTGTATGTCATGATTCTGTTAGCTAATTATAGCGTCCATTCTATGTCACACAATGTTGCAGTTGCAGCTGAGACTCATGTAACTAGTATGGAGTCTGTTTCCGAACAGACTGTCCATAGTTTCTCTAAATTCGATTCGTCATCTGTTAAGACATTTTCTACCAATTCGGGTGGGAAAACCGCCTCAATTGGTGGAAACAACGGTGGTGGTGGGAAATTCCGCCCGGTTGCTAGTGGAACTGATGGTGATGGGAGGTTTGATGGGTCTGTAACGTCTTCGCCTGCTATTGGGAATACGATTAGGACAAGTGAAGAGTCGATTTCGGGTCAGGTGAGTGAGGATAAGGAATTGGAGGTGTGGGATTCCATTGTGGATGAAGCTGATAGAATGCAGAGTGTTATGGAAGATGAAGGTTTGGATCGTGAGACGATGAAGAGATTTGTTTCTCCTGTGACGGCGAAGATTGAGGAAGAAGATGTAGCTGAGTATTTTAAAACGGAGCTTCTTTATCAAACGGGGCTGTCTCAAGAACCCGATAACCCGTTACTTCTTGCCAATTATGCTCAGTTCTTGTATCTAGTTGCACGAGATTACGATAGGTAATAAATTTTAATATAATTTTTTGATGTTTTTTCTTTGAAATTTTTATGTATGCATAGTTTGTTAAATTGTTTACATTGTGGTTAATTTGACAGAGCTGAGGATTACTTCAAAAGGGCTTCTATGGTTGAGCCAAAGGACGCAGAGGCGCTAAACAAATATGCGAGCTTTTTATGGCAAGTTAAAAAGGATTTGTGGGCGGCCGAAGAGACATATCTAGAAGCGATTTCTGCAGATCCTGAGAACTCGTTTTATGCTGCGAATTATGCGCATTTCTTATGGAATACGGGTGGTGAAGACACTTGTTTCCCTCTTGATTCGCCCGAAGATATGTAAATTAACCGCCAGACTCGGGTTTAGGGTACATAGTTGGGATAATAATCGGGTTTGGTGGTGGAGGATGGAAAGCACAGTGGGAAGTATGAATTTTGTATAATTTTTGTATCCCGGCTAATGATGGGTTTGAGATGGATGAAAGTTGTAATTAAAAAATTGTTGATATAAAATTACAAGTGAAAATGAAATTAGACCGAAAGCAATATCTTTTTTACGTTATTCTCGTGCATTGAAAGATCAAAAGCTTCTTGTGGAGTTACAAGTGATGTATCTATAGACTCGTCACAAGGAAGTTAATTGTGTTACGATTGATCGAGTTCTAACATGATCAGAAGAAACATATGTCTACAAAAAAAGTAAAAAAAAAAAAAAGATGAGTGAATGCTACTGGAGTATGTGTGTCCTCGTTTAAAGTTAGGGTATTTATAAATGGAGTTTTAGATTGTTCCAACATTAATGTTTGTATCGGATTAGTAAGACGCGTTATGTTGCATACAACACCATTAGGCATTGGGTGGTTTAAATCAGTATCCGCGCAACGTCAAAGTGTTATATGTTGGCTAAACAATTGATGTAGATGGAGAGTGGAGACAATCTGTAATTGAGCCTGGATTGATCATGAAGATGTGAGGAGGGACGTGAGGGATTGAAAGAAGGGAGTATAGAAAAAGACTCGATCACTATTCACTATTGCAGTCGCAGAGAGATAACAAGGGCAAATGGTGTGTGGTGGGTTTTAGCTCTTTTTTTTTGTTTTAATTTGTGTACTTGCATAAATAGTCCCTAACATTGTTATACAAATTTAAGCCCCAAAATGCAACTATATATGAGAATTTATAAGGTGTGACAATTGCCAAAATATAGGGACTGTTCTTGTAATAAACTCCAAAAAAGTCTTTTTTTTTTTTTTTTTTGGGAATGTGACTTTCGTTATGAGTGACTCATTGTCACTCCGTCGGTCCGTTTTTGAACCGACTGCCCGCCAAGGCTGGCCTGGCGATATTCTATCAGGCCCCGTGCAGGATCATCGGCTTTAGTGGCTTTCCTCCGAAAACCGTACTGCCTTTACACGAGTTTTCTCGCTGAAGTAACAACCAGATTAGAAACCGGGGTGACGCTCAGGATCGAAACCCCCTCGATAGGGTTGTCACAATTATTGCGCACTAAATGTCTCACGATTTGATATAGGTGAGGATTGAACTTTGAATCTCCTATAAAGAACCCAAGTGTTTCCACCGTTTGATGTATAGATCATTGACTCCAAAAAGATCTAGGTTTGAAGGTTTGAAGTGTTTTGAAGGACCAGGTGAAGACAATTCCAACTTCACGTGATCTGACAAACGACCATTGCAACTTGCAAGACGTATTTTTGGAAAAGTAGGTTTCTATTTACTTGCTTACTCTTTTGCCACCCTCTAGTAGTCTCTCGTGGTGATGATACTAGTGGGTTTAATTCCAAATAAAACATCTAACCGTTAAAAAAAAAATTTACTTGCTTTTCGCAAAGCTAAAATTTTTTAGAATTTGGTTTGGCTATAATTGTATGCTTGGTAATAGCAATCACATAATAGGAAATATTGTATAGTGTTAATTGTATTTATTATCCGTCCATATTTACAATGTATCCTTGTATTATATATTTACACAGAAATCAATGAGAAAGGGTACGGAACCAATTCTTTTACGGTATCACGGGACCGCGTACCTCTCGTTCCCAAAACCCTAATCGTGTCGTCCTTCTTCCTCCTCTTCTAGTCAACTACCGCCTTCCTCTTTTCTGCCATGGCAGTCGGCGATCAACAACCACCAACCAACACCAATGCCTCTCCAATAACCCTTGAATCTAAAATTCATCCGGCTACAACTGTGACTAATATCAAGAATTTTATTCCTATCCTATTGGAAATCGAATCAAGCCAATATTCATCTTGGACCACCTTGTTCACCATCCACTGTCGTGCCTATATGGTCAACGACCACCTTAAACCAAAACCCTGCTCTGACTCGGCGAATCCTCTTCTGCTTTGGTTGAATGGAATCGACTAGATGCCATTGTTTTACAATGGATCTATAGTGTGATATCCAACGATCTTCTCCATACTATCATTGATAAAACATCTACTGCCCACGATGCATGGATGGCTATTGAGAACTTGTTTCAAGATAAAAAGGTTGCTCGTGCCATTTATCTCATGCAAACATTCTCCAACACTCGTTTGGATGGATTTTCTAGTATCTCTACATATTGTTAGGCTGTGAAAACCCTAGCCGACCAGTTGGCTAATGTTGACGCACCTATTGATAATGATCGTCTTGTTTTACAATTGATTGCAGGTTTGAATGAGTAATATGAGGGCATTGCTACGATTTTACTACAACAAAAACCAATACCCACGTTTTACAATGCTCGATCCCAACTTATCCAGGTTGAAACCCGTAAAGCTGAACAAACCCTTCACCAGTCCAAAGCCTCTTCCACCGCACTTACCACACAAACATCCCGAAACATCCCAACCAACCCCCCCCCCCCTGAATACCACCGGAATGACCAAACAGCCACACATGGTCGTGGTGCTTACGGCAAGGGCCGCCCATCCTACAACTTTTACCCCACCACACCATACTACCCTTGGAACCCCTATTGGCCCAACAACTTTCCTTTCCCACCTTCGGCCCACCAGATTCCATATTCCTCAACCCAACAACAAACCCACTGGCCCATTCCCCCGTGCCCTTACCATTCAACAAACCGGCCCAACCTTACCTTATCACCCGCCGCCCCACAACCTGGCCTACTAGGCTCAAAGCCTCACCAAGCCCACACCGCCTATAGCCCAACTGACATCGAGCATGCCCTCTACACAATGTCCCCGCAGCAGCCTTACCCCACTCAATACATGGATACTAGAGCATCTTCCACTATGTCTCACGAGCAAGGTGACTTTCATACTTTTTCTAATTCTTGCATGTCTCAGAATATAATTGTAGGTAATGGGTACTCCATACCGGTTATCGGTCAAGGCACAAAATACCTACCCAAATCTTTTTCCCCATTTTTCCTCAAAACGTCCTTTACTCCCATAGACTTGTTAAAAACCTTATCTCTGTCCGTAGATTTACTACGGATAATTCTGGCTCTGTGGAATTTGACCCGTTTGGTTTTCTTGTGAAGGATTACAAGACCAAGACCCCGCTTCTTCGGTGCAACAGCAGCGGTGATCTTTACCCTCTGGTGCTCGGGTCCTCTTCCACTCAACCCACTGCTTTTGCTGCTATCTCTTCACACATCTGGCATCACCGTCTTGGCCACCCTAGACGGTCTTCGTTGAATAAATTAAAGTCATCTAGTTCTATTGTTTTTTATAAACATTTAAATAATGTATGCCAGTCACGTGTTTTTGGTAAAAGTGTACGTTTACCATTTTTTTTCCTTCTAGCAATGTACTCGTTACATATTAAGTGTCTGGCACACGGGTTCCTTGAGAATGTTAACTAAGTGAGTTTTAGATCCTTTGGTTTTAGAAATTACCTGCCAAAATTCTCATAGGAACTCAAATTTTAAATTTGAGAAAATTGTTCGAATAGTCCATGTGGTTTGCCCAAATTTCATCTTTCGTCCCCAACTTTTCAAAATTACATCTGTAGTCCCCAACTTTTGGTGTCACTTAACTCGAATAGTCCCTGAAGTGGATGGAGGTTAAATAATCAAGTTAAGTGGGTGTAAGATTACTAAATTACCCTTGTTATTAAAAATATAAAAAGAATTAATGTGGAACCCACTCACTTCATCTTCCCCAGCTCATCACTTCCACAAACCACCACCACCACCCATCTCCACTTTCACCACCACTACCACCGACATCCCAACCACCACAGCCACCACCCACTTCATCTTTGTCACACCCTCAAATTCCACATGCGGGGTTTTACCGTCAGGCGCGTGACATACCATGATCCAAGTCAACGATCACAATAAACGACATCTATATGATATGAAAATAATGTAATAAAACAAGCCAAAGCATTTCAAAAGTTAGACAACAAACACAGCAGAAGCAATATCAAGGTTTATAAGCCATAACTTAAAGTAAATAGTTCTAATGTTTGAAATAAAGTTTATCGTGATGCAAGACCCGGATGAGACACAATGCGACCCGTGTGCGCCTAACTCGTGCTGCTACCTTAGCGACCTGAGAAAACATGCAATGTTAGTCAACACATACAGTGCTTGTGAGTTCACAGAGTTTTATGTTTGTAAAAGCAAGTGTAACATCGCATATTCCCCCCCCCCCCTAAATTTTCTTAATTAATAAAACCACCACTTTATCTAGTATATTTTTCCTTTGACAATTTTTACATGATTTCAAAACAATATATGTTTTAACCACCTTATACTAATAACTATTTAATAAAAATCGTTGGATCTCGTTGTCTTAGTGGGTTTAAAAAAAAATTTTTCGTAAATATTTTAACTAGTATAATCATAATATATATATAATATAGTATATATGAAAATCTGCTCAAAAAAATAAATGGGTGAACCGGGATTCGAACCCGTGTCCAAACCATTTCACCAACTTAACATCAACCACTGAGCCACGCGACCCTTTTTGTGTTTTAATCCAGACCCATTTAAACTTAACACCTTCTTGATTACCCCAGTCAAACAATAAAGTCAACACCCAATCGATCCATACAATTGATTCATAATCCCGCGTGTTTGATACTTGTTTATGTATGGAATGTATTGGACAGATCATAGTGCGTATTCCCCACGCCAAAATTCATTCAAAACATACCAATTATAAGACAATTACGCGTTTTATTTTAGGACAGGTCAAACATTCCAATTCATCATATTCGTGTGTTTCAATATAAATTGAATCCTTCATCAGAGCCTAAACTCTCCGATAAACACAAACCCTACTTACAATTCCCACAAACAATTCGTTTTAAGTCAAAATCATCACGTTTTTTACTTTTCTTTTGACCGGCTTAATCGAGCTCTAAAACTCTCTGTAAGTAGCAATTAATCCCTTGTTTTTGTTCATCGTTATTTTCCAATCAATAACCCCATAGATTATGTGGTTATTGGTTGCTAATTGAGTCGATTAGAAAAGCTGGGGTTCTATCACGATTTGGGGAAGATGAATGAATGCTGTAACTGTTTTAACTTAAAACAAATAAGAATCCAACACCAACTGATCAATAGACCAGTTGGAGATACCCTTATGTTTAAACGAATGAACCGGCTCGTGACTTGGGATCGAATCCAATCATAAGCATTTTAATTTTTCTGATCATTAAGGCCTGAATCAAGGAACCTTTATAACCATTCAAAACTAAATCCACTAGTTCTTAGGGTCCAGACCAGATGGTCTGGACTTGTGATTTAAGTCTCTGATCCGGCCAAGGACCCGGGTTCGATCCTTGGCAGCAACAATCTTTTTTTTTTAAACCCTTTATCTTAATATTTAATCTAATTATCTTTTAAAATAGTTTTTAAATACTAAGAATGATTTATAAATTCTATAAAAATTATTTTATGTTATTATGATGGTAAAGATTATCATACAATTTTTAGTTTTTCAAAAATAATTTATTTAATATATATAAAATATATTACAAGTTTATTAATTTATAAATTAAAAATTCTATAAAAATATCTAAACAGTTTTATAAAATTTCACAAAAATTATTTTAAACTTATAAATCAATAAATGTTCCAGAATTAAATTTTAATTTCAGAAAAACGTTTATTTATTAGTTTTAATTATTTTTTGCTATTTTAAATAATAATAAATAATTCATAATAAATTCATTTTTCACTATTTTTACATCAAAATTTCACATAAATTATTTTCATTCATTTAGATCAGAAATATAATTTTTGATTTGAAATTTATGAAATTTAATATTTTTAGACATTAATACTATATTTTGACAAATATACTATATATTCATTAATTAAGAAAATAATTTGATAAAAATTATTTTCACATTTACAACATTGTAATACAACCACCTTTAATCAAGAATTTACAAAATGTCCTTTTATTTATTTATTTTCCTAAATTTCTCTATTTTTTAGTTCATTAACAATTTATCTAAATTAACAATTAAACAAATGGTCGATCCCCAAATTAGGAACCCTAAAATACTTGTAGACTAGAAAACTTAGACTTATTTATTGCCTTAAACGTAGGGTAATACTCGGCAACGTTTGGACCACATTTATTCTATTCCAAAGGATTTGATACTTTGCTAAGGTAAGTTTACATAGCCTCGTTTATGCAACTTGTTATGCTTGAAACTTTATGCTTTTATTCTTGAGCAATTCTTCATACGTGTCTAGTTGTAAATCTTTGATGTCACATGTCATAGACAAAAACTTGTTAGACTTAAACTTAAACTTACATAATCATTAGCTTTGGCTAAGTCGGCGATATACAATGATAGATCTATTGGATTGACAATCCCACCTAGATTCGTTGACCATTTTTATGGGGAGCGCGGGTGATTGTTATCGTTCCAAACTTTATAAGGAGAACCGTGAATGCAGGATGGACCTAAACTTTATAAGGAGAACCGTGAATGCGGGATGAACCTAAACTTTGTCGGAGGATTGATTATGTGCATAATATCATTTGTGTTTTTGTTTCCACATATAGACTTTGATATACAATAAACATATGAATTGCTAAACTTTTGAAACTTACAAACTTATTGCTAGACTAGGTCTATGTATTTTCACCAACTTTTAGTTGGACCCCCATCTTTTCCAAACTTAACAGTTTCAGGGAACAATGGTGCTTGAAGTCTATTGCTATCCCAAGACGAGATTATTTGAAGTTGATTATTATCATTGCATGTAAAATTTCAGTTTGTGACAATTGGATGTATTTAGTTTAAATTATTTGTAATGGAATAAAGGATTATTTAAACATATGTATTGCCATGAGCTACCGAACAATCATCACTACGTGGCACCTCGATGTGTCCGCTATCGGTTGGGGTGTTACAGCAAGCAGACGTTTGTAAACCAGACCCAACAATCCTTAAATCTATTCCTCATGCTAGCTAGACATCGTTACATGATACCAAAGCGTTGTGAACCATTGCTGAATTTTAGTAATGCCTTTAATACCCACCACCGGTCATCACCCGGTGTCGTAAGTTAGATAGGACAAATATGCACCTGTTCGACCTACAGTCGACCCAAGTGGGGCTTGCTGGGCCCAATAGACCTATTCACACTTTCCCGCTATGTATCCACATATTCATGGTTCACAAGTTAGACCTAGTCAACAATGTATTGAAAATGGTTTAGATGATTAACACACCTTGAATCATCACTTGATATTGATATAAACTTTTTTTAGCTTTAGGATCCAAGAAATAAGGGCAAAAACTCGTTTCTACAAGATGGGGTTTAAGAGAGAGCACTTAGGGACCAATTAGGGTTGTGAAATAATGAGAATGAGGCAAAGATACACACACACACTGCTCCCATTCGCATACCAAAGCGTGTAAATGAGTGTATTACCATGCGAATGAGAAGTCAAGTCTCTCATTTGCATAGTTTATCATGAGAATGAGAGGTTTCTTCTTCTCATTCGTATCCCCAATTCCAAAATCGCATTTTAACATATGTTAACATATCAAATCACATAAACATGCTTTCATAAGTTGTTAATTGATTGTGGAACATGTAATACTTGATAAGTTATCCCAATTATGTAATTTCACCAATAATGGGACTCAAGACTCGTGTGTACGTGTGTGTTTCCCCAATTATTCCACGAATCATTAAACTGTGGACATTATGCAAGTATGAACCAACTCCCGATGATTCCCCGAATCATCGAACCGACTCAACTAACCCTATTAAGTACGTTATATAAAATGTTTCGCTAAGGTATACTTATGTTTGTAAAAAGTATTAACCTAAGTTTGTCGGGTGTCACAATCTTCCCCACCCATCACCGACGATGATGGCATTTCTTTTCCTTCTCACACTTCCCTGCTTACATCCCCTATCTCTCTCTCTCTGTCTCTCTCTCTCTCTCTCTCTCTCTCTCTCTCCACCACTTGAAAAGATTGTGATTTCGTCATGCACACCTTGAATAGTTGAACACCTCGGTGACGTTTTCAAAACGTTGATGGAAAGTTAACTACTAAAAATCAGAATCAAGTTTACTACTGAAAATCAGAATCAACAGTTGCACCTCCCTGAGTAATCTCCTTATAATCATTAAATCATAACAGGAAGTCGTTTAAATTTTATGCATGATCTGACTCTCTCTGAGTTGAAAAAGTAAAATAATAACAATGATTTAGATTCAGAAGCTTTGGTTTCCCGATCCAAGCGACAGATTGAGGGGTTTTGTTCAAATAGATAACAAGTAAACATCAATATGGCGACATGGTCTGGTGGTCTCAGATGCTTGCTTCTCTTAACTGCAATTGCATTCATTTATAGACAGGTTCTCTATACTTCCTTCCTGCTTTTGTTTTATATTTCATTTCATTTCATTTCATTATTAGGTTATAACAACTTAATTGTGTTTTATTATGTTTTGCATCAAGTGAGGCTCTTCAAAGTATAGTCTTAGTATGTTAAAAAGAGTTTTGCTGCTGTGAGTACCAAATGCCATCATCGCCGGTGGTGGTGGTGTTGAAAGTGGAGATGGGTGGTGGTGGTGGTTGTGGTTTGTGGAGGTGGTGGGTTGGCGAAGATGAAGTGGGTGAGTCCCACATTAATTTTTTTATTTTTTTAATAACATGGGTAGTTTAGTAATTTTATATTCACTTAACTGGATTATTTAATTTCCAACCACTCCATGGATTATCTGAGTTAAGTGACACCAAAAGTTAAGGACTACATATATAATTTTGAAAAGTGGAGGACTAAAGGTGAAATTTGGACAAACCACCTCAACTATTCCAGAAATTTTCAAACTCCTACAAAACTAATTTTGAAATATCAAGTAGTTACTTACATTTTTGACTATCATGCAGTGGCGTATCCAGGACGGATTTCCAGGGGGTTCCTTTCGTAGATTTTCACTGATTTTTCGAAATTTTCCACTAAATTTTTCAAATTTTTCCAAACCGAGGGGGTTCCTGGGAACCCCCTAAAAGCCCCTAGATCCGCCACTACTATCATGTATTTTTATTAGTTTTAACTTTTAAGCTTCTAACAACCTTTAAAATACTATATGTTATTATTCTTTCTTACGATTCTTATATAAATATAGTAGCATATTCGGTTTCGTTGCATGATATGTGACTGGTTTCAGACAATCAAATGTATATCACATCATGAACCCGCAAAATCTTTATACTTTATTTTTAATAGAGTAGGTTTTGCAATACAAAAAGAGGTAGCGGCGTAACTTGTGGCCCGTTTACCTACGTATCACTTGTAATTGGTTTGTCTTTGGCTTAATGAAAAAATTGATTCGTTTGTAAAAAAAAAAATGTATTAGTCGATACCATATTTTATGTAATTCCGCAAAATCTTTATACTTTATCAGATACTTGAATGCAAAGAACTACATAACCTTTTAAATAAAATAGTATTAGTCGATACCATATTTTATGTAATTAATTATATTATACTTTTCAATTCTTATCAATAAAATAACTTCCAAATGTGAAAATAAATTCCACTGTCATGTTTTATCATTAGTGGGGCTTGGGGATGTGTGGTTGGTAACAACTTGTAAGATATATATTTAGAGAAACGACATAGCATATCTTTGTATCTATATATTATTTTTTAATTACGTATAAAAAAAAAAGAAAAAGAAAAATAGGGCGAGAGCGAAAGAACTGAACGTATGTTAAAGTAAACCTCACTTTTCCTCCAATAGTTTTAAAATAGTAGTTTGCAAATTTTTGACACTTTTAGTCCACCGCTTTAACAACTATCCATTTTTCTATTATCTTTTGTGTGAAATAACAAAAATAGCACGTTTAGTCTTTTATTATTATAAAAGTTTTGTAATTTAACAATTTTATTCCATTGGTATTTTTGTCATTTCACGAAAAAGTTAACAGAGAAATGTATGATTGTTAGAGTGGTTGACTAAAAGTGTTAGAATTTGCAAACTATTGGATGATAAGTGCAAGTTTAAAACCATTGTGTGAACGGCTCATTACATTATCACCTAATATTCCCTTAATATTCACCCTTATCACCTATGAGGGGATTCGAACTCCTGACCTCATCTTATACACCCTTACCCCCACACCACTGGGCTAAAGCCTCAGTGGCTAAAACCATTGGACTTGAAGTGTTCAAATGAACAAACCACAAGGACGAAACCTAAGGTTTACACTATATTTTATCATCTGTTTATTAACAGATGAACTTAATATAGAAAATAAATATGTGCCCAACTATTTTGACACTTTATCTATTTTGATACCTTTTGCCTCCTATACAACCCGTATCAGCCATAGTTGTTAAAGCGCCTAGACGCACTTAAGGCGCATAGGCCGAGCCCAGAGCCTAAGTGTAAGGCGCATAAAAAACGACGGCTTTTGATAATTAAACGCATAGTATAAAATACATTTTTAGGGATTCTAGAGATGTTTTAGGCTTGTTTATGGCTACTTTAGGATGTTTTAGGGTTGTTTATGACTTGTTCATGATTCATTTAGGATGTTTTAGAGGTTTATGTAACTTTTAGCCTGAATTTGGCCGGAAATCAGCCCTGATAGTGTGCCTCAGTGCCTAGGCGCGCGCCTCACAGGGCGCAGCGCACTTGGGGCGCCTCGAGCCTAGGCGCGCTTTTGACAACTATGGTATCTGCTAATGCCGGTCATATAGGTTCACAAGTTAAAAATCGAAGTTGCAGATTTCATTTCTTGTCTGGAGGCTGACTCCGTATAGGCTAATATTGGGCGTATTGAATATTTTTTCAACAAAAAAATTATGCAATATCTAGCATTTTTACAAACTTTAAAAAAAAATAAGTAATATTTTTATAAATAAAAAACATTGTTAAATATATAAGAATATTAGATATAATACTACATCTATGTTGTGATATGCTATGCTGTATTATACAATAAAATACGACAATATACGATACGATACGATACGATACAATACTAAACTATATTATACGATACGATATTATGTTATGTGACTATACTACACCTACATAGATATATGGGATGTACAATACACCGATACTACACGATAATTTTTTAACAATGGTTGATAAAACACGGTTATGTAACAAAATCTTTTTATTTAAAAATTGCATTAATTGTTGCAAACTTTGTTAAAACGAAAAATATTGTATAAAACTGTTTATTAAAAAAACTCTTCAATACGATTAATACGGGACATATAGGTGGTTGGCTATATGCTCTAGGCCTATATGGAGGGGCCTGTACGCTTAATATTGACTAATACGAAACGTATAGGTTCAATAATAATAGTTTTTTTTAGGTTGGCCTATGGAAGTTATGTACCCTGTACGCTCTGTATTAGGGTGAAAAGGGTGCTACTAGATTCCTATTTTTCCTTCACTGATTTCAACCAATCATGCACTGCCACATCACTTCACTGATTTACTTCACTGATTCAGTTTTTTGTAGGCAGCACTCCACTGATTCACTTCACTGAAATCTTTATTTTTTATTATTTTTTTAAAAGAAACATTAATTAAACACATTAATTAAACATATTATTAAACTAAATAAAATAAAATTACAATATTAAAAGGAAATAAAAATAGAAATACAAAAACACATAAATTAAAAATAAACTAAATAAAAGAAAAACTAATCGGAGTCCTCCACGTCGAGATGCGGTAGATCAAGTCCGTCTAGATGTTCCACGAGATCATTTCGAAGTCGAAAATGCGTATCGGAGTCTGTCAACTCCGCAAGTGCTTGTTCGTCGAAGAACGGTTGGATTGGGGGATCGTGTATGTGGACCGGTGATATCGCACGCCCCTCGTCTTTAATTATCATGTTGTGCAATATCATGCACGTATAGACGATGACGCTACACCTAGCAACGGTTTTGGGCCTCAAGGGTCGTGCAGTAATTCCTCATTTCCCCTTTAATACTCCGAACGCTCGCTCAACATCCTTCCTTGCCGACTCTTGCGCCTTAACGAATTTCTTTTCCTTAGGGTCAGTGGGATATCGAAACGCTTTCACAAACGTTGACCACGTTGGGTAGATGCCCTCGGTAAGATAATATCCACGTTTATATAAGTGTCCATTTAAAGTAAATGGACACTGTGGAGCTGTTCTGTTTCGTTGGGTAAGAAACACCGGGGATTGTTGGAGGACATTTATGTCGTTCAGTGAACCGGGGGGGGGGGGCAAAGAATCCATGCCAAAACCAAAGATCTTGCGAAGCAACGGCTTCTAGCATGATCGTAGGGTATTGGTGATCGCCTCGCATATATTGTCCTCGTAATTCCCTAGGACATGCTCGCCACACTAAATGAGTGCAGTCAATGCTACCGATCATGCCGGGAAGGTGATGTCTTTCGTCGTGTGCGTCATACAAACATGCAATGCCGTGGCTTGTTGGTCTTCGTAAATACTCTGCCCCGTATAACTTAATGACGACATTGCAAAAAAAAAACTGTAAACATTTGCGTGACGTCCTCTCAGACATACATAAATACTCATCATATTCGTCTGGAGGATTACCGGTTGCGAGTTGTTTCACAGCTGAAGAAACTTTTTGCATGGGCGTAAAACTCTTTTTAAACCGACCGTCCATGCTCTCTCTGAACCATGCGAAGTTTGCTTCAACATCTGCTACAATTTTCATAAATAGACGCCTCGACATGCGATACCGTAGTTTAAACTGTGCGTCGTTGTATTTTGGTACTTCGGCAAAGTAGTCATTTATTAACCGCGCATTGCCTCCCTCGCGATCACGTGGCACGTATCGTTTCTTAGATGTTGCCGTGTCTTCCTCTGCCCGCCGTGAAAGGTCCGTCAGAAACTCAAGGCTATCGCTTGATTGTAAGATCGGGTGGACCTCGAGCGGGGGAACGATTAGTTGAATATCTTCTACGTCAATATCAGACATTTTTTAGAAGTATTGATTAAGATTTCTATGTTTTTAATTCAAAACCGTGGGAATAAATTGTATTTATAAAACTTAAAGCTAAAAACGGTCACAAAAATATGACCGTTTGAAAGTCAAACACATTAAACAAACATAAAACGGTCAAAAAAGGAATAAATATTACCTAAAAGTTTGCACCGTCCCACACTACCAGTCCGTTAGATGGAACCAGAAAAAGATCCACGGGAGCCCTACCAGCACGGGTGATGACGGTGTTACCGTGTTAATAGTGAGATACCCGTGCCCAATTCTGATAGCGCCCAATCCTCTCTTAGCCCATACAATATGCACAGAAAGAAAGGTGCGGAAAGGATTTGGGGTGTTAGAATATTACGGGCCCACAAATATAAGCGTGTAACATTGATGTGATGTTGATATTTATTGGTCACTTACCATTTTTGACACAACAATGGCACAATGCACTATGTTTACAATAAAAAATGTATCATGTTATTTATTTGTCACCTTTTGTTTTAGCACAATGCCCTGTATTGTTTTTTTCTATACAATCATTGAAATTTGAATGATTGTATATTTTTATAGATATTTGTTAGATATAAATATACAAAGAATAAAAAAAATTAAGCACTTAAGCAGTATGTCAATGTTGATAGTAGTCGTTTCTGAATGTTTTTCCTTATTAATACGAGGGTGTTAAAAAAGAAAAAGAAACAAGGTTTATTGTGACAAATGAGACCTATTAGGCTATTAGAGAATCTCCGATGGCAAACCCTATCTAAAATTCAGAACTCTCATATCGGCATGCGATATCATTTTAAATGGCCCCGGCTATCCACACCCTCCACTTCTATTTAAACCCCCCTCAAAGCGCCTCGCTTAGGCCAAAGCGATGCGCATGGGATCAAATCGTACGACATGACAGGGGGCAGAAAAAACTGATCCAAAGTGCCTAGCTTAGGCCAAAGCGAGGCGCTTTGGATCAGAGTTTTAATTTTGGGTATTTTTTGGTGTTTTGAATTGGTTTTTTATTTTTTTTAATATAATTATTTTAAAAAGTTAAAATAAAATAAAAAACAAATGTCTTAACTCTAATCAAACGTCTATATAGGCGTTTTCGATTTCCAAATGAATCAACGACTTAAACTTTACATTATCAACCACAAACAAAGGTCTTAACTCTAATCAAACGTCTATATAGGCGTTTTCGATTTCCAAATGAATCAACGACTTAAACTTTACATTATCAACCACAAACAAAGGTCTTAACTCTAATCAAACGTCTATATAGGCGTTTTCGATTTCCAAATGAATCAACGACTTAAACTTGATATCATCAACTACGTATAGTCAAAGATTTTAACAAATATATTCAGTTAAGTACTAACGCAGACCTTGATCTGCAATATTTGAAAATTATCATTTCTTGACATGCTTGGTAACAGAGAGGAACAATTTCTTCTTTTGTTGTACAATATTTTTTGTTAGTTGTTAAATGTTTTTATAGTTTTTCTACTTTTAGAAAAAAAATAAAAAAACCCCATATAGTCGAATGCGGTATGCGCGTTAAATTTAATTAAATAAGTGAATGATCAAGGGATCCGCTTGGAGTCTAAAGCTTCGCGTGTCATCTCAAAGTATTCAATTCCGATAATCCACACCTTTCTCCTGAAGCAAAACCTCTCTAGGTTTACCATCACCAAACGGATTCACCTTAGGCCTCGGTTTGTCCACTCCAATTCCTAACATTAATTCCAATTCCAATTCCACCGGTGCAATTAGAATCTGAAGAGAAGTTATTATCATCACCATCCACAATGTTCTTACCTAGAGCTACCAACCAGCTGGCATGGGAGCCAAGCTTTGAGAACTGGTGGCAGGGGGAGTTCGTACGTCTCCACCTATGGAACCGCCAGAAACAAAACAAGGCAAAACTATTTTCTTGTTACTGTTGATTAAAGCCTGGTTTTGAGAATTTGATGAGGCAGCAACAAAGCTACTTTTGAACTGAGCCATAACTCCTGATTTAAGTGAGCTAATATCTGAAGAGAAGTTATAATCATCATCATCATCCATAATGTTCTTGCCTAGAGCTACCAACCATCCGGTTGAAGAAGAAGAAGATGACAGATATCACTAACATAACTTGCACCGGCTTGAGATATGAGTTTGATTAGCTTAAATCTCTTTGATCCATGGTATCCACTTTCAAAGGATCCATGACACGCGATAATCGCTACGGTTAGTTGATACCATGGATCAGAGAGATTCAAGCTAATCAAACTCATATCTCAAGTTGGTCCAACAACTGAATTTGACTTGCTTGCATTGGAATCTTGTACGAAATCATCTCATTGCATATTCTCCATATCCATACCTTGTTACAAGTGTCTTGTAAAATTCATTTCGTCTTCAAGACTCCTATGAGTCAACAAAGGTTGACTTTTTTGAGCATTAACCATGACTATATTACATTATTATTATTATTATTATTATTATTATTATTATTATTTTTATATTTGTAATTTAGTTCCTTTGTTTTGTTATTATAATAATTTATTATTATCAAGAATCGGAAATTAGTAAAACGATTTATGAAAGTATCAAGAATTAGGAATTAGTAAAATGATCGGATGTGACTTCTGAAAACCACAAACGATCAATTAAACATTACGAAACGCATCAAACAGAGACCGGAAGTCCAACATGTCGATTAGACATGCAAAAATCGTGTTTCGAAAAAATATGGGTATCGAATGTATAGTCGGAGCACCAAGTAGAATGATTCATGAAAGTTGAACAAACTTGGATGTTTCAACCAAAACATACAAACGAGCAATAAACGACTGGTAACGCCTCAAATGAATTTTGTTGCATTGGGAACAACTAAAAACAATTTAAAATGAATTAAAATTAATTTTTAATCAATAACAACTATTTTAAATGAATTAAAACAAGTTAATTTTTTTTAAAAAAGGCCAAAGCGCTTTGGCCTTTTTTAAAAAAAATTAACTTGTTTTAATTCATTTAAAATAGTTGTTATTGATTAAAAATTAATTTTAATTCATTTTAAATTGTTTTGAGTTGTTCCCAATGCAACAAAATTCGTTTGAGGCGTTACGGGTCGTTTATTGCTCGTTTGTATGTTTTGGTTGAAACATCCAAGTTTGTTCAACTTTCATGAATCATTCTACTTGGTGCTCCGACTATACAGTCGATACCCATATTTTTTCAAAACACGATTTTTGCATGTCTAATCGACATGCTGGACTTCCGATCTCTCTTTGACACGTTTCGTAATTGGTTACTAATTTCCGAATGTTGATACTTTTAAAAAATCGTTTTTCAAATCATAACCATCATCATCATTACATCTTCAAAACAGAAATAACATAACAATAAATAAGTTAATAATAATAAATCATTGCTCAGACGTTAGGGTTTGATAAACACAAAACTTATTATTTAAAAAGCAACAAAAACACAAATCGTACCGTGAAATAAAGAGAGGCCCAGTAGAAGTGCCGTGGAGGAAGATCGTCGGTTTGCTGTAGTCGATGATGGCGCAGAGGTTAGCGGTAACTTTAAATTTTGAATGATCGTCGGTTTGCTCTTTATATACCAATCAACAGTCAATCCGACTGTTGATTTCTCTCTATAACCGGTACAACTTTTCAGGCAAGCAAGTAAAATTCAGTTGTTATCGGAGAGATATCGGTCAACGATGAAGGCAACCTGAAACGACATGAACATTTATAACCTTTCTGTACCTGTGGCCAAAAGAACCTGATAAAGGCTGTACACGAGTATAATCAAACAGCGATGTCAAGGGTTTTAAGACAAGGAAGATGAATTCAGTTGTTATCGGAGAGATATCGGTCAACGATGAAGGCAACCTGATAATGGCTGAACACGAGTATAATCAAACAGCGATGTCAAGGGTTTTAAGACAAGGAAGATGAATTCAATTGGACAGTGAGATTGATAACTTCTCTATGGAAGTTGCTAAAATAGTTAAACAAAAGCTGAAATTATACAGTTATTTGGAATGTTCCTGATCATTATAGTGAGATTGATAACTTCTCTATGGAAGTAACAAATTCAAAACAGAGGTAGGTTTGCCAGAGGGTCACTATTCATATATAAAGAGTATAATCAAACAAGGGTTGTTATCGGAGAGATATCGGTCAACGATGAAGGCAACCGTAGCGATCATTATAATTATTTGGAATGTTTCGTGATGTGATGGATTTTTATATTTGCAACCTAGTTCCTTTCTACCTGGTTGCAAAGGAACTTCAGGTCAGCCAGATGTTTGTCAAAAACAAGTGTGAAGATCAAGATCAAGAAGAACAGTACGGTCAACGATGAAGGTGTGTTGTATGTATAAAATTGTGAATAATTGTAGTGTGTTAGTTATACGATGGATGGGTTTTGTAACACCCCAACCGATGGCGGAAACATCGAGGTGTCACGTAAGAATGAGTATACAGTAGCACATGGTAACCAAATTTTAATTTAAATTAATTTAAAGTGCAAATATCCAAAAATGGAAATACATAATGAGTTTTAAGTGGAAATCTAATACATCATAAAAACCAAACAATCATAAACTTCAATTTGTCTTCTCATGCTAACACTCTAGTCTTCACGCATCATTATTTCCTGTTGAGTTGTAAAAAATGGGGGGGGGGGGGGTCAACTAGAAGTTGGTGAGAATATATAACATCGCAAAATTTTCCCCAAAATTTTAATACATAAAAATGCCCTTATATATATATATTTTTTATTACACCTTTATCATTAATATTATACAAATGTGCCTAAGTCTTTATTTATCCTAACTCACAACTTATATACATACATAAATGTATATAAATAATAATAATAATAATATGATTCTATATTCTTTTTTTTTTCACATACAAGATTTTTTTTTTAATAAAGCCTTGAGTCAAATAGTCAAAGTAATAGTCAAAGTCTTAGTCAAATAGTCAATTCATCATAAAACCTTACTTTATGGTGTTGACCAATTTTAATGGCTAATTGAATCCAAAACTAGTATAAAAAGCCACTTATGACCCATTATACTTTGCACCTCTAAATCGATTGTTTCAATCCGATTAAACTTTCTCTCATACCTTTCTTCTATAGTCTATTACTTCTACAATTGAAGCTTTGATTATAAGCTCTTGTAATTGGCGAATTGGAAGCTTGATATTCTTTCTTTTTCGTTTTCTTCAATTTGGACTAGCTACGTTGTTGAGTCTTTGGGATTCGCCTCGCATACATTCACAACACATTATTCTATTTTTTTTCACGAGACATAACATTTTGCTAAGGTGAGTTTTACATAGCCCCTTTTCTATTTATCACCATTTTTGGGGTGAAACATGTTACAACATTATTTATGCAATTCAATCATCAATGTGTCTATGTGTATTTCTATGTTGCATTATGTCTTGAACATGACTAGGGTAAGCACAATTCTAGCATAAACATTCATCAGCCAAACGGTATAAATTGATAGATCTATTGGACTGACAATCCCACCCGGATACGTACCTCCTACAAAGGTAGCGTGGGTGTTTGTTACTGCAATATAAACGAGTGAACCATGAGCGTATGGGATGTACCACAATACAACAGTCACAATGGTTGATTATGCACTCGATTTACTTCTAGTATGTTTTCACATATGGACTAGATTGCCATGACACATGAATTGCACAACAATTTTATTCGATTATCAAAACCTATGTAATTCTCACCAACTTTTGTTGACCCAAAATATTTTCAACTTAACATGTTTCAGGTTCTACTTACTTGAAGATTTGAATTAATGCTTGAAGATGTGTGCATAGTTTTATTCAATTTGATGTACGAATTCTTGTAGAACAATTGTATGTAATTTATTTAAATCATTTAATGAAATTTATTATTCGCCATGAGCTACTGAACAATCATCAATACGTGGCACCTCGATGTTTCCGCCATCGGTTGGGGTGTTACAGAACACATAAGCCATGTCAAGTAAATAGTTTAAGTATAAAAGTTTAGCAATTCATATGTCTATCGTAAGTTTAAGTCTACATGAATAAACATGATATGTTGAATTGACATAATCAAACCTCCGACTAGTTTAGGTCCATCCCGTCATCCACGGTTCACCTTAATAATATGTTGGAACGATAACAATCACCCACGCTACCTATGTAGGAGGTACACGTATCCGGGTGGGATTGTCAATCCAATAGATCTATTATTGAGTATCGCCGGCTTGGCCATAGCTAATGATTATGTAATGTTGAAACTCGTTGAAACTCGTTGAAACTGTTGTTGTTGTCTAAATCATGAGGCATTAAAGTTTACAACTAGACATGCATGTAGAATTGCTTAAGTATAATGTTGCAAGTATGAAGAATTGCATAAACATGGTTACGTAAACTCACCTTAGCAAAGTATTAAGTCTCGAGAAATAGAATATGTGTAGCCCCAAAGTTGCCAATTACAAGAGCTTATAATCAAAGCTTCAATTGTAGAAGTAATAGACTATAGAAGAAAGGTATGAGGGAAAGTTTAATCGGATTGAAACAATCGATTTAGAGGTGCAAAGTATAATGGGTCATATGTGGGTTTTTATACTATTTTTGGATTCAATTAGCCATTAAAATTGGTCAACACCATAAAGTAAGGTTTTATGATGAATTGACTATTTGACTAAGACTTTGACTGTTTGACTAAGACTTTGACTAGGACTTTGACTATGACTTTATTTAAAAAAAAATCTTGTATGTGAAAAAAAAAGAATTTAGAATCATATTATTATTATTATTATTATTATTATTTATATACATTTATGTATGTATATAAGTTGTGAGTTAGGATAAATAAAGACTTAGGCACATTTGTATAATATTAATGATAAAGGTGTAATATATATATATATATAAGGGCTTTTTATGTATTAAAATTTTGGGGAAAATTTTGCGATGTTACAGTCTCCCCTACTTTTGGAAACTTCGTCCCGAAGTTTATTGAAAACACAGGGTTGAAGGTGATTGGGTAGAAATTAGGACAAGGGTGGTTTGGGAAGTTTCGAGTTGAGGCATGACATAAATTTATAGGTAACAGAATAAACTGTTTCGAATAATTTGGGTAAGAGTTTTGATATGTGTGAGTTTTAAGGGTTGGATTAGGTTCATCTGAAATAGCAAGGAGAATAAGAATCTTAAGTTTTAGGAGTCCTAAAAGGAATGAGTTGATGGACTATTAAAAGACTAAATGAACTACCAGATAACTAAGGTTTATAATTGGTCAACTACCGAAAACCTTGATAGAATTTCACACTACCTTAACGTACCTGTAAATTCATGATTACGTTCCGGACCGCAATCACCAATTTACCTTACATTAGGGTTTTGTGTCCTTCTATAACTCTAGACACACATGTAAAATAATATGATTAACCATGTATCCAAAAATGAGTCCAACTGTTGAGCAGGAAAAAGACTTCTACCAGTCAGTGAGTAGGAACCTCTACCGATTGTTGAGCAGGTATGATAGCCTCTACCAGTCGTTGAGCAGGTTGTAGGGCCTCTACCGACTGTTGAGCAGGCATGATGACCTCTACCAATCGTTGAGTAGGTTATTTTGTACTCTACTAACTGTTGAGCAAGTACTTCATCCTCTATCAGTTGTTTGATTAAGTGTACCAATTATTACGCACATAAATTGCAAATTGATAATATGTACATGTAAGCAATCAAGTATCAAGTATAGCATACGAGTTGTAATAGAGTTGCCCTAGACAAGGTTAATGACTCTAGGTGTGTCTATAGCAAATAGTTTATATTCCATGAATTCTAGTTTCAAATGTTCAAATATGGTAGGTAGTCGAATCCTCATGTATAACTAAGGATTATGTTTGATGCAACACACAATCAAGTTTCAATAGTTTGGTTATCATGGGTAACTAGCTCATGTGTGAGAAGGTGAAGGATATGAGTTTAGTTCTTGAGAGGATGATGAAAAATCTTGAAGCAGAATCAAGGTTGTGAGAGATAGTGAATGTGAAGATAGTTGATAAAGAGTTTATTTTATAGTAAGGAGATTATGTAGCAGTGTAAATTTTGGGGTTTGGATCAAAGGTTAGAATCAAGTGTATGAGATAACATGATTGCGGCAAATAGCAAAAATTGTAAAAGTTTCGAACTTGTTGAAAATAAGTAGGTATCAATGGGGAGTTGGAGATTAAATTTTTGTTCATGAGGATGGAAAGGTTTTAAAATTGGTTTTATACCTAAAACAAAAGTCGTTAAATAGTACAAACTAAGTGAGCTTTGTTTAACATATTCCCGTTAGTTGGAGATTTTAAACATGACATTAGGTTTTGAAGATCAAGGTTCAATTAAGTGATTTTTAATAGATTAAAGCATTATATAGAAAAATCTTTTGTTATGTCTATAAATAAACAATTGAATTTAAGTTCGAGGCATCTTTTGACAAAAATATTTATTTTGTAAAGTTACCAGGTAATGAAAATACAACAAGATTTAGAAATCTTTAGTTTGTGCTAAGGTATGAGGTTATAGTTTTTAAAAAAAGTAACATGTGGAGAAATGAAATAATATGATTTGGGTAGGGTGTTGAATATTTAAAAAGTGGCTAAGATGGTAAGGTGAAGTGTGATTGTGAAATCCATAGATGGTTATGAAATGAGATTGATTTAAGCTGTAAAATTTTGAGATTTTAGAGCTTAGTTTTAGGAAAGTGAGTGTAATCATTTATTCATTAATTAAAACGAATAAATGAAAACGTTGACTTATCAAAACTTCTAGATTCTAATAACATAATGAAGACATGCTTTAGCCTATAAGTGAACACTCATCCTGAGAATTCCCAGGTAGGCATCCGGGTCCCTCGTCTGATTGGGATTTATGCGCAATGCCAGTCCTAGACAGAAAACTCAGAATACAGGCGTTCACCCTTCCAGATTGCACGTGTTCGTTATTAAAATCTAGAACTTCGACGAGATCTTCAAGGTGGTTCAGGCTAAACCTGAGGATTTGTCCTATTAGTCTAAGAGTATATCTTGTGATGGAGAGCACTCTTCTTGTAGAGACTAAAGTAAGGATAAGAAGTAGGATAGAGAATATAAACAAGTAAGGTTGCAAGTAAAAGGAGCAAGTACTGATTAAAATCTTATGGTTATAGACTAGATTTTTTTTTCTAATAACCTAATTCCCTATAACCAAGGCTCTGATACCAATCTGTAACACCCCAACCGATGGCGGAAACATCGAGGTGTCACGTAAGAATGAGTATACAGTAGCACATGGTAACCAAATTTTAATTGAAATTAATTTAAAGTGCAAATATCCAAAAATGGAAATACATAATGAGTTTTAAGTGGAAATCTAATACATCATAAAAACCAAACAATCATAAACTTCAATTTGTCTTCTCATGCTAACACTCTAGTCTTCACGCATCATTATTTCCTGTTGAGTTGTAAAAAATGGGGGGGGGGGGTCAACTAGAAGTTGGTGAGAATACATAAGCCATGTCAAGCAAATAGTTTAAGTATAAAAGTTTAGCAATTCATATGTCTATCGTAAGTTTATGTCTACATGAATAAACATGATATGTTGAATCGACATAATCAAACCTCCGACTAGTTTAGGTCCATCCCGTCATCCACGGTTCACCTTAATAATATGTTGGAACGATAACAATCACCCACGCTACCTATGTAGGAGGTACACGTATCCGGGTGGGATTGTCAATCCAATAGATCTATTATTGAGTATCGCCGGCTTGGCCATAGCTAATGATTATGTAATGTTGAAACTCGTTGAAACTCGTTGAAACTGTTGTTGTTGTCTAAATCATGAGGCATTAAAATTTACAACTAGACATGCATGTAGAATTGCTTAAGTATAATGTTGCAAGTATGAAGAATTGCATAAACATGGTTACGTAAACTCACCTTAGCAAAGTATTAAGTCTCGAGAAATAGAATATGTGTAGCCCCAAAGTTGCCAATTACAAGAGCTTATAATCAAAGCTTCAATTGTAGAAGTAATAGACTATAGAAGAAAGGTATGAGGGAAAGTTTAATCGGATTGAAACAATCGATTTAGAGGTGCAAAGTATAATGGGTCATATGTGGGTTTTTATACTATTTTTGGATTCAATTAGCCATTAAAATTGGTCAACACCATAAAGTAAGGTTTTATGATGAATTGACTATTTGACTAAGACTTTGACTGTTTGACTAAGACTTTGACTAGGACTTTGACTATGACTTTATTTAAAAAAAAATCTTGTATGTGAAAAAAAAGAATTTAGAATCATATTATTATTATTATTATTATTATTTATATACATTTATGTATGTATATAAGTTGTGAGTTAGGATAAATAAAGACTTAGGCACATTTGTATAATATTAATGATAAAGGTGTAATATATATATATATATAAGGGCTTTTTATGTATTAAAATTTTGGGGAAAATTTTGCGATGTTACAGGTTTGAATAGAAATAGCACATGTCCTTCTTCAGGTAAGTCCACATGGTTAATCATCCAATTGTACCATTTTCCTACAGAAATAGCACAAGTCCTTCTTCAGGTAAACCCTCACACTTGTTTCTCATAATCCCAGCTTATGAATCACCATAGTTAATATTTGAGTAAGTTATGAAGGTTAGAAGATTAGGGTTCATGGTGTTGAAGTTCGGGAAGAAGATACTAGGTTAGAGAAGAACGAAGGGAGAGAGAGTGAGATTGTTATAAACCTGAAACTAATAAGTTATGTTGGAGCAATGGTTGTGAAAAGAAATCGACAGTAGGATCGGCGCTAAGAAGCCACCCATACAGAGTGACGATAGTCGTTTTCGGCACTGTAAAGCGATCGTTTTACTCATATAAAGTGTTCGATGTCACTTTGAGTACACATTGTGCATGACATTACATTTTGCATGTGTCATTTCATAACTTGCACCGACTTGAGATATGAGTTTGATTAGCTTAAATCTCTCTGATCCATGGTATCCACTTTCAAAGGATCCATGACACGCGATAATCGCTACGGTTAGTGGATACCATGGATCAGAGAGATTCAAGCTAATCAAACTTATATCTCATGTTGGTCCAACAACTGAATTTGACTTGCTTGCATAGGAATCTTGTACGAAATCATTCTCACATGAATATCCTTTGATGAATGTATTAGGGGTTGGAAACTCGGAAGACCAATGACCCTCTGGCAAACCTCCGTAAAGGTCTTCAGAGTTTCCATGGGAAGGTAAACATACTTGAAATCAATGGGAAGGTAAACGATTCTAGCAGCTGGATATCAGGCAGACGTTTGTCAAAAGAATTTTGTACTATGCATTCTCACATGAATATCCATTGATGAATGTGTATTAGGGGTTGGAAACTCTGAAGACCAATGACCCTCTGGCAAACCTCCGTTAAGGTCTTCAGAGTTTCCATGGGAAGGTAAACATATATAACATTCTCTTCTTCTTCCCTTACAAATCACTTTGCCATTAATACCAATGGACTACCCTCACGTCGGTATGACCATCACCTAGTTGCAGGTTGCCTTCAGTTGTTGTCAGAGAGATATCTGCCAACGATGAAGGCAACATACTTGAAATCAATGGGAAGATAAACAATCCTCATCCACAATGTTCTTACCTATAGCTACCAACCATCCGGTTGTTTTCAGGTTGCCTTCATCGTTGACAGATAATGAGATTTGGTGTTAGATCATAAGCAAAAAGGTAGACCACACCACTGTTAGTGAACCCTGTGTTGGATGGAGAGTGAGATTGTTATAAACCTGAAACTAATAAGTTATGTTGGAGCAATGGTTGTGGAAAGAAATCGACAGTAGGATCGGCGCTAAGAAGCCACCCATACAGAGTGACGATAGTCGTTTTCGCCACTGTAAAGCGATCGTTTTACTCATATAAAGTGTTCTATGTCACTGTGAGTACACATTGTGCATCACATTACATTTTACATGTGTCATTTCATAACTTGCACCGGCTTGAGATATGAGTTTGATTAGCTTAAATCTATCTGATCCATGGTATCCACTTTCAAAGGATCCATGACACGCGATAATCGCTACGGTTAGTGGATACCATGGATCAGAGAGATTCAAACTAATCAAACTCATATATCAAGTTGGTCCAACAACTGAATTTGACTTGCTTGCATAGGAATCTTGTACGAAATCATTCTCACATGAATATCCTTTGATGAGGGGTTGGAAACTCTGAAGACCAATGACCCTCTGGCAAACCTCTGTAAAGGTCTTCAGAGTTTCCATGGGAAGGTAAACATACTTGAAATCAATGGGAAGGTAAACAATTCCAGGGCAACCCTTGTTTGATTATACTCGTGTCAAGGGTTTTAAGACAAGGAAGATGAATTCAGTTGGATAGTGAGATTGATAACTTCTCTATGGAAGTTGCTAAAATAGTTAAACAAAAGCTGAAATTATACAGTTATTTGGAATGTTCCTGATCATTACAGTGAGATTGATAACTTCTCTATGGAAGCAACAAATTCAAAACAAAGGTAGGTTTGCTAGGGGGTCACTATTCATACATAAAGAGTATAATCAAACAAGGGTTGTTATCAGAGATATATCGGTCAATGATGAAGGCAACCATAGTGATCATTACGGTTATTTGGAATGTTTCTGATCATTATAGCCAGTACAACGAACTCTGCCGGGATGCAAATCGTGATGTGATGGATGTATTATTCACAAATACATTTTTTTAACTATTATAGCAACTTCCATAAGATGGAAGGGTTTGAAAAGAAATAGCACAAGTCCTTCTTCAGGTAAGTCATCCACATGGTTAATCATCAGATTGTACCATTTTCCTACAGTATCATAAGACTATAAGGGGTGGTGGGGGGGGGGGGGGGAGAGGGGGATGAAGCGTCATGTGGCACTTGTGGGCCCCTTGTGGGGGGGAAATAATTGTGGGGAGTGGAAGGGGGGGGGGGGGAAGAGGTGGGGGGAAGTGACACGTGGCATTTTGTTTTTTTTTTTTTTTTTTAACTTTGATATATAAAACAATAATAATAATAAATATTTTTAATTAATAAAAACCTAGAAAAATACAAAAACAAAACCTAGAAAATTAAAAAAAATACAAAAAAAACCGAAAAAAATTAAAGACTAACAAATCAGTTGATATTATATTTTTCCATAATATCACGCTTCATTTGAAGCGTCATCTCTAACTCGGGCTCTTGAAGATGCTCGGTGTTCATGGCGAGAAATTTCATATCCTCGCGTTTTTCGTGCTGCTCTCTGATAGACAATTTGCGCTCTTTCATAGTCAACTTCTTTTCAAACGCTTCGCGAATATTTTTTTTCTCCTCGAGTATTTTTTCTTGAATCGTATTGAACTGAATCATGGTGGCATTTAAATCTTGCAAGTCAGCGCTGTAGGCGCCGGTTGATCCAGAACCCGAACCCGAGGCAGTAGATTTTTGCGCCCTCTTTTTTGACTTATCTCGACCGGGTGGGCGACTCAATTCCTCTTCAAACTCGTCTTCATCCAAATTAACGGCTTCTACGTTTTCAGGATCAGTTTGACGGTTTCTTGACGAATTTGTTTTCGACCTTTTTGCGGAGTTGCTTGCAGTGGGGACGTACGCCCATTTTGAATGGTTCTTGGCGACTTCCCAACAATGAAGAAACTTGAATTCGAGACCGGTTTCGTTACGATACGCTAATAGCGACCGGCTGAGGCTGTCGGTGTCCGTTTCACCGCTTTTTGGATTGTTTCTTGCGTAATAATAATGCGGTTGAAACGCGTTCATTGCCCTGTTTATCTCTGTCCACTTGGACGAGAGTCTATCATTTGCTCGATAGAACTCTCGTCCCATCAACCCATGGAACGCGGCGTTTATGTCGTTCCAAAAGTCGATTTTATGGCGACTAGTTCCTACAAAAAAAAAAAAAAAAAAAATATTAGCAACACCTTACAAATAAAAATCATGTTAAAAAAATTATTACAAATACCTTCTTGTTTTTCCGACTCGCTTATCCACGCTTTCGTTATAGCGAGCTCTTCATCGGGTGTCCACTTAATTGGTTGGCGGTTAGCGGCGGCTATTGCTTTCTCCTCCAGTGTCTTCCTCCTGTGACTTCTTCTTGCAGGGGGGTTTTACCCGAAGATGATCCCGCGACATTTTGGGGTTGTGTTTCGGGTACGGTTTGGGTTAAAGGAAGTTGTGAAGGAAGTTGTGAAGGAACGAGAGAATCATTGAATGGGAAATTCGGATAAATTTGCCCACTAATGAAACCCGCATAACCCGCGTAGTCGGGACAAGGTGAAGGAATGGGTGGACGGTTTGGGATCGGGCGAACCGGTGGTGTATTCGGGTTTGGGGCAAACGCGTAAGGGTTGTTCGGGTCGAAGCCTCGGTTGTATGGGTTCATTGTTGGTTGAGGAAGTGTATAAAATTTAGATGAAAAGTGTATAAAATTTGGTTGAAAAGTGTATAAAAATTGGTTAAAGTGGGTGTTTTGTAGTGAAATGGGGGTAATTTATAAATTTTTTTTTTGACCGTTGCTTATAGCCGTTGGTATTTAAATTTTTTTTTTAATCGACCGTTGATAATAAGCTTGGCCCAATAGGAGAGAGCCACGTGGCCACCCCACTTCCCCCACGCCAGTGGGCATCCTCCCGCCCCCCCCCCCCCCCCCCCACTCCCGCCCCTCTCCACGCTGCATTGCGGCGGTGTTCCCCCCCTTCCCGCCCTCTCTCCCGCCCCCACTCCGCATAGTCTAAACAATGCTTTAGAAACTCAATATCTCATCCAATCCAAGTGTGTTATAACCACACTTGTTTCTCATAATCCCAGCTTATGAATTACCATAGTTAATATTTGAGCAAGTTATGAAGGTTAGAAGATTGTTAATTTTTATAATTTTTTTACAATAATTATATTAAAAAATTAAAAAAAATAAAATAAAAAACTAATTCAAACCACCAAAACACAAAATTTAACAGAAAAATAAAATCTGGATTCCAAGCGCCTCGCTTAGGCCTAAGCGAGGCGCCTGGGGTCAAATCAGAATAACTTACCTCAGACCGAGGTAGTTAAAAAAGTAACCAAAGCGAGGCGCTTGGGGGGGGGGGGGGGATAGAAGTGGGTGGGGGGGGGGGGGTGTTTAATATCACCACCCTTTTAAATCTCTATTATAAAAAAAAATATTTTCCCTACAACCCTAAAAGAATCCAAACCTCCAACCCACACCATTCCGGATACATCCAAGGCATCAGACTAGATACAAACACATCATCTCCTCCAATGCTTTTAGAAGTGAAATTTAAACTTTTATTCGTGTTCTTCAAAATTAGTTTATATAATTAATGTGAAATATTATGTTTACAACTTTCATACCAAGTTAGGTTTATCGTGATAATTCTTTAGGTGAAATAGTAGTACTTTATCGTGACAAACATTAGAACACTAAATAGATTTGTCGTGTCATTTTTTTCAATTGAATACCTAGGTTCAATACAACAACTAGAATAAATCGATGTTAAGTACGAGTAGGGTTATCTTGGCTTGCGAACGGTAGGCTCAACTGAAAGTCATAGAATCATTGAAATACATCTAACACTGGAACCGACGCTCTCAGATGTTGCCAAAGGGTTGGGATAACACTATAAGGCTAGGGGACGTGGGGTAGCACCCCCCGTCACATCAACTAGGTGACGCCTCTAACACCACCCCTCCATTCTTAAATTGAAGTGCCATCAGTAGCCCCACCAAGCCCTTGAGGGACATTAAGGGTCTGATTTGGTGGGGGCCATTTACTACAACCAATCAATTTTTTTCTTCCTCTTTTTTTTTTTCTTGTTTTTTTTTTAAATTAGTTTTAGGGACTTTATTTTACACCATGGACGTTAAATGTGAGGACATTAAAGCCTTCTCTGTCTATATGACATATACTAAGTTAGAGCCCCGCGTTAACACGCGGCAAATACCCGAGTAAAATGAAAATGAATATAAGATGATATTAAGTGAGAATTTATAAAATACATACATGCATGTGTTGTATAATAGTACTTAAATCTCTAACATGACAAACAAACATATAAGATTTAGTAGCTTTAATGTGTAAAGTATCTGTTTATATATTGTTTTGCAAACACTATAAATTATTATAATATAATCACATATGAACGTTTCTTATAACTGTTTAAAATATGCATATACTCAATAATTGTATAGACCATGCATTAAAGTTCAACATTCACTAATCCATTACGCAATTATGCTAAAATTCATTAGGTAAGCAAAACATTTATTTTAATTTTAGATCAAATTACACGGTGATTGAAAACTACCTTCGATAAATATTTAGAAAAAGATAGAAAGGATTTGTTGAGTTAATGTATTTTACAAAATATAGAAAATACATTGATCGTAAAATAATAGAGAAAATTAAGGAGGAGAATCAGCCGAATGTTGTGATTAATGTTGATGATTTGAAGGATTATAAAGTAAACTAAGGTATTTCCATTATGCACTTTTATATATTTGGTAGACTTTTTACCGAGATTAAAAAAGGATTAATAATATGAGTTGATTTGTACAGTATATTTTACTAAAATACAACTATGCATTTAAGTAATCGTATAACATCATTAAATTTTATGACTTTATACAAACTTAATTAAGGAATATGTATTCACCTCCAATAAAAGATAAATGACAATTGTAAAGAACATAAACATATTTCACAAACTACATTACACTAAAAAAGAAAATATATTGCTTGAATACATAATACTCATTCATAAATTTGCAAATACTTCTTGGTATACAACATTTGAAGTTTCGTTCTTAACATTACCTTCTTTATCAAGTATTAGTATTTTCAGACCATCTCTACTCGTTACCCTTGACAGTGCAACATATAGCTGTCCATGTGAAAAAACGAGATCTTTCAAGTACAAACCAACTTTGGATAGAGACTGTCCTTGGCTCTTGTTTATTGTCATTGCAAAACACATCGACTTTCATAGATATAAACATAATAGATTTTGAAAAACCTTATGTATATATATGTAATCATATACATATTCATATGTGAGGATTCACGACCTTCATTTAAACAAAAATACTCATACACATCATGTAACATCGCAAAATTTTTCCTAAATTTAGTATAGGTAAAAACCACCACTTTATTTGCATTAAACTACTTTCGTACAAAAGTAACCATGGCAAATTTATATCAAAACATTTTTTTTAAAATAATAATAATAATAATAATAATAATAATAATAATAATAATAATAACAATAATCTATGGAAGTTTAGTTTTAAAACATGAAACCAAACATACTAAACCCATTCCTTGTTTAAAATTCGGAGCCCAACAAGAGCAACCCAATAAACCACAGCCCAACAATGACCCGGCCCAAACCCACCTTGTCCCCTCCTTCCCTGCAGCAAAAAAAAAAAAAGAGTGTCTGGATCAAGGGTCGAACCCAAGATCCAGGACCGGTTTTATCACACACACACACACACACACCACTAGGCTAGGTAATGTGATTGATTCAAAACTGATTTGATAAATATTTATAAGAAACCTGCATTACATTCAAGTCAAACCAAAAGTCAACACCCAGTTTTCAATCGATTGATTAGGCTCAATTAACGGATGATTGATTCAATTAACAATTGTATTTTGATCGACTAAAAAGGCTCAACCTTTCCTAAGATAGTTCACGCGTTTAGGCCTTATTTAGTGGACTAATTAGAGTCAATCACGTGAGTTATTAGTCTTCCTTATGTCACAATTCAAATCAGTATATATAGGAGGTTGTATTGGAATTAAATCTACCCACACACTCATACATTGCCGACTTACATAACCCCTATAACATCTTTCACTTACAAACAAATATTCGCTCGATTGTGATGCACTTAGGACCGGGTTTTGGCGTTTGAATCATACGAAATACGGTATGTTTATGTTTTGATTCGTAGGTGAAATAGAGTCGATTTGGGGTATAGATCATTAGCCCCATCGTTTCATTGATGATCTGTATCATTTTTTTATTCAATTGTTTGGATTGGAGAGTTAGGGTTTATAAGATTGAATTGGGGAAGATGAATGTTTTGATTCTTATGTTAATATATTTCGAAAACAAAATAAACCGTATCAGATGTCCAGACCAGATGGTTTGGAAATCTGATTTAGAACTCAGACCCGCTTAGATTCAGGTTCGAGTCCCGCGCGGCTCAATTTCCTTTCTTTTTATTTATTATATGTATATTTTTTTGATTCTATTTGTTCTTATTGTTATTTAAACTTTTAAAATGCAAATAAATTATTAAAACATGCTTATAAATTCTACAAAAATTATTTTATGTTATTCTAGTAGAAAAGTTTAACATACAATTTTTAGTTTTCCAAAAATTATTTATTTAATATAAATAATAAATAATTCAAGTTTATTCTATTTTATTTATAAAATTCTATAAAAATATCAAAACAATTATATAAATTTCCACAAAAATTATTCTGAGTTTTTATAACATTAAACTTTTCTGAAATGATTTTTATTTATGAAAAATCATTTATTTAATATTTTTAATCAATTTTTGTTAGTTTTAATCTTAAATAAATCATAATAAATTCATTTTTCAATATTTTTGCACCAAAATTTTATATAAATTATTTCTATTTATTTGAAACAGAAATACAATTTTTAATTTAATAATTCTTTAATTTTTGTATTTTTAAATATTAAAGTTATATTTTGACAATTGGAAATAAATAGATTTAATATTCTATTTTTAAGGAAATAATTTTATAAAAATTATTTTCATACTTAAAACTTTATATTGTGACCATCTTTAATTTAAAATTTACAAAAAGACTTTTGTTTATTTATTTATCAAATTTCTCTTATTTATTAAACATTTTATTTATTAATCAAACGAACACTTATCCCTAATTCGAAACCCTAGAAATTATTTGTAGACTAGAAAAACTTAGACATATTTATTACCTTAATTATAGGGTAATACTTGGCATCGTTGGGCAACACATATTCTATTTTCACGAGACATAACATTTTGCTAAGGTGAGTTTACATAGCCCCTTTTTCTCTTTTACATTTTTGGGGTGAAACATGTTTAAACATTTTATACTATCATTTACTCATTCTTACTTGTGATTCAATTACATTATCATTTACTCATTCTATCATTTGACTGTAACAAAAAGACACAGTACAATCATTAACAATGATCAAGCCGCCTGTTTAGATTATAACGCTATAGGTTTGACAAACCCATCCCCCCGCATAAATTCAGGGATGATCGATAACAGTAACAACATTTAACTAACTTGCGAGTTAGTCCTCAGTCGACACAAGGTTTAATTGTACAAAGACGCATTATTACATGTCGGACTCATACTCTATCATCATAGAACCGTGATTGTTGTACAAACTATTATTATCTATCATATTCCAAAAACCTATGTAATTCTCACCAACTTTTGTTGACCCAAAATATTTTCAAACTTAACATGTTTCAGGTTCTACTTGCTTGAAGATTTGAGTTAATGCTTGAAGATGTGTACATAGTATTATTCATTTTCATGTACGAATTCTTGTAGAACAATTGTATGTAATTTATTTAAATCATTTAATGAAATTTATTATTCACCATGAGCTACTGAACAATCATCAATACGTGACATTCCGATGTTTCCGCCATCGGTTGGGGTGTTACACATCACACAATCTATATGTATATATTTGCTCACATATACGTTACTAAAAGAAAACATAAACTATATAATTACAAACAAATATTTTAATCAAATATACATCTAAACAAAATGATACACGATTTTGATCATGCATCAAAGTTTCAAATTCACTAATTCACTACGCAATTAGACTACAATTCATTAGGTAAGCGAGAAATTTATTTTAATTTTATATCAAATTAAACATACACATGTTTATGTCTTTTGATGTGTTGGCTAAATATTTTTTCTATATAGCGTAAGATTTAGAAAATCAACACACTAATGTATGTATGAAACTTAATTAACTTAAGTATAAATGAGTTATTTGTTTGTTTCAATAAAACATACATATACAACTACAACCCAAATACACATTATGGGCTGTAAAACATGGACACCCAAAACTCTTGCTAAAACTTATTTGGGCTTCGGCTAGGGCTAGGGCTAGCACACTTCTATGTAAAAATTTTAAAAATTAACATTGTTAGTTTATAATTAAAAGTATCAATATTAACATAAAAAAATTAAACCGTCACTTTGTAAACTGCATGAAAATACAGGACTTTTCATCTGATCAAGCAATTAATATTCAAACAGAATATTAATGATTATTAGCCTTGAAACACGGTTTTGTCAATTCAGATCTAGATACGCGGTTTGATTATATTTATATAATCATAATCACAAAAAAATAAATCACAAATCAAATAAACACCAAAACAAACACACACAAGTTCTATAAGGAAAAAGAGATTAAAGATGAAAATGGTTGTGTATTGGCGTTTCTACAGGTTCAATCAAAGATATTTCGCCATCATGAGCGACAACACACGTATATTTTTTGATTCAAGAAAGGCAATCATGCAAATGGGTGAAGATTTCCAAAGACAAATATATGAGTTTGGAAGAACAATTGGTTTGCCATGCTATGAAGAAAGTAAACTTATAAATAAGTTGGATAAAAAGTTTGGAGTAGATGAGTTTGATGAACTAATGGAGGAGTTTCATGTGAATAGTTGGATTTTTGTTGAAAACTTGAATATTGCAAGTGTGCAGTTTAACGACGGCGAATATCGGTTGTTGACACGATATGAAATTGAGAACTCCAATGACATACAGTTACTGGAGGAACTCAATCAAATAAGAATGGTCAACGAAAAAAGAAGCACAGCGATGCTGAATTTGAAATAAATGATCCGTCTCAGAATTATGCAGTTGAGGGAGGAGGCAGCAATGGTGGAAGTGGAAGAGTCAACGGATTCTGAGACGGATGAGGATGAGGAAACTTATTAAGTTTATTATGTTATGCTAAGTATGTTTTATAAGTATTTTCTAACATATTTTGTTTCATATGTTTTGAATATATTATGTTAATGCAATTTACTAACAACTTTAGTAAAAGTTGTAATTTTCTTATATTATGAAGTTCATAACTATAATGTTGTTGGTGATCTGTTTGTTTAGTTATTAGATAAGTATTTTGCATTGTTTTTGTGACACCCGACAAATTCTGGTTAACAACGTTGTCTAGATGAAAGTCTACCTTAGCGAGTCACGCGTATATTGCACTTAACTGGGTTAGTTAAGTCGGGTTATGGTTCGGGAACTATCAGTTTAGTCTAGAAGATCATTGGATGTTGGTCTAGAGGTTCATTAGATGTCAGTCCTTAACCAAGTGTACAAATGGTGACGATTCGTAGAATCGTCAGGTTATACGGAACATACAAGTCTCGAGTCCCGGGAATTGGTGAACGAGTGTGAATGCGTTTGTTTGCAAGTATTATGTGTTTACAATCATTATGTGACTTGTCGGTACGTGAAAATGTGTTAACATATGTTAAAACGGAGTTTAACGCGCAAATTGTGCTGAACCAGACCCTATAGGCGAATAGGGGTTGTATTCGCCTATAGGGTAGGCGAGTATGGTCCCCATAGGGGCGAATAGGCCCTATTCGCCTATACTAAGGGCGAATAGGATCCTATTCGCCTGATAATGCTGCGTAATCGCCTATAACGTGCTGGACGACTAAAAACGCCTATAAATACAATACTTGACCTCCTAAACATCATATTATTAACCCTAGTCGTCCCATAACCCGCCCCAACACACACACAACCTCTGGAACGCGATTTTTGATCAAAACACAAGGTTTCAAGCTTAATTCATCATTCTTTCACAAATCTAAGGTTTGGTTTCCATCCATGCAATCTTTATAAACGTTTTTATTCAATCCCTAATGGTCCAGACCTGTTCTAAAACGAAAAAGCTTTCTGAAAATCGTTAATAAGTGTTGTTAATCAGATTCTAACAATCATACATGTGTTATGTGTGTTTATGATTAATATCTAGGGTTTTTATGATTCAAGATGAGTGATTAACATGTTATTAGGTTAGTTTCAGAATAATATTGATGTCATGATAATAAAATCTGAGTAATTGTTCATTAGGGTTATAGTTGTGCATGTTAAGGTGATGATTCGTGCTATGTGTATGGTGTTTGGACTACATGGGTGCATGCAGGGCTGATAATACGAGGCAAAACGAAGGATTTTAGTTTAAACATGTTTAGAATAGTTGTTGGGATGATATTGGATGGTTACACACGTTCTGGATCTGATTTGGAGCGTTAAACGCGCGAAAAACCGGAACAGACATGCTATAAGCGAATAGGAATCCTAATCCCCTATACTATAGGCGATTAGGAGCCCATTCGCCTGAAGGGGAGCCCTAATCGCCTATAGTATAGGCGAATAGGATCCTATTCCCCTTTACTTCAGGCATTTACGATCCTAAATGCTAGTTAAGCCCTGAATTGCATGTGGGATAGCCTAATCGCCTATAAGCTCATAGAATTACATATGGTATAGCCCTAATCGCCTATAATAGAGGCGATTAGCCTTCCTAAATGCCTGTTGACCAACCTAAATGCTAGTTGACTTTTCCTAATCGCGTATACTGCTGCTGTAAGTGTAAATTAGCATTCCGAGACCCGATTTGACATCTAGGAACATGCTAGGAACCCCGTAACATATCTAATAACTTGGTAACATATGTTTGGATGCAATTACGTGATACGTGAACTACGTACTATAAGCTGTTGGACGTTAACGTATGTTAAGTGTGATTGCATGATTGTTTGTTTGGGAGCGTAAACATAACACGGGGAGTCTCGGGTCACCAATGGGATGTCGAGTCTTGTACTTTGGGTCAGTTAAACAGTCACGGTGTTTTCAAACGAACTTGGTTATGGTCTGGACATCTAGGGACTAACTAACCTGCGGGTTATTAGTCTAAGTGCTTGTAACTGTCATATGTTAGGTCGCCGCCTTACGGGACTAGCATAGCTGCTGAGTTATTCGTATTACGAAGTAACGCAACTTAAGGTGAGTTTACGGCCCCTCTTTTAAACTGGTTTCACATTTTCGGGGGAGAAAACATGTGTTAAAACGATTATTTGGTAACTACTGTCATACTATGGGTTTCTATTGTGTACTACACGATCTTTGGAAGTCCCGGGGGGAACCATGAATGTGCGGGTTTGCACAACGGGGAAATGTGAATAGCGCTATTGGGAGTGACCAACCCCGCTCGTCGACTTGGAGGGTCGGCGGGTGCATATTGTCTCATATGGGAACAACAGGAACAACAGGTTTACTACATCGGGCACACATTTGGTTTACGAGTTAGTAATGGTTTTCCAATCGTGGTAGTAACAAAACATACGCCTAGCTAGCGTACACTGGTTTTCGATTTGTTATAGTATGGACAGGTTGACTTGGTACTTGGATTACAAAACCTGTAAACTCACCAGCATTTTTGTGCTGACGTATTCTCTTACATGTTTTCTCAGGTCGCTAAGGTAGCACGACTGGACTAGGGCGCACGCGTCTGCACGGCGTCTAGTTAGGGTTGCATGGTTTTACAAACGTTGAACATTGGTTTACTATTGAATATTGTTTTGAATAAGCTTCCGCTGTAAACGGGAATTTTAAACATTGTTTTGAAATTGCATTATGTTCATTTTAGACATGTTTATTGTGATCGTTGGTTTGGATCCTGGTTTGTCATGCGCCTCGCGGTAAAACTCCGCAAGTGGATTTTGAGGGTGTGACAGTTTTGATTTGAATTTTGATTAGGCTTGTTTTATACCCATATAGTGAATGTTTACATAATTTTTTATTAGAATGATAAAGATCTGTTAATTAAAGTGTTATTAATGGAATTTTAAAATTATGTGTATTGATAGAAAGAATATGTAAAATGGATAATGTAAATTAGGAGTTGATTTGTACAATATATTTTACTAAAATATTAATATACAGTTAAGTAATCAAATAACATTTTTAAATTTTGTGAGTTTATACAAACTTAATTAACGAATATGTATTCCTTTGAATTTAAACCGAAAATAATCGAATATGATAATTGTAATAAAGATAAATGACAATTGTAATGAACACAAACATATTTCACCAAGCACATTACACTAAAAATGAGAAAGTCTATAGCTGTTTTTTTGTTGAAAAGTATAATATAGCAAGTTTGCGGTTTAACAACAATGAATATGAATTTGAAGAATATATATAAAATTTTAAACTCCAATTACATAGAGTTAATGTAGGAACTTGATCAAATACGAATGTTCAACGAAAAAAGAAGTACAGCTCCAATAAATTTGGAACAAATAATCAACCTGAGAATCATGTGGTTTATGGAAGAGGCGGCAATGGTGGAGGTGGAAGACTCATACGACTCTGAAATCGATGAGGATGAGGAAGCTTATTAAGTTTGTTATGTATTAGAATTTTGCATTGTTTTGATTTGAAATTTCATTGACGTTTTTTTATTTATATAGTGAATGTTTATATAATTGTTGATTAACTACTAATATTGTAATGGATAATGTAAAATTGAAACACAATTTTAAAGTTACTTGATTTTTCAAATGTTTATCACCGATCTATAGATAAATGCTTTAACTAATCCGTTAATTTTGAACATTTGTGTTTCCATATAATATAAGTAATAGGAGTCAATTATGTCACCACCATTATTTTGTAATTATTGTCATTTATTGTAAATGGTCAACTCTCATAAAATAGGAGACTCTTGTAATTATACATTGTAATGATTCTAATGGAAAAGGGTAAGGCATTAACCCCAATTAATCTCATTCCTTACATGGTATAGGAGTCAATTATGCCACCACCATTATTTTGTAATTATTGTCATTTATTGTAAATGGTCAACTCTCCTAAAATAGGAGACTCTTGTAATTATATATTGTAATGATTCTAATGGAAAAGGGTAAGGCATTAACCCCAATTAATCTCATTCCTTACATGGTATCATTTGCCATAACATCCTAAAGACCTTTCGCCACCACTGTGCGGCTGCCGCCACTTCTGCCACCCACCGTACACCCTTTCCGATCACCACCTTCACTTTTCTCCCCTTCCTCTTCTTATCCATGGCTGATAACAAAATCCACCGTGCCGTAATTGTCTCAAATATCAAAAACTTCGTACCTATCACGCTTGACAATGAAGCCGCTGACTACAATATGTGGTCAGAACTTTTTCGGATTCATTGCACGGCGTTTCTTGTCTCCGATCATTTGGAACCTCGTCTCATTCCTGCGGCGACAGCCACCTCCACTGAAAATCCAAACCCCCACCACCCCAACCCGACTCTTGGGAGCGTCTCGATGCCATAGTCAAATAATGGATTTATGGCACCATCTCCCTGGGTCTTCTCAAAACCATCATCAAAAAGGGCACCACCGCATATGATGCCTGGATTGCGGTAGAAAATCTTTTCCAAGATAATAAAGCTACCCGTGCTCTCTACTTAAAACAAAAGTTTGCAAACACCCGTCTTGAAAACTTCTCATCCATGCAGAGTATTGTCAAACCATCAAAGTTTTGGCAGACCAACTAAATAACGTTGATACACCCGTCGATGAACAGGATCTTGTCTTGCAGACTATCGCTGGCCTAACCGAGCAGTACGAGACCGTGGGGACCATTCTACAAAACACCAAACCTTTATCCTCTTTCTTTGAGGTTTGTTCCCAACTTTGTATGAACGAAACCACAAAAACAAACCAAGCCCTTCACTCCGCAAACAAGGCCGCTACGGCCCTACACGTTCAATCCCAACCCGCTGCCACATCCTCTGCTTCGGACACCGCCCGCAACCGCTCTGCTTCATCTTCCAGACAGGGTCGTGGAAGAGGCCGCGGCCCATCATCTCAGTCCAATCGGCCCAGAACCTCACAGACCCAACCCTCTCAACCAACAAACCCCTACATCATCTTCCCACACAATTGGGCTTCCACCCAATGGGCCGGCTTGCTGAATAACCAAACCCGATCCAACTCGCAACAAACTACCCCACCATGTCCCTACCCGTCAACCCCACGGTCCAACCCATCTCAGGGCATCCTCGGCCCACACCCTGCTCAGGCCCATGTTGCCACTTACAGTCCTACCCCAACAGATATCGCCCAGGCGCTTTACACTCTATCTATGAGTCAACCCACGGATCCGATTGGTTACATGGATACGGGCGCCTCAGGTCATATGGAGCAACCAGGTATAAATTCCCCGTCTGTTTTTAATACTTGCACTAATAAACAAATACTTGTTGGAAATGGCAACACCATTCCCGTTGTTGGACAAGGCAACAAAACTTTACCACCACCCTTTCCACCTTTAAAATTAAACAACATACTCTATGCACCTAACCTTATCAAAAACCTAATTTCTGTTCGTCGCCTAGTGACAGATAACCCTTTATCCATTGAATTTGACCCGTTTGGTTTTCTTGTGAAGGATCTCAAGACCAAGGAACCTATCCTACGATGCAATAGCTCGGGCGATCTCTATCCTCTCACCGCCAACTTCATAAAATCTCCCACCAAACCTACTGCTTTAGCTGCTGTTTCTCAAGACCGTTGGCATCAACGCCTTGGGCACCCGGGCACCTCTTTATTGCATTCGTTAAAATCTAGCTCTTCAATTAATTTCAATAAAACAAACAATGTACTTTGTCAATCATGTGTGTTTGGCAAAAGTGTGCGACTTCCATTTTATGAATCTATGAATAAAACTGCTTGCCCATTTGATATTATTCATAGTGATTTATGGACCTCACCGGTACTTAGTACCGGAGGACACCGCTATTACATTTTGTTTCTAGATGATAAAACAGATTTTCTTTGGACTTTTCCACTATCTAATAAATCTAACGTTTACACCGCATTCACTCAATTCTATACCCACATTCTCACCCAATTTGAACGAAAAATAAAACAATTCCAATGTGATAACGGCACGGAGTACACAAATAATAATTTCAAAAATTTCTGCCTTGCCAATGGGATGCAATTTCGTTTCTCATTCCCCCACACCTCGTCCCAAAACGGAAAAGCCGAAAGAAAAATCCGAACAATAAATAACATGATTCGCACTCTTCTATCCCAAGCCTCACTACCCCCCTCATTTTGGCACCACGCTCTAGAAACTGCCACATATCTTCTTAATATACTTCCCAAGAAAACCCACAAATTTCTATCCCCAACCACCCTCCTATACAACGTTCTCCCACATACACACACCTTAGAGTGTTTGGATGTCTCTGCTACCCAATCACTCCTGCCACCACCATTAACAAACTTACCAACCGCTCCAAACCATGTATCTTTCTTGGCTACCCCACCAATCATCGTGAATATAAATGCTTTGATATTTCTACGAATCAAATGTTTATATCCCGACATGTTGAATTCGAAGAATCTATCTACCCCTTCGCCATTCAACACCTTACCACCACTCATTCCTACACTTTCCTTGAACACCATCTCAACCCACTGCTGTGGAATCACATTGCTCCACACTCGCCACCTAACCCAACTCCGCAGCCCAATCCCATTGGCCAAGTTCCTATTGCCGGCCCAATTCCATCCACCTCTACCTCCTGCCCCAATCCCCAGTCCACTTCTAACCCAACCGGCCCTACTCCAACACACGGCCCATCTACAGTACCCGGCCCAACCACCTCCACCTCTATCTCCCACCCCATTCACCAGCCCACTACTACAGCTGGTCCATCCAATTCAACCACACCACACACCTCACAGCCCACCATGCACCAAGCCTCACCCAACATCAGTCCACCTCTCCATCCACCTCCGCCCCCACCCGCTCCCAACCAAGCTCGTACCATGCGCACTAGAGCGATGGATGGCATCCACAAACCAAAACAAATCTTCAACCTTAACACATTATCCATTGTCCCTATTCCCAAAACACCCCACCTTGCCTTGTCCACGCCTGAATGGTCAACTGCCATGCAAAACGAATTTAGTGCACTTATTAAAAATGAGACCTGGGAACTAGTACCACGTCACCCTAACATGAATATTATTAGATGCATGTGGCTCTTTAAACACAAATTTCGTTTGGATGGCACTTTAGAACGATACAAGGCACGATTGGTGTGTGATGGTCGTAGTCAACAAGTTGGTAATGATTGTGGTGAAACATTCAGTCCGGTGGTCAAACCAACCACTATTCGGACTGTTCTTACATTGGCCCTATCTCAGTCTTGGACAATTCATCAGCTGGACGTTACCAATGCTTTTCTGCATGGCCACCTCCAGGAAACAGTATACATGCACTAGCCCATGGGATTTCGATACCGTGATTTTCCCGACCATGTTTGCCGCCTCAAAAAGTCTCTCTATGGCCTTAAACAAGCTCCAAGGACCTGGTATCAAAGGTTTACTGACTTTGTGGTTCAGCATGGATTCACTCAATGCAAGTCAGACAACTCTTTGTTTATTTATCATCATGGGAAAGATGTCACCTACCTTCTCATCTATGTTGACGACATCATTCTCACCACTTCCTCTGATCAGTTACGGAAGAATCTTATGACTATCTTCACTAGCGAGTTTGCAATGAAGGATTTGGGTCCTCTATCTTATTTCTTGGGCATCTCTATGGTCTGGACGGGTAAAACCCTCTTTCTCTCCCAACAGTCTTATGCTAAGGACATCATTCATCGTGCAGGGATGGATTCCTGCAAGCCAGCTGCCACCCCAGTGGACACTCAAAGTAAACTATCTACTGAACCCGATTCTCCTTATGATGACCCCTACCACATACAGGAGTCTAGCTGGCGCCTTGCAATACCTTACTTTTACCCGCCCTGACATCACTTACGCGGTGCAACAGATTTGTATGCACATGCACTCGCCCTGCCTGGCTCACTGGAATGCTCTGAAAAGGATCATTCGCTACTTACAAGGTACTATTGACTTTGGCCTACACCTATCTTCCTCGCCCAATCTTAGTATTCGCGCCTACACTGACGCAGATTGGGCTGGCTGCCCTGACACGAGACGCTCCACGTCTGGCTACTGTGTCTATTTAGGGGACAATTTGGTCTCCTGGTCCTCCAAACGTCAGACCACTATTGCTCGGTCCAGTGCTGAAGCCGAGTACCGAGGTGTAGCAAATGTTGTCGCAGAAATATATTGGCTTCGAAACCTACTTCTGGAACTACACTGGCCCCTTTCCCAAGCCTCCTTGGTCTACTGTGACAACGTAAGTGCCATATATTTGTCAGGGAACCCGGTACAGTATCAACGAACAAAGCACATTGAACTCGATATACACTTTGTACGGGAACATGTTCAAAAGGGCTTAGTCCGTGTTCTACACATGCCTTCTCGCTTCCAAATCGCAAATATCTTCACCAAAGGGCTGCCTCGGATACTATTTACCGACTTCAGATCCAGTCTCAGCATCCGGTCTCCTCCCGCTTCGACTGCGGGGGTGTAATAGGAGTCAATTATGCCACCACCATTATTTTGTAATTATTGTCATTTATTGTAAATGGTCAACTCTCCTAAAACAGGAGACTCTTGTAATTATATATTGTAATGATTCTAATGGAAAATGGTAAGGCATTAACCCCAATTAATCTAATTCCTTACAATAAGCAAGGGATAGTTAATAACAACATTCAACTAATACTTTAACTTTACATGTTAACTATTCAGTAACACCACTTGATGAATACTTTAAAACAATACAATAGTAGATGTCCTACATTTCATTAAGAAAGCTAAGTAGTTTTAATTTACATAACTAACATAAGCCAAAATGATATTGTTTTAAACATGACAAATACAAAAAAAAAAAAAAAAAAAAACACCAACATACTAAATTACCAATAAAGATTGATATGTAGTTAACTTATAAGAAGTCATCATTTAGAAAACTAAACTTAAAACTATTGTCCACGAAGCATAGATAGATAATCATATACACATTCAAATGTGATGATTCACAAATCTTCATTTAAAAAACAAATACAAATACACAAAACACAATTTATATGTATATGTGTGTTGACATATCCATTAAAAATAGAAAAAATAAATTACATAATTAGATACAAATTATGGCCTAATATTCATGTTTATGCTTTTATTGTGAGAAGACATACAATGTATACACACACAGGTATCATCAAGTTACATGGACACAATAACACAACAATATTATTATCAAAACACAATTATAACAAAGTGATACTCGATTATGACTAAACATTATACTTGGACAACTATACTACACTAATTCTCAACGAAATTAGCTTAGAATTCATTAGTTGCGAAAACATTTTCTTTTATTTGTATATCAAAATACATAAATATGTTTATTTCTTTTTATGTATTGGCTAAAAATGTATTATATGCATCATAAGATTTAAAAAAATCAACACACTAAAACATAAGTATACAAATTTAACCCAAAATAACATATGGGCCTACAAAACAAGGAAACCCAAAAGAGTTGGGTAAACTTATTTGGGCTTGGGCTACAACAACACGTATTTGTAATAGAAATAACAATTAACATGTTTATTGTGTAATTAAAAATGTAAATATTTTCAACACTAAGAAATTACAACCGTCACTTGTAAATTGCATGTCTGTACATGTCTTTTCATCTGATCAAGTAATTAATACTAACCAATATTAATGATTATTAGTGTTGAAAATATATGTTCTCACATCCGATGTTTACACACGGTTTGATAATAACAATATAAATAATCATAATCATAATAAATTAATCACAAACAAGTAAACATAACAACAAACACACACAAATTCTAACAAAAAAAAAGAGATCAGAAGATGGAAATGGTTGTGCATTGGCAGTTCTGTAGGTTCAACCGTAGATATTTGGTTACCATGAACGACAATTCAACTTTAGTTTTTGGATCAAGAAAGGCTGTGATGGAAATGGACGAAGACTTTCAACGACAAATATATGATTTTGGTATAACAATAGGGTTGCCGTGTGTCACACCCTCAAATTCCACATGCGGGTTTTTCCGCGAGGCGCGTGACACACCAGGATCCAAATCAACGGTCACAATAAACGACATCTATATGATATGAAAACAACGTAAATTGCCCATTAAGTTTCAGAAATTCCACCATCGCTTGCGGAAGCGTAAAACTTTATTACAACTCAAAAGTAAAACATGAAAGTCTGATAATGCTCAAAATGAAATGCTAATGGATCCTAGACGCCGTGAGACTCCGTGCGCCTAAACTCAATGCTGCTACCTTAGCGACCTGAGAAAACATGCCAAAAAGACGTCAACATATAATGCTGGTGAGTTCACAGGTTTTAAGTTCACAAAGCGTTTCAAGCGTAAAGAGTTTCATCTCAAAAGTACTAAGTATGCAAAACCTTTAAGTACATAACAAACGTTTCCTTACTACTACGACTGTGTTGCTGAAACCATTACTGACAAGCGTTGCGTGTGTTGCCGCCCGTGTTTGAGTTGCCGAAAATAGAGACAATATGCACCCGCCCGACTCCCAGCCGCCGGGTGGGGTTCGTCAAGCCCAATAGATCTATCCACATTTCCCCCGTTGTGCCCCGCACATTCATGGTTTCCCAGGGACTTAGCGTTGCGTTTCATAAGCGTTGCATTTCAAAAGTGTTGCGTTTCATAAGCGTTGCGTTTCAAAAGTGTTGCGTTTCATAAGCGTTGCGTTTCAAAAAGTGTTGCGTTTCATAAACGTTGCGTTTCAAAACATGAACGTTGTATTTGTTAAAACGTGTGGCATGCTTCTCCCCCGAGAGTGCGTCCTCAGTAAATTAGAAATCCGATACATGTGTAATAGTCCCTACTAGTGGCGACCTATCAATGAGTTTACATAAGTGTGATGGCTACTAACCCGAAGGCTAATCAGTCCCCAAGTTGTCCAGACCGTGACCGTGTATGTTGAAAACATGTTTAAACGTTAAGCCGACCAAACCAGACAAAACCCGACATCTCATTGGTGACCCGACATCCCACGTGTTAGCCACATACAAGATATCATGCAACACATGCAATTAAACATTTAGCATGCGCAAATATTCACCCTATCTAGCATAACGCCCAATTAATGCGTAAACAGGTCCAAACACGTGTTACCAAGTTATTAGACATGTTACGGGGTTCCTAACATGTTCCTAGGTGTCAAACCGTGTTTCGGAATGTTAAAATATACATATAGCAGCAGTATACGCGATTAGGAATCAAACATGCAATTAGGAAAAGTCAACTGGTGATTAGGAGAGTCAAACTAGCGAGTAGCATTGTAATTGCCATACAAAATGGCGATTGGGCTCCCAATCGCCTATAGTTCATGCGATTGTGGGCCAATCACCTTTAATACAGGCGATTAGAAACCCCTATTCGCCCTTACTGTTCAGTTCCGCCTTTTTGCGCGTTTAACCCTCCAAATCAGATCCGAAACATGTGGAAACACCCAATATCAAACCCAAAACATTAATCCAACTATTTCAAGCAAAAATCCCTAATTTATCATCACCCTAGCCATCCCGAATGAATGTGTTTTCCCAAAATAGCATAATTATCATGTAAACATCACATCCTCATGCAAAACTTACCCTAAATAGCATATTTCCAGATTTCATCACATAATGACGTTGTTCGCAATATCCTACTGTTCTAGCATCATCCTAGAGTAAACCCTAACCTCAAACAATCAACAAAACACAACATATCATCATCAATCCTCCATAATCATTCAAACGGGTCAAAACGCCTAATATCAATATTACCCATCTATGAACCTTCAAACTCCTAGGTTATCATCATATTAACTCATTTAGATCATAAACATAATAATAATACAAGAACCATCATGTTTAAACGATAAAAATCCTATCTTGCATGAATACATCACATATAACAAGTATAGAGGTTTGGGTTTGTTTAGAAACTAATTTTAATGAGTTTTCAAAGACACAAATGTTTAGAAATCAGGTCTGGACCTTTAGGGATCAAAACAATATCATTACAAAGGTTTGGGATGAAGAACACACCTTGAAATTGTGAGATTATGAGGTGTAAAGCTTGGAAATGTGATTTCTTGCTCAAAAATGTGTTGCAGGGGTTGGATAAGGTGTGGGGTGGCTTTGGGGTGTATTAGGGTTTCACAAATGATGTTTTAAAACATAAGGGTGGTATTTATAGGCGTTTTTAGTCGTCACCTACAGAACAGGCGAGTACGCAGCAGCTATTAGCGATTAGGATTCTAATCGCCTATATTATTGGCGATTAGGATTCTAATCGCCTATACTACTGGCGATTAGGATTCTAATCGCCTATACTACTGGCGATTAGGATTCTAATCGCCTATACTATAGGCGATTACAATCCTAATTGCCTATACTATTGGTGATTACAATCCTAATTGCCTATACTATTGGTGATTACGCGTAATCACCTATAATGTCATGCAATTACGCGAAATCTCTATTTTAACACATATAAACACGTATTCACATACCGGCAAGTCATATAATGATTGTAAGAACATAATGCATGATAACTAACACGTTCCCATCCATTCACCAATTCCTGGGACTCGAGATTTACGTGTGTGCGTTAAACCCGGCGATTCTACAAATCACCCCATCCGTGTTCACATGGTTATGGACCGACACCCAATGATCCCTCGGACCATTGTACCGACTCCCGATGATTCCCAAATCATCGACACGAATCAACCGACCTAGTTAAGTATGTTTGAAAACGTTTTTCGCTAAGGTAGACTTATGTGTTTTATAAAGTGTTAACCTAAACGTGCCGGGTGTCACACCATGTTATGAAAGAGAGTAGATTGATAAATAAGTTAGATGAAAAGTTTGGAGAAGATGAGTTTGATGAACTTATGGAGGTTTTTCATGTCAATAGTTGGTTTTTTGTGGAAAAGTATAATATAGCAAGTGTTCAGTTTAACAATGGTGAATATCGGTTAATCAGCAGAGATGACATTGGAAATTCCAATGACATAGAGTTTTTGGAAGAACTCGATCAAGTCCGAATGTTTAACAGCAAAAGAAGCACAGCCATGCTCAATTTGGAACAAATGATACGTCTAAGAATTACATGGCTGAGGCAACAGGCAGCAATGGTGGAACCAGAGGAGCCATCGGATTCTAAGGTGGATGATGATGCAGAAGGTTATTAAGTATGTTAAGTTTGCTTATGCTAATTATATTTTATAAGTATGAAGCTTTTATTTTCGAATGTTAAATATAAACTTAAAATAGTTTGTGTTTCCTCTGTTTTGAATATTTTATGATGCATTTTACTAACAACTTTAGTAATTGGAAATAATATAATGTGTCAATCAGGTTAAACTTCAGAAAAACATAATTGGAAATTATGTAAAATTTATTTGTAATTCCAAAAACTCTCATAAATGTAGAACAACTGTAGTTGAGTTGAAGTCGCCATAAGTTGTCTAATTTGATTTTTCCTTGCCATTCATCTGGTACACAGGAACCAGTTTACGGGTACTTTTATACTTTACGTATGTCATTGAACTTGCGCCAGTAGGAAAAGCAGAACATTGTCCTTCATTGACCTGTATCATAAAATTAAGACATTTATTAATCCGTATTTAAAAATGTTTACTCTAAAAAACGATAAATTAGTATACAAAACAAATCTATAAATATAAAAAATTACCTCATCAACTGATTGAAACTTCAGCTTAATCTCCGACATAATAAAATTATCATCAGTAACATTAGATATCAGGTAAACTTCATCGAGTGTTTCCAAATTGTCTTTTGTTACAGATATCTTAAATGCAAACTCTCTATCACGTAGATACGTTAGCTCATCTGGAAACTTAACAGTGTAGGCACTCTATAAAAAAAATATATTGGATCTTTAGTTTTGTTAAAAAAAAACGTAATAGATAAAAATTAGACAACATCATTAGTAAAACATGATTGATGCATAAATAAGTATAGGAATACCTTGTTTTCTAAAAGCAAAGTCTCAGTAGATATTGGAATCATTTTTGATGCCTCATTATGAAACAAATTGAGTTTTACATCTCCAGTAATATCTTTAACTGTAATTTGAATGTGAAACCTGTAAACATTTAAATAATTAATATTTTTAAATAAAAATTAGTAATAATTTTTTTTTTAGTTACATGATATAATTTTTAATAAATTGAGTAGAAGTAATTGTATAAGTATTATCTTGGAACAGGTATGACATCCTTTTCACTACAACTTTCATTTATACAGGTACAAATTTCTCGTTCTTCAAAACCTCTACCCATACTAGTTGACTCATACAAAACATATTCTATATTTACCTTATCATCACACTTTGGACAAGCCATATAAAACCACCCAAAATTCTTGTGTATTTCAATAACAGTTCCTAAAATAATGAGATGTTTAACCTACATAGATTAAATAAACATTAGTAAGTTGTTATTATCTATACATATAATGAAATTATGAAAGTTTATGAGAACTTTATGTTTATTACCTCTAAAATCTCCCAGATATCACCTATGTTACAGTAAGGATTGTTAACCAAAAAATCATTCCCTGTAACAGAAAAACTTGAAGACCAGCAAAGGATGCACTTGATAGTGTATCATAGGTAGGACATTGAATTAACCTTGCACTTTTTTAATAGCAGCTAGTTAAATACAATGTTTAAAAAAATAAACTTTAAAGTATTATTTGAAATGAAAAATAATAATAAAGGCAACCTTCTTTTATAAACATTGATGAATTCAGTTGGTTCATTAATAAAAAGCCTTGAAATCCCAAGATAGGTTGAAACATAGGGAGTATCTACATAAATAACATTTGAATATAAATATCATTATAATAAATACATACTTATATAATATTTCAATATCTAATATAAGTAGATTGAAAACGAAAAAATAAGTTATAAATTTGTAGTAATAACTAACCATTGAAATATGACGCCAATCCAAATTGCAAAATCACAACCAAGGGTTCACAATTGCTATGGTTATGTAAATATGCACTCATCTGACTAGCAAATTTATCCCATAATTTCAAACAAATAACACGTCCCTTAAACATAATTATAAAATTACATATGAAAAATATAGTTAACAACAAAATGTATAAGTTATGCCCAAAACATAATAATTATAGTCCGAATTAAGATATAACAATTACAACTTACTCTGAATCTTCAATGTCCAAAAGTATAAGATTTTTTGGTTTGAAAGAACCCTTTATTTTACTATCATCGTAATTCTTTACAGCCTTAACGTAACCAATGACATCTGTAAAAAGTTATTGAAACTAATATTATTAGTTCTATAAATAGGTATAATTATAAAATTAAATATTTAATCTGATGTATACATATATAAAAAGAAAAAATACCTATCGAGTAATTTGTAAACACATCCTTTTCTATTATGGAATCAAAAAGGTAAAAATCGAAAACCATATTCATCACCAATAAAATCAAAACAGGTTAAAAGTTGAGTAAGCTGAGTGAAAAAGATTTTCTTTCCATGTGAGCCAATGTTCATATTTAAAAGACTCATATCTACACGAACATATTTAATTATGTAAGCATGCTTATCATGTAAATAACTTTCAAACATGTCAACAAATTTACTACGAATAAGAGCTTGAACTCTATCACCCTGCAAAAAAAACGGTATATGTTATTGTTAAAGTTAAAGAAAGTAACTGTATAAGACAATTTATAAGTTATATATAGAATATATAAGTATTACGTTTTCATCCATTAACACCATTTCAATGGAATAATCCTTATTAGTGTCATTTTTTGATTGTTCACGCCAAATTGTTAAGACTCTCGCCTTAATAATAATATCCTCTTGACCATATCGAAGTTGGTCAAACAATGTTATCGTTTCAGCCTCCATAAGCATTTGTAAATAACCTGTAAAACATATTTAAATATAAATTAAATGTTTTACAAACATAAAAAATCTATATATCTAATAATATTATTCTATTAAGTTTGATATTTTACTAATGCAAAAAAAAAAAAAAAACGATGAACTACACAGATTGAAAAATATAAAAACATATTAAATATTGTTTTGTATAATACACTAATAGGAAAAAGAAATGTGAAACAGATAATTCGTCTTAATTCATAAAAGTTAATAACAAACTAAAAATCAATAAAAATAAAAATAAAAATCTATAATATAGAAACCGATAACTCAAATGCCTAGAAGGAGAAAACTTAAGATTATAGTTAAAATGAATAATGGTTTGTTCAATTCTTATAGGAGAAGAATTCAAATTTATTTATAGTATGTATTAACAATTAAATATAATATCGTTATTATTCATAGTATGTACTTATAGTAATAAATATAAATTATTTTGGAAATACAAAATTAACATTAAATTGAATGAAATTGTAATAATTATAATTGTTTAACCGAATATGTTTACAAAAATAAATATTTAGACGTTTATTTAACAAAGTAAATCTTTTAAAATACAAGAATTAAAAACAACGTAAAAGTCCGGAATGAAAAGTTAATCACGATAGAAATATTATTAGAGTAGTATAATAATTATATAAAAAAACAGAATAATAAAAATTAACGTAGATTTTAAACTTTATAAATATATAAAAAAAATATGAAATTATAATAACACTAATAATTGTCTAATGTAATTGTTTATTTTAACTGTGTATATAATATTATACGTATTTTTGTTTTAATAAATATAATTTAACCAAATATAATGATGATAGTATATATTTGAATTATAAGCAATATATAATTTAACCTAATCGTAAATATGTTAACATAAATAGTTTTTATTATAAGTTTCTTTATTCTTTATTATTTAAAGAAATGAAACATATAATGAAAATCATATATTCAATAAACTAAAAATATAATAATAAATTTAATTAATTTAGTGTTATGAATTGATATTTACAGTTTTCATCAGAAAATTTAAACATTTATTGAATTGATTTATGGTCTAAGCTATATATTAATAATGATGATTGGTTATTTTAAAGTAAGTTATTAATAATTGATTTGATTTAAAATAAAGAAAAAATATAAAATTCGTATTCAAAAATTTGAAAAATTGAAACTTAAAATTCAAAATTTTTGAAACTTTATAGTTGAAAACTTATAAATTGATTTTTATGAATAAATACTACTGAATAAAATATAAAACAAATCGTATCAAGTTTTTTAAAAATGAAGTCATGTAGATTAAAAAGTTGGAGATGTAAGTTTTATAAATTCTCAAAATGATTCTATAACTGAGATTAAAATTGTTTATACAAAGAGAAATTGAATTAGTTAAAAAATTGGAAAATACAAATTTAAATATTTTATTTAGTTGATTTTCGGTTAAATATATATTATTAATGACGATTGAATTATTTTAAGGAAGTTATTAATCTAGATTGAGAGAATTAATATAAATTCGAATTTAAAAGATGAAAAAATTACACCGTTAGTCCTTATGGTTTCTACCAAATTTCAATGTAAGGTATTAAGGTTTTATTGTTTCACTTTAAGGTATTAAGTTTTTAATTTGTTTCAATGTCAGGCATAAGCTTTTAATTTGTTTCAATGTCAGGTATTAGGAACTAACCTAGTTAAAACTTAACTAAGTTTGAGGGGTATTATGGTCCATTCACCTGTTTATAAAGAAAGAAACAAAGAAAAAAAGGAATAAAATCGGCCTTGGCAGATATCGAACCCTAGACCTGGTCTGTGATGGACTCACGCCCAGACCAGTTGATCTAGGTGGGTGTTTGTTGATTTTAAGGAATCTTTTTGATATTTATAAACAAGTAGATTAAAACAAAATCCCCAATTCTTATATCCTACGAACCCTAACCCTTATCACAATCGATTGAATAAGAAAACGATAAAGATGATGAAAAAAAGCATGGGGCTTTTGTTCTAAACTATAAATCGACTCTAAAGCAAAGAGTAATTGAATCATACCGAACTGGAGATGGTGTAAATGAGCACAAGTGAGCCGAAATACAAAAACTTTGATTGGGAGAGATTTAGGATGAGATAGAGAGAAATTTTGGATGCGTTTTGGTCGCGCTACAGGTCTGAATATATAGGGTGTATAAATGTTTGGAAATGACGACGGATTTAAGATGATTGAATCGAGTTTTTGGAAGGTTTTAAAAATGCTTTTGAAATCGTTATAACCAACCATGAATCTGGTCGTAATATCGAAATTGATGGCTGGAAATGACAAGGATAATTGTGTCGGTCACCAATCAATCATCAATCGATGAAGTGGATCTTATTGATCAAGGTTCGAGGGTTCGGGTTTGGTTTGGATTGAATTGGGGAAGATGACCTGCATCGATTTCATTTATAAAGATTCTGATCGAAATAATAACTATCTGGTAGCTTAGATCAGCTGGTTTGCCTGTTCTTTTAATAAGCCAAGGTCCTAGGTTCGAGTCTTGTACAACTGGGTTTTGGTCTTTATTCTGTTTCTTTATAAATAGGTGAATGGACCATAATACCCTCAAACTCAGTTAAGTTTTAACTATGTTAGTCCTAATACCTGACATTGAAACAAATTAAAAGCTTAATACCTTAAAGTGAAACAATAAAACCTTAATACCTTACATTGAAATTTGGTGGAAACCATAAGGACTAACGGTATAATTTTTTCTTAAAAGATTCAATTCAAAATTTAAAATAATTCAAACTGAAAATTTAAAAATTTTGAAATATTATTTTATAAATTGTATACATTAATGGTTATGGTTTATATTTTTTAATTTTTTATAACTTATAAACAGTTGAGTAAATAAGGGTTATCATATATATGTCGATTTATGACTAAACATAATTTAAATGAAAATCACATATTCAAGAAATGAAACATTAAGTTATATATTAATAATGATGACTGGTTTATTTAAAGTAAGTTATTAATAATTGATATGATTTAAAATAAACAAAAAATATAAAATTCGTATTCAAAAATTTGAAACTGAAAATTCAAAATTTTTGAAACTTTACCGTTGAAAACTTATACATTGATTTTTATGAATTTTATTTAATTATTACCATTTAAAACACAATTTATTTTTAGAAACACAACTATCATAATTCAATGATTAAATTCATATAATAGTTTTATACTTTATTTTTTTTAGTAAAATTTAATAAAAAAACATAACGATGTAAGTACCCTGTAATAAAAAATATATTGCATATTTTTTTAAAAAATAAATTATATTAATTAAAAAGATCATTTGAAGATAAAAAAACCATATAATAAAGTAAGTGTAGAAATACCTTATTTTCTGAAAGTAAGGTTTCAGCAGACATTGGTATAATCTTTGAAGCTTCTTAATGAAAGCAAATGAGTCTAACCCCTGTACCGAAAACAAACACGTAAAAGATAATCATATACATCATTATATATCAAATGAAAATGTAAAGAAGATATTAAAAAGATTATGCTTGTAAACAATATATTGCAAATGTAATTTGCTAAAATAAATACTACTGAATAAAACATAAAACAAATCGTATCAAGTTTTTTAAAAATGAAGTCATGTAGATTAAAAAGTTGAGATGTAAGTTTTATAAATTCACAAAATAATTGTATAACCGAGATTAAGATTGTTTATATAGTGAGAATTTGAATTAGTTTAAAAAATTGGAAAATAGAAATTTAATAATTTTATTTAATTGATTTTTGGTTAAATATATATATTATTAATGATGATTGTATTATTTTAAGGAAGTTATTAATCTAAATTGGGAGAATTAATACAAATTCGAATTTAAAAGTTTGAATTCAAAATTCAAATAAATTCAAACTGAAATTTTAAAAATTTTGAAATAATTCTCAATGACATTCAAGGATATTTACTACTTTCCAAATCTGTGACACAAAATTAGGAAACCAATTCTCCAAAATTAAATGCTCCATAATTATTTCAGATCCATATTCAGAATCCGAACTGAGGTTTGACTCCTTATTCGATCAAATCATATTAACATAGCAATAAACTCTTTAACACCAAACCATATAAGATCTGCAAGAACAATTATGAACAATATATGAACTTCATATCTCAATCTTAAAAACATGCATCCCATCGAACATAACAGACTCGGCCAAAACAAAAAGGATTATGTTGATTAAACATAAGTTAGCCAAAACAATGATTAATTATGGAGTTTGATCAATTATCAATGTGACGAATAAATCTTCAAACCAACATAAAATATATTTGGACATGAAAAAACAACCCTCAAGCATTCAAAAACATCAAAACCCATACAAAACTCAATCCCGAATATAAACATTCATGAATAAACAGTCATGATTCACATAAAATATTACTAACCTCTTGGAACCGGAAGATCTATCTTTACTCATCTCTATATGCGGCCATGGTTGTCTAGCACCGAATCAAAAGTTGATTCGGGTAACAATCATAATCAAAGATAGAGGTTAGATTTAGAGTTTCTAATGTCGATTATAGAGGATAGATATGAAGTTCAGGTTTGAATGAGAATGAGAAAGAGATGTGCATCCTTAGTTCTATATTGAGATTATAGGAATAGACTATTTATACCCGCGGGGTTACCGGGTTATAATCTGGTATCATGGGTCGGGTTTTTTATCCCATAAGTAAGTTAAATGGATAGTATGGAGGCCATCTAGAGGTGCCACCTCAACAATAGTTACTCCTTTATTATATATATATATATATAGATATATATAGATATATAGATATAGATGTGTCGCTTTAAAGCCCATATTGCTTTATTCCTCACCTCTTTGTTTGAAAGCGAACCTTTTAAAATTTTAAATTGCTTATGTTGTGTGTTTGAATAGGCTACAAAGATACCTTCGTTTTTATTGGAAAAGAGTGCTGAAGAAATAAATTTATGAACCTCTCTGAGGTTAAAACAATAGTTATCTATCTTATATGTTAACATGAAGTTTAATAATGAGTTAATGACCATGTTTTGTATAGAAAACCAAAGATCGTAAAATCTTGTGTCATTTTGAGTATCTCATAATCTCATTTCCCGAGTATTTTTAAATCCAGAATGGACCGGACTGTCACAATTGTTAAACAAGGAACCAGATTAGCTACCAATCAAACCTTGGTCAATAAACCAAGGGGATTTTTGAAAATCCTTGCTCGGACCGGAGACCAATATGACCCTATAAATACAAATTCCTTAAATAAATAAATAAACTAAATTAAAAAGACATATATACCCCTGACCCATTTGTTTACGTGGACAAAAAGATTAAGTCCAACAATCACCACATAATCCTTGTTTGTTCACATTATCCTACATAGCTCGAACACCAATCACACCTTAATCGTAAAACACTAAACCCACCTTCACCAACCAAAAACTAGCCACTAACTTTGTTTTATGCAACAAAAGATCCATCCATGTGTTGTTTCATTTATATTGCATCTATTAGTTATCATGATTGAAGAAGATGCTAACCCGTTTGTTTGAATGCCACATATTTCCCACTTTTGAACAACATAAAAAACTAATATTGATTTGATTATAGCCGCAAACTTCCCTAGTCAATCTAAACCTGTTACTATCCATTGCTAAACGAACCCCTCATGCTGATCTTGTTTCTACTATAACCAAGCACGTTGGTTTGTTACCTGTTGAAAAAACACGCCACTTGCTGTATTTCTTCTCATCTAAGAAGCTATCGAAACCCAATCTTGATAAACTTTCTTATATTGCTATTCAATCACCAAGAAACCTTTTACGACCGTTGCAGCCTCATAAATAACAAAGGATGCTCACCCTCCTTGGATAACGACTCCCAAAACTGTCAGCACCAAGCCCTAATTTAAACATAACTTTATATTTAAAACTGTACATATTATATGATTGATATCTTTTATTTAACATAAAAAAAGTTAAAAAAAAAAACATATGTTTATTATATATACTTTTGATAAAAAGAAAATCTTACATCTAATTAAATTTTGATGTACTTTTATGGATATTATTATATTCATTACGATTATTAAGTTTCTTTGTTTCTCCTCACTATATGTTATTTGTTGTTTTATACATTCAAAAAGCGTTTTTTTATCCCAAAGGCACTGGTGAGAGTAAACTTTCTATTGGTAGGGATAAAGAAAATGTTTGCTCTCATCTCACATTCTCATGTCCTACTAATAGTGGATTTTATTGAATACATTTGTTTCTTTGTTTTATGAAAAAGAATATGTATTTTTAAATTGTGGAATAATCTTGGTATTCTACACTAGTTTGTCATGTCCGATCAGTGAACTGATAGAACGGCTTAAAGATTACTGTTCCAAATTCAAAACAATGTGATTATTTGCTAGTTTTAGAAATCTTCATTTCTATATAATGTTGTGTTTTATTATTTTTTTTTATTTTTTTATTTTCATTTCCTTTCATTAAAACAAAATACGAAAGTTACATCACAATAGAAGGTAGACGGGCAACAAGCTGCGCCGCCACCCCCTTTTTGAATAGCGAACCCTAGTCTACCAAAGACAAATCTTTAACCTCCTGGAGATGAACTATTGCTGTGGACGACCCGTTGGACCCTGGTCAAGAAACGTGTTAAAATAATGAGGTATAATAATGTGTTGTATCTCATAATTTCATGGTTATATATATTTTATTTTTAAATAATAATTTGTAATGTTTTACATTTTATTATCTTGATATTGTTTGGGCTGAAGTTAGTTGTAGTCTATGAATTCAGCGTTTGGGCTCATGTTGAGTTTGTAGACATAATGGGTTGATGTATTGGGCTTGTTTAGTCCAGGTGGTTTATAAGTCCAGATGGGCTTAAAGGCCTTGTATGAGTTGTGTTTGTTCTGGAGTATTTCTGATCGTTAGATCACGATCCGTGTGATAATATCAGATCGTGTGGTTATAATTGATTGCTGGTGTGTTTCTTATCTCGATATTCTAACCACACTATATATAGAATGTGTACGTATACTGTGCAGGTCTTTAGCTCACATTTTCTCTCAGTCTCTCTCATATTCAAAGGTCTCTCTGTCTTGGGCGATTAGGGTTTCTGGTTCAACCAGAGGTTGAAGATCCTATTAGCTGATTTTGTCTAGTCTTGATCTCTTACGTGTATAGTCTGTAAGATTGTCTAGTATTTTCTTTGTATTTTTCATTCTGTATTCTGGTCTTAGATCAACTGATAATCATCAGTTGATCAAGTATTGTATTCTTAGAGTTCTTCTGTTTGGAAGAACTCATCTGGGTATCTTGGGGGTTTTTTGGGTTGGCTAAATAATAAAGTTTTGGTCGCCTGGTTTTGTCGCTATATCTTGTTCATTCTGTATTATTGTTGTATGTTCTTGTGTGTGATTGAGAGATCTAGTCTGTCTGAGTTTTTGACAAAACGAATAACTTCTGGCGCTAGGAAGTCAAAGGTATCAAAAGCCAAAGGGATAAAGACATGTTGTGTTTTATAAAAATTTTAGTTAACCTATATTGAAATTATGTTTAACACAGAATAATTCACTTGTCTTTTGTATAAAGGGATATTTTTAAAGTGTGTTTGATTTTGTTGAGAAACATTATGAAAATAACCATTTTTTTGTGTATGTATATAGTGGGTGACCGCACTAGACATAAACACTTTTTTTCTTTCTCTCTTTTTAGATTTACAACTTTTTTTAGTTATTATATAATTGTTATTTATAGAATTTAAACACAAAAGTATTGTTGTAAGAGCTAGTTTGATAATAGGCGAGGTTGCGAGTTCAAGACTTCGTAGCCCAACGTTTTTTTTTTTTTTTTTTTTTTTATCATGCTTACATATCCTCCACCTTTGTAGAACCTAGTTTAAAAAAAATAGACATATATCTATGTTAAATTGAGCTTGTAACATTTTAATTAGGTTGCCTTTATGTGTAGCTCGATTAGACTTTGAGCCGAGCCTAAAATAGTAAACTTCGTTTATGTACGAGTTTTTATTTTAAGACCTCAATTTTATTAGTTGCAAAGGTACTCGAAATCTCAAGAACAACCTAGCATACGGACAATATTATCTTTAAAATATACAATCCATATTTGGTGAATCAATATAACGAGTTGACGTTAACCCGCGCGTTGCGGCGGGATAATAATTATGAATATTTTTCATATTATTACATGAGATGTGAAAATTCTTTACTTTATGTTAGTTGAGAATAATATTTTAATTAAAATTGTAGTAATAATATAACTTGAGAATATTTAATTTACTTAAAGAATTACTATATGGAGTGGGTCAAAATTGATTATACACCGCCCACACACCCACGTTGTCTTTATTTAATCCAATAGTAGAAAAAAAAACTACCACTTTTAGTAATGTTATATATATATATTAAAAATGAAATTGCTGAGGTGTGGGTAGTATCCAACCAACAAAATAAAACACATAAAAATAACATAATTTTGAGAACATTTGATTTCCATTCACATCTTCAAATAATAATAATATATAATTTAACTTTTGGTATATATACCATTAACAACTCCAGATTAGCATAACTTGATCGGTTTCAATAATTATTTAAGCTTTTTGATTGTTAGAAGTTGTCACAATGTAGAAATTTTAAGGTATATAAAGCAAAAATCAAATTCCAATTTTTATACCCATAAAAATTATTTGTGGTTATTGATTTTGCTTTGTAGTTTTTATTTCTAATTTAGATATGAACAATAATTTCATATAAATGTGGTGTGATAGTAGCAGTGGATAACATGAATTGAATTTACTTTTAATTCTTCTAAAAAGGATACATGTTATAATACTTGAGGGATATATCAATTTTATTAAATATGGCATTATGCATAGAAAATTCTAAGTACATCTTGAATAAATATAATCTAATATCATATTTGGGAGAACGGAAAACAATGGGCGCGAGTCAAAACTAAAACTCAGATCCCCATTCTTACTTTTATTTAATTAAAAAAAAGAGAGACAAAAAACATCTCCGTCTTCATGGTCTCATCTCATGTGATCTTCTGCACACCCTCAACAAACATACCTTAATAATTGCACCAAAGTAGTCTGAGAAGAAACCAGCACCACATCACGGCCACCACAAAAATGGCAACATAATCTCAGGTTTCTTCGGCGGTGAAACCGGTTAGAGGATCTGGTTTCCTTAACACTCTTTCTTTATCCTCTTTAAACGGCGACGGCGGGTTACGATCAGCGATGGCGGTGTTGTTATGGTGAAGTCGCTGCTGACCTTCGGTAACCCGTTCTACGGCTGCATGTGGTTTTGGCGACTGGATCTGCCTAAGAGGGGTGTGGTGCGGTGTTGAATGACAAGTGACAGGTCGGTTGGGAAGAACGAAAGAAAAACGGTGTGATGACGGTAGGCGTTAACTTGCATTTTGTATAGCCATCAATGTTTTCATAACCGATGTAATGACGGTTGGCGTGATAGACGGTTGAGAAGAAAGAAAGAAAACGGAGAGATGACAGTTAACGGTAAAATGCATTTCGTAAAAGAAAGAAAACGGCTACATGACGGTTATCGTTAAGTTGCATTTTGTATATATACGAGTTGCGCTTGCCCGCGCGTTGCGGCGGGATCTTGATTATGAATGTTTTAGTATCATCATATGAGTGCGAAAATTCATAACTTTATTCAAACATCTTTCCTTTTTTATTTTTATCTTTTTTTGCATTATCCCTAACCTACACCAACACACCTAAAGCATTCTACTTCAAAAGACAAAGTGTTTGGGGATGACCCGAATTTTGGGGTCCTAACTTTGTACTGAAAATGTTGTTGTATTTTTTTAAATTTAAAATTGCCTTAGTCACAACATACAAATTACATCTTTTGCATATTTTAAAATAACCCAAAAGAAAAATCAACCAAACTCAATTAACTGAAAACTAATTTTCTTTTTATTCAAAATCAATAAAACCCAATCAAATAAAAGAAATAATGTCAAATAGTCAAATATAAATAAAGTTTTGCATTTATAGACATGATTACAAAACAAATTGTCCATGTAAAACCTAATTCAACAACAAAAATCTCCAATTTCAACGTCTTATATAGTTAAAGAAATATAATTAAATAAACTATTTTTTAAGTAAACAATTTTTTTTTCTTTTTGTGGCTTTATTTGTTCGGTTGTTTCTTTTGAAATTAGAAGTATTACAATTTCTATTTTAATAAAAAAAATTAAGCACTCATAACTCCATGTTTTTTCCTTCGATATTTGACTTTATTCTTTTGACTTGTGATAAATTCAAAACACCTCTCAGACTCTTTTTCTGCAAGGTTGTTTGTGATTTTCATTCCGACAAAATATTGATTATGTATGATTGGTTTAAAAGTTTTTCTTTTGATGTTTTATGATTAAACGAAATATGATTTTTTTTTTTGTTTCCACAAAACACCGATTTGATTTTAAACAATATTTATCGAATCGATGTGAATTCCGTTGATAAGAAAAATGCAATTTTCCAATTCAAACGAACCAATCTTCATATTAATCTTCAAAATCAGACCAAGACCAAAGAGGAATCTCCACTCTCAATTCTTATGTACTGATAATAATTGCAGACCAGAAAAGGAATTGAATGAGCGATCTTCTTCAATCAGTAATTGTAATAGGGTATACATAATATGGTATAGATGTTTTTATTTGTGATTGCCGGCCAATTCTACCAAATTAAAATCGCAGTCTCGTGGTAGAAAATTCGGCTTTTTATGATTCCTATTGTAATTATCCGGCGATTTATGAGTGTAACAGTTACGTGGTAATTGATGTCCCTTTCCGGGGGATGCTACCAGAATAGACGACAGTTCCATAAAAAATGCAACGCATAGGTTAGGATTTTACAATAATATGCACATCTTCGTTGGTTTTTTTGAACTTTTTTGTTATTCAAAGGAACAATAAAGAATCCTTACATGAAAGATGAATTTGGAAACGGTTGCAAACAATCATAAATTGTGTTGTTGAAAATGAGATGTGGAAAAGAAAGATATTGAAGCGGGTTATTAAAATCAAATGGATTTGGAAATAAGAAAAAAAAACTTGCAAGTCAGAATCGGTGCTTTATGATATGTATTGTTTTTTGTGCTATGGTGTTGCAAATTGTATGTGTAATAATTTGTGAAACGGTGAGAAGGGACAGGAAAAGTGGTGACTCTTAGAAGTTGCCTAAGTTGCTAATTGTAGGAAAGAGTGATGACTCTTAGAGGAGATTAATGTTGATAATTAATTTATGAAAAGGTGTCAAGTGGTGAGGAACGGTGGTGACTCTTAGAGGTGACTTAACTAACTAATTAATTTGTGAAAAGGTGTCAAGTGATGAGGAACGGTGGTGACTCTTAGAGATGACTTAACTAACTAATTTGTGAAATGGTACCGATGGGGAAGGGTGGTGACTCTTAAAGGTGACTCAACTAACTAATTTGTGAAACGGTGCCAAGTGATGATGAAGGGTGGTGACTCTTAGAGGTGACCCAACTAACTAATTTGTGAAACGGTACCGATGGGGAAGAGTGGTGACTCTTAAAGGTGACCCAACTAACTAATTTGTGAAACGATGCCAAGTGATCATGAAGGGTAGTGACTCTTAGAGATGATCCAACTAATTAATTTGTGAAACGGTGCCAAGTGATGATGAAGGGTGGTGACTCTTAGAGGTGACCCAACTAATTAATTTGTGAAACGGTGCCAAGTGATGATAAAGGGTGGTGACTCTTAGAGGTGACCCAAGTTGCTAATTGTATATATATATAATATAATACATATATGGTGAATCAGTTTTGTACTAGCCCAACTTTATAGGAGATGCGTACTGCAAATTAAAGGAGGTATGGTACAACACATGACGTGGAACGTGCATTCCCGTCAATATAAAACGTACAAATGTACCATCACTTTGTGTTTCAACCGCTTCTATAAATATCTAAATTATTGTTATTGTATGGGGATATGTGTACATTGCTACACGTTTGATCGAAGCAGTAGACTTCATGGCCACATGATTTTACCATAGCCTCTCCCTGCACGTTTATAAAGTGCCCAATATGTATTTTTGCAGTATTGTAAGAATATGTGTACTGGTAGGATGAGCGTGAGAGGGGCGTTGTCACATAAACATCATGTCTATGCGAACGCCACGTCGCGGTGTCGTGAACCTCCTTCTTGTGAAACATGTAACGTGTGGCGTCAAGGAAAAATATTTGCGCATGAGAAGCTTCCACCTCAACGTCACCATCTTTGATTTTATATTACATTATTTTTATTTATGTATTTATTTTTTAACGGCCAACAAAACTTCATTATTCCGCATTAGCTAGCAATAAGCTAGCAAAACAAAGTATCCGAATACATCGACTTGTAAGACCCGGACAATGAATTAATTGGATTTTTACTAAATAAATTGTGCACGATAAATATGTAAAAAAGAACTAATACACAGCCTTGGTTGGTTTTTTTTTTTTTTCTGAACATTTTGGTATAAATTTTATAGAAAATGAAGTTGCTTTCAATAATATTTTTTCGTCTTGTAAGCGGATTTAACACGTACTTGAATCGACATTTCAGAAGATAAGTAATTAAATATTAAAAAAAACATTTTATTGTTTAGAACAACTAATGGGTTGGGAAAAAAATATTAGAAACCGGCTCACATTTGACATGACCATTAAACAGTGTGAATGCTCGAACCATTTCTTTCAATTTGCAACTCTTTATTTTTTACATTTTTCGTGACCATTACTAGCAACCTTATGTATACATAAAATAACTAGTGGGTTTACCCGCGCGTTGCAGCGAGATTCACAAATGGGTTGCATACAACATTATGATACTTAGGTTTTTTGCCGCAAGTTACATAAAAAGAATAGAAATATGCACACTATGTTTTAACAAGTATTCGTAGAAATAGAACATGGAATTTCTCCTACCAAAGTAGATCAATAAAAGATTACACCAACCTTAAATTTTCTAAACAAACAAGCAATCCTTTAACCAATACCTAATGAATGACATGTATATCATATCAATGCCTAAAAATTAATCAACTAATAAAAGCTATAAAGCCCAATTTCATGTAATTATCATGATTAAAATTGAAAACAAAAATGATTGCCTTGAATAATATAAAAAAGTGCTTTGGTTAGCTTGACTTTATCTCTAAAAAGACTTCAGTCACTATATTTTAAAGTTTTAAAACTCATACTAGTTTAGCTGAGATAAGATTATTCATTGTGGTAACATAAATTATTATCTTTCATCGCCATTATATGAAATTTGTTCAAAAATATTGATATCCCGTGTGTTTATTTAATTTGGGTGAGTTCCATTTTCATATAAAAGTTGATTATCTTCTAGAGGCATTTAGGGAAGAAAAGTGGTAAAATTTAGGAAATTGTAAAGAAACCCTTGATATGCCATCTCTACTTTGGACTATTTAAACATATTTACTCATGCCTCATCCTTTATAATGTAGTATAGATATAGAAGTATAGATAAACACTGATAATCGTATCTTTAAATAAAAAAAAAGATATGAGGGTTGTGCTGAGGGTAGTGGTTGAATGGGAAAATGGTATGGTCGGATCGAATTGCGTTTGTAAAATAATTGATTTGGTAATTGAGGCCAAGCACAAAATGATGCCTAAAACATGTGAATGGAGATGGTAACATTTTAGCTACTAGTCGTTGGTGTTTCCCCCATCCCTATATCTTTTGTGACATTTGCATGTGCAAATGCCATACCAAACTCACTTTAACATCTATTTATCATCAATAATTGATTATAGTAACCTCAATTATGCATAAAAAGTGTTTCAATAATTACCACTAAAATCAGATGTACAAGTAAAAATAATGAATACAATTGTACTAGCCCATTAACGTTGAAACTATGTTTTCATTTCTCGACAACAAGTGGTTGGATTCGAACATTGGACTCATCTTATACATGTGTTACATTGAGTTACATCTCAAATAGAGATGACTATGGTGTTGGGTTGGTGTGTTCATTGTTGAATTAATGAACCCAAACACAAGTCATGCATTAATTCATGTCAAAGATATCAAGTCAAACGGGTTGATGGGTATTAATAAGTTGTTAAGTGGTTGTAATTATTGAGATAGACAAGTTGGTGGGTGAAAACAAGTTGTAATAAGTTGATCAAATGAGTCATAAAAGTGTGAGCGCATTGACCATTATAACTTGTATTCTAATTTGAAAATGGATTGATTGTCACCCTCTACAACTGAATAGTGATAACCCGTCAACCTAACCACTACCCAAGCGGGTCAAGTATGTAAACCATTAACCACACACATCATATTTATTAAACGGGGTAGACATGACAACTCAAAACCTAATTTTTTTCATATAGTGTGTGGCATGTTACATGTAGCCATCCCTAAATTATATAAGTCATAAGTTTATATTATGTGCTATTCCCTTTAGAGTGAGTCGGGATAGCAAAGGCAACGATACGTTGATACCCAACATGATCCACATAAAGTCGCAAATATTGTCTTATGAGACTTAATCCATCGAATTCCAACAATTGCGAGAGGATATGGTCGTTTCCTTCGTCACATGCCAAATTAGAGAGAATTACACTATTTTTTTGTGTGAGGAGGACGCGTGTCTAATCTGGGTGAGTACGACATCACCGAACAAAAAGACCAATAATAGAAGAACAGCATCATGTGGGTTAGACTAAATTACGAAAATACCATGGAACACTATTCATCAAACTTGAGATTTAAACATGTAGGATAATGTTACCATCCTCATAACAACTTCACGTTAATGTTTATGATGAGTGTATTTATGCGTCAAATGACATTTATAATGTTAACATTTACCTTGGTGAAGGGATTTTTCTTGATGTTTATAAAACAATTAATTATCATACATCGTATAAATTCCTTCCTATAAATCATACACAACCTTTTTGCTTTTGTTTTTAACTTTATAAGTAATCAAAACTTCAGAGATGCTACCAAAAACTATATTACTAACGTATATAATGTAATTACATAACATAAAGGCTAAAGCGACTAATGAACACAAACCTAGCTAACTCACATAGGATTGGACTAAATACTATTGTTTGCATGTTCAAAGAAAACAAAACTAAACTCGTTTATAAATACTTGGGCTAAACAAAACAATTTATTTAAGTTAGTGATCAAGCCCATTGAATTGTTAAGACTTTTAGCCATCTATTTCATTTTCCAATTTTCAAGCCCACCTCTTCGACCCAATATAAGGAATTTGGGATTTTGTTTATGGCGATATTGACTCTCCGCTCTTCAACTAGCCTTAAATTATAATCCTGTTAGTATTATCAGTTAAGGATATTTCAAAATTTATAGATTTATAACTGGTGGAATATGGATTTATATATAGGGTGAGGCCGTTGTTGTAAAAAGTGTAAGAAACAATATGGAGCGTACGATTACATGGTCTAAGTAGGGGTACTGTGACACCCGGCAACTTTCGGTAACTAACTTTTGAAAACTTAGTAAGTCTACCTTAGCGAGTCGCGCATATGTTACACATAACAAGGTCGGTCGAGTCGAATCGCACATCATTAGGGTTTTAACATACGCAAGTCTCGGGTCCCGGGAATTGGTGATCGGGCGGGAACGTGTTATTTATCATGTATTATATGTTTACAATCATTATGTGACTTGTCGGTATGTGAATATGTGCTAACATGTGTTAAAACGGGGTTTAACGCGCAAAACACACAAACACAGGGGTTACAGGCGAGTAGGCTTGCCTAATCGCCTGTATAGGGGCGAGTAGGAGAGCACTAATGGCGAGTAGGGGCTAATCACACAACTGTTCATGCGATTAGGCCCCAATCGCATGAACAGTCATGCGATTAGGCTCCCTAATCGCGTATAAGTCTGCATACTCGCATGATACGTGCTGGACGACCAAAAACGCCTATAAATACCACCCTTGACCTCCAAAACACCATTTGTGCAACCCTAGCCGTCCCATAACATAACCCAACACACAAACACCCTCTGGAACTCGTTTTTGCATCAAAACCACCATTTTCAAGCTTATTCCATCATCACCTCTTGATTACAAGGTGTGTTCTTCAAACCCAAACCTTTAAATGATTATGTTTTACTCCCTAAACGTCCAGACCTGACTTATAAATGTTTTTATCTTTGAAAATCCATTTAAAACCGTTTTTAAACAAACCCACACCTTTACATGTGTTATATGTGTTATATATGTTTAAAGATAGGATTTTTAGGATTGAATCATGATTGTTCTTATGTTATTATGATGTTTATTGCTGATACAAGTTAGTATGATGATATCCTAGGAGTTTGAATGGTTTTGGTGGTGTATTGTTGATATTTGATATTTCGACCCATTTGAAGGATTTTGAATGATTAAGGATGATATGAGGCATGTTGTTGATTGTATGATGTTAGGGTTTGTTATAGGATGATGCTAGAACAGTAGGATGCTATCGGACAACGTGGTTATGTGATTTAATCTGGATATTTGCTATTTAGGGCAAGTTCTTGCATGTTGATGTGATGTTTTCATGCTAGGTTACTATTTTGGGAAAACGCTCGCATTCGGGACTGTTAGAATGATGAAAACTTAGGGGTTTTGCTTGAAATATGTTTGTTAATGTGTTAGGATGATTATTGGATGTTTCTACATGTTTCGGATCTGATTTGGAGTGTTCGGCGCGCGAAATTGCACTGTACAGCTGCAGCAGGCGATTAGCACCCTAATCGCATGATGCTATAGGCGATTAGGGGCATAATCGCCTGAATAAGAAGCCTACTCGTGTGTATATAGGCGATTAGCCTTTGTAATCGCCTGTTGACCAACCCTAATCACATGTTGACTTTTCCTAATTGCTAGTTTGATTCCTAATCGCGTGTAATGCTGCTGTATGTATATTTTAACATCCCGGAACATGATTTGACGCCTAGGAACATGATAGGAACCCCGGGAGTCACCCAATGACTTAGTAACACGTGTTCGGACCTGTTTATGCGTTAAACGGATATTATGCTAGACTAGGTGAACTGTTGCGCGTATTAAGTGTTTAATTGCATATGTGGCATGATGTCTTGTATTTATCTAACACGTGGAATGTCGGGTCACCAATGGGATGTCGAGTCTTGTCTTACGTTGTCTGATTGTCGGTTAAACATGCTTTTCGGACACATAATGGTCATGGACTGGACTTAGGGACTAATGAACCCGATGGGTTATTAGTCTAACTTGACACATATCTTATGATAGGTCGCCTATAGTTGGGGCTATCATATCTCACAGACGGTTTACTCATATCACGCATACGGTTTACTCTTAAACGGAATACGCAACCTAAGGTGAGTTCACGGCCCCACATTTTACTGTTTATGTTTTCGGGGGAGAAACATGCTTAAAACTCTTTTATGACTTATGACTTGTTAAACTCTTATGGCTCATGACTCTTTATCACGTTATACTATGGCTCACATATCGTACTATACGGTTCATCGAAAATCCCTTGAAACCACTAACATGGGTATATGGCGGGGAAATATGGATAGCGCTATTGGGAACTGACAAACCCCACTCGACGGTTGGACCGGGCGGGTGCATATTGTCTCTAACAAAACAAGGTCTACCGGCGATGACGGTAGCCCATAAGAAACTAAGGGTAACACACGGCTCAGTCAGTAACGGTTTCACCCGTATGAGTATCTCATTCTGCGCCTGGTTTGGCGTTCTCATAAGCATAGTAGTAATTGTGATGGTAACGGTATTCGAAGGAACACTTTAAACGTTTAATTAAAAACCTGTGATCTCACCAGCATTATATGTTGACTCTTTTAGCACGTTTTCTCAGGTCGCTAAGGTAGCCGCTGTCAGATAGGCGCACGTGGTCGCACTGGAGTCGTCTCGCGTCTAGGGTCTCATCTGCACGTTTTGGGATTATGAACTTTTGAACTTATGTTTTATTTATGCATGACTTTTGTAAACTTTAAAATGCTTCCGCATTGTTGAATGTTGGTTTTAAACTTATGCATGGTTTTGTTTACGTATGTTTTTACATTTAGACGTCGTTTATTGTGACCGTTGACTTGGATCCTGGTGTGTCACACGCCTCGCGGTAGAACTCCGCAGGTGGAAATTTGAGGGTGTGACAGATTGGTATCAGAGCCAATGGTTATAGTGAACTAGGACTGCATGTAGAGTCTAGACTATAGCCGAGTCTCACACACTAGACGGTCACATACATTTGAGTCGTGTCTTTTGGGCAAACATACTAACCTTGTCGGGGTGTCGGTCTCCTTACCATACAGTGTCACATTACTTATCTCATTCTTGGCTATTTTTAGCTTCACTTTATTTTCATCTCTGGGTTACGGCCGAGGGGACTTACTTATCGATCTTTTGAGTTAGTTATATCATTTTGGGATGTGGTTATCGGGTGACTTGAAGTTCTAGCTCGGAGCACGCCTAGGGGACCATGTAGAGCGATTTGTTATTTCGGGTGCACACGAAATCATAAATCGAAATGCATGAAAATCTTGGTGGACTTTGTGTTCGGACTAACGGTCATGCTGGAACCGTATTCTGAGTTCGTTTGGTCATTTGTAGCTTGATTTGTTGGTGGTACTGAGTGTCTCGTCTCATGTTTTGGCAGAACATGTCTGGTCGCGCTGGTGGACGTGCAGGTGGACGCCGTGGTGGCGGAGGTGGACGCCGTGGTGGGGGTAGAGGTGGTGGTAACATTACTATGACGCATGAGGAACTCAATGAGATGATGCAGCAACAGTTGGGCGTTGCACTAGCTGCTTTTCAGGCGGCCCGGCAGACTTTCATGGGTGCTGCTGCTCCTCCGGTTCAGGCAGGTGTTGCATATAAGCGGTTTAAGGATTGTCAGCCTCTCAGCTTCCAGGGTACGGAGGGAGCTGTAGAGTTACTCAGGTGGTTGGAGAAGACGGAGTCGGTATTTGCTTTATGTGAGACTCCAGCGGTGGATTGGGTGAAGTTTGCTTCGGGGACTTTTGTAGGAGCCGCCTTGACATGGTGGAACTGCGTCACACAGACACTTGGTCTTGGGGAGGCCAACGCCATGCCTTGGGCGGATTTTGTGCGTAGGTTGAAGGAGGAGTATTGCCCGCGTGAAGAGATTAAGAGGTTGGAACAGGAATATGGGAATCTTAAGATGGTTGGTTCTGAGGTTGAGGAGTACACGATCAGGCACAACGAGCTAGCAGTGATGTGTCCAGGTTTGTCTACACCGGAGTATAGGAGGATAGAGCAGTATCTTGCGGGCTTGGTGCCGGAGATTGCGGGATTGGTGTCTGCTAGGGATCCTACTACTATGTCAGAGGCTGTGCGGTCAGCTACTAAGATGACTAACTTGAAGATTTCTGAGGGTGTCTTGCCTCCTAGGGGCTCTTCTGTGAAGGCGCCGGCTGAGAACAAGAGGAAGTGGGAAAGCGTGGATAAGGGTTCATCGGGGACTCAGCGACAACCGACAGCGAAGAAGACTGAAGCTTCTGGGTCAGCATCAGACCAGAAACAGGGGGGCTATGCTGGGAAAAGCCCTAAGTGTGGACGTTGTGGGTTTCATCACTATGGTACTTGTGAGAGTTTTCGCTGTGAGCGTTGTCAGAAACCGGGGCATCATGCCAAGGATTGCAGGGTCAACCTTTCCAGGACGACCCAGACTGCTGCTATTACTACCCCTGCTCCACAGGGGAACCAGGGTTGCTTTCATTGTGGGGAAGCGGGGCACTTCAAGCGAAGCTATCCCAAGTTGAATCAAGGGGGCACAGAGACTGCAGGGAAGGATGGGGACAAGGAAGGCGGTGGCCGGTGGACTCGTGCTCATGCTTATGTGATTGGTGCTAGGGAGAACCAGGTGGACCCAGACACTGTTACCCGTACGTATTCTCTCTTATCTCTTGTTACGCTTTGGTCATACTTTTATCCGCATTGTTGTGCGTTCGTGTTTCGGGTGTTTTCTTTGTGGTTTGGTCGCTGTTTCTCATTCTTTGGGTCGATGAGGGTCCTTTGGGGATGCTACTTGGACGGTACCAGTGGATTAGTTATACCGATCATAGTAGGCTCCAGTAGGCTTTCATCGGGGGGGTCTCTTGTCTCATACTCACATTTGGGGAAAGTGGTTTCCCGGTTGTTACTGGCACGTTTAGTTTATGACCTTCACTTGTTGTATTTTGGGGAACGTTACTTGGGCGCAGAGGTCGACACTCATTACTGTTGAAGCCGAAAGAATCTCGGGACGAGATTCCTTTCAACAGGGGGATGATGTGACGACCCGGAAAATTTTTCTTCTTATTTGTTTTCTCTCCTCGATTTCGGGAAATTTTCGGGACGAAAATTCTTTCAACAGGGGGATGATGTGACACCCGGCAACTTTCGGTAACTAACTTTTGAAAACTTAGTAAGTCTACCTTAGCGAGTCGCGCATATGTTACACATAACAAGGTCGGTCGAGTCGAATCGCACATCATTAGGGTTTTAACATACGCAAGTCTCGGGTCCCGGGAATTGGTGATCGGGCGGGAACGTGTTATTTATCATGTATTATATGTTTACAATCATTATGTGACTTGTCGGTATGTGAATATGTGCTAACATGTGTTAAAACGGGGTTTAACGCGCAAAACACACAAACACAGGGGTTACAGGCGAGTAGGCTTGCCTAATCGCCTGTATAGGGGCGAGTAGGAGAGCACTAATGGCGAGTAGGGGCTAATCACACAACTGTTCATGCGATTAGGCCCCAATCGCATGAACAGTCATGCGATTAGGCTCCCTAATCGCGTATAAGTCTGCATACTCGCATGATACGTGCTGGACGACCAAAAACGCCTATAAATACCACCCTTGACCTCCAAAACACCATTTGTGCAACCCTAGCCGTCCCATAACATAACCCAACACACAAACACCCTCTGGAACTCGTTTTTGCATCAAAACCACCATTTTCAAGCTTATTCCATCATCACCTCTTGATTACAAGGTGTGTTCTTCAAACCCAAACCTTTAAATGATTATGTTTTACTCCCTAAACGTCCAGACCTGACTTATAAATGTTTTTATCTTTGAAAATCCATTTAAAACCGTTTTTAAACAAACCCACACCTTTACATGTGTTATATGTGTTATATATGTTTAAAGATAGGATTTTTAGGATTGAATCATGATTGTTCTTATGTTATTATGATGTTTATTGCTGATACAAGTTAGTATGATGATATCCTAGGAGTTTGAATGGTTTTGGTGGTGTATTGTTGATATTTGATATTTCGACCCATTTGAAGGATTTTGAATGATTAAGGATGATATGAGGCATGTTGTTGATTGTATGATGTTAGGGTTTGTTATAGGATGATGCTAGAACAGTAGGATGCTATCGGACAACGTGGTTATGTGATTTAATCTGGATATTTGCTATTTAGGGCAAGTTCTTGCATGTTGATGTGATGTTTTCATGCTAGGTTACTATTTTGGGAAAACGCTCGCATTCGGGACTGTTAGAATGATGAAAACTTAGGGGTTTTGCTTGAAATATGTTTGTTAATGTGTTAGGATGATTATTGGATGTTTCTACATGTTTCGGATCTGATTTGGAGTGTTCGGCGCGCGAAATTGCACTGTACAGCTGCAGCAGGCGATTAGCACCCTAATCGCATGATGCTATAGGCGATTAGGGGCATAATCGCCTGAATAAGAAGCCTACTCGTGTGTATATAGGCGATTAGCCTTTGTAATCGCCTGTTGACCAACCCTAATCACATGTTGACTTTTCCTAATTGCTAGTTTGATTCCTAATCGCGTGTAATGCTGCTGTATGTATATTTTAACATCCCGGAACATGATTTGACGCCTAGGAACATGATAGGAACCCCGGGAGTCACCCAATGACTTAGTAACACGTGTTCGGACCTGTTTATGCGTTAAACGGATATTATGCTAGACTAGGTGAACTGTTGCGCGTATTAAGTGTTTAATTGCATATGTGGCATGATGTCTTGTATTTATCTAACACGTGGAATGTCGGGTCACCAATGGGATGTCGAGTCTTGTCTTACGTTGTCTGATTGTCGGTTAAACATGCTTTTCGGACACATAATGGTCATGGACTGGACTTAGGGACTAATGAACCCGATGGGTTATTAGTCTAACTTGACACATATCTTATGATAGGTCGCCTATAGTTGGGGCTATCATATCTCACAGACGGTTTACTCATATCACGCATACGGTTTACTCTTAAACGGAATACGCAACCTAAGGTGAGTTCACGGCCCCACATTTTACTGTTTATGTTTTCGGGGGAGAAACATGCTTAAAACTCTTTTATGACTTATGACTTGTTAAACTCTTATGGCTCATGACTCTTTATCACGTTATACTATGGCTCACATATCGTACTATACGGTTCATCGAAAATCCCTTGAAACCACTAACATGGGTATATGGCGGGGAAATATGGATAGCGCTATTGGGAACTGACAAACCCCACTCGACGGTTGGACCGGGCGGGTGCATATTGTCTCTAACAAAACAAGGTCTACCGGCGATGACGGTAGCCCATAGGAAACTAAGGGTAACACACGGCTCAGTCAGTAACGGTTTCACCCGTATGAGTATCTCATTCTGCGCCTGGTTTGGCGTTCTCATAAGCATAGTAGTAATTGTGATGGTAACGGTATTCGAAGGAACACTTTAAACGTTTAATTAAAAACCTGTGATCTCACCAGCATTATATGTTGACTCTTTTAGCACGTTTTCTCAGGTCGCTAAGGTAGCCGCTGTCAGATAGGCGCACGTGGTCGCACTGGAGTCGTCTCGCGTCTAGGGTCTCATCTGCACGTTTTGGGATTATGAACTTTTGAACTTATGTTTTATTTATGCATGACTTTTGTAAACTTTAAAATGCTTCCGCATTGTTGAATGTTGGTTTTAAACTTATGCATGGTTTTGTTTACGTATGTTTTTACATTTAGACGTCGTTTATTGTGACCGTTGACTTGGATCCTGGTGTGTCACACGCCTCGCGGTAGAACTCCGCAGGTGGAAATTTGAGGGTGTGACAGGTACGATCGTAAAAAACCACGCGTCATTAAGTTCCACGAAAATTCTGCCAAGGGCAAATTAGTAATTGTAACTTAAAACTGCATTTAAAAAAAATAATAAAACAAGGCGGGCAATTGAATTACAATTATGTAAAATAAACCATCGTTACAAAAGAAAAAAAACACTGAAATTAGGGTAAAAATATGAAACTACAACAATGCAGACGAAGAAGATGAAGACAGGTAACGTGATTATGTACGATTATAATACATATGAAGGTATAATTATGCATTAGCGTAGTTTTAACGTTAACGAAATAATTATATTTGATTATGATGATCAGTTGAAAGAGGATCAATTGAAAGACGATCGAAACAAGCGCATGACAGAGTGACGATGAATGTTAGCGAAGGTACGTTATAAATCTATATTTTAAACTGTGCTTATAGATCTGCATGATTAACTTACTGTTTCATCTATGGTTATAATTGTAGTTACGTTTGTTCGTTGCATGATAATTTTTTTTTTAAAAAAAAAGGATACAACATTTGCGTTTAACCGCCTACCATTTGCGTTTAAATACTTATGTGCTTACGTTTAAAAAATAAGGTACTTGCGTTTAATTAAATATGGTGAATTTGTTGTGTTGAAGATCTAGATAATGACTTCCAAGCCCCTTTGACTAGTTTACAAAAAAAATAATCGTCTTAAACGCATTGAAAAAATACATTTGACTCAAACCGTGATTTTGAAACGCCAAGCAAGAAGTTAAAGAATGATAGAAAAGTGAATTCAAAAAGTTCGTGCAATACAGTCACAAGAGGCTTAAGATGAGATGTTCTCCTGCTGATTTTATGGCAATTGTACAATACTTAACGGATGCATAGAAGACTGATGTTAGAGGGATGGGATTTGGCAGCATATTATCAATGGAATAAAAGTCAACTGCTACAACATTGGGATACTGGTTGTTGATGAACTATGATGATGAAACAAACATACTAAATATGGGCGATCATAGTATCAAAATAACATCATCAACATCACATGAGGTTTTCAGCATTCCTAATGGGAAGATACCTGTTCTCGAGAAAAATAAGCCAAGAAAGGGTTCTGATACTACTATTGATGAATTTAAAAACTAGTTTGATAATTCAAGAGTAAGTGTTGGAAGAGTTCTGACACTAATTGGAGATAATGTAGATGGTGGAAGACTATTCAAATTAAACTTCCTGGTTGCATGGAATACAGTATTCGGTGAAATCACAAAAATAACAACCGTGAATCAAAGATTTTTATTGGGTATAGGTGATGAATCTGAAATTCCAATGATGAATTGGTGTGGGTATATGCTTGAATGTTTGAAAAGAACTAAAGCTGGCTGGCTTGGTGATAAGGACAATTAAAATGGAGCGGTTGCCTTGTTGAAAGTGAGTACATATTTCAAACTATTTTAAAACTAACGCAAATGTTATTTGTTTTAGACGCAAGTTGTTTTATCATCTTCATTGTATTTTAAAACTATTAGATACTGTACCTGCACGAATACAATAAAAGACATAGGAGTGAACTCGAAATCAAAATACTAGCAATCTCTTACATCACATCAACATCGTTGGACTAAATGCAATCGTACCTACGTAACAATGTTTCCTTGAATCATCGTAGTATTAAGGGCAGTGGTGATGATAATAATAATAAAAAAATTCAATAGCAAGCATTATAGCTATGAAGGAGTATATGATGTTATGAGAGTTATAATGTCAATGCCTTCACAGCTTCTAATGGATGATGATGATACTAAAGAAGTTTGTACATTGCCAAATGTACGCATATCAGCGAGTACAAGTAATTGTTTTGAAAAGGAGCAAGCTCTAATAGAAGAATTGAATGATGATGATGAGGATATTGAAACATATTTTAACATACTCGATGTGGAAATACAATCGGCACAGAGTAAACATGTTGAAGTCGAACATAGAAATAATGAGTTGAATGAAGAAACTGCTGTTGTGGATGTTGCGGAAGAGTACATCTTACGAGAAGTGCAGACTCCAAAAGGTAATGTACCTTGGGGATTGGATGAGGAGTTATGTGAAAAAAAAAATGAAACTGAGGGATTGAATGAAGATGATATTCATGATCTAGAAAATTATGATATGGAAGACTACATGTTACCCGAGGTGCACACACTATTGGGTAAAAATAGTGTTGAATTTGAAGCAAAAGATGGAACTAATGAACTGTATTGGGACAATTTGTATAACATGTATTGGGACGATGTCGATGAGCTAGAAAATTGGTATAACATGGATTTAGGGACCCAAACACAAGAAATGCTTCGATACTACATAACTAAATATCCGATGAACGGTGTTGAATACGACAAAGAAGAGTATGAAGGAAGACATAGAGCAAAAAAGGTACTATTTAGCACACTAGATAACTTGTTATTATAAACGCAATATGCATTATATAAACACAAGTTATTTGTTACATACTAATGATGTGTTTTAAATATACCCAAGTTGTTTTTATAAAACGCAACTTGTTGTTTATATAAACGCAAGTTACTTTTATTTAAACGCAATTTGTTTTTTGATTATTAATGTTCATTGTTAAACTCAAAACAAAAATAATAATGTTATTTTATAAATTACTATTAATTAGGTATGGATGGATGCAATGGATAATAAGATGAGAAAATACAAGGAAATTGAAGAAGAGATGGATAAGATGGTAGAACAAATAAAAACAAAGTACCTTTGGTGTACTGAGTTAATGGAAAGATGTGCACAGTGGGCTTCATTTAGAAGTAAAAGAGTAGGTGGAAAAGAAACAAAAAATGATAACGAGAATGAGAAGTATAATGATACAGAAGAGGTTGTTGTTCGTTTAAACGAGGGCATAGAAAATGAAAAAGTTTAAAAATTGAAAAAATATATGAGGATGTGGTTGCTACAAACAATGTACCTGCAACTGCTAATGAAGCAATGGTAGAATCAATGACTGAAACTGATGAAATTAGTGACTCAGCAATAGATCAACTACAGACCGTGGATCACGGGGTTTATGAAATGAAAAGCAATGGTTTGAGGGATACATTTACACAAATCAAGCAAGAAAAGAATGACATGCCTGAAAGACAGGAACACCCTTCTGCTGCAATGAGAACACCATTTGTTAACAGAGTTGTCTCCATGACTGAAAGAGTTACGGACCATGAGCTCAAAATATACCAGTACATTATGGCTCCAATAACAGAGAAGTAGTAAGGAACTTTCCTTATATAATTAGTTAATTACTTATGCAAATTTATAAAAAGAAAAAAGAAAAAAAAACAAATGTTGACATTTTTTAAATGCGTGCAGTAAAATAGTATACCGTTCAGAGTTGGGAACAGATACTCTGAAACTAATGTTTGAAAGTATGTATCCTGACATATGGTTAAACACACATGTCATTGACCCGTGGACTGAAATCCTAAACATCGAAGAGAAAACGAAAAAGGGAAGGATCATTGTTCAGATTGTTTTGCCCAACAAACATGATGGTAAGATGTATATTAAAACGCAAAAAAAAAAAAAAAAAAAAAAAAAAAGCAAACCATGAGTGTGTCTTACCTTTGTTCCATATAATATTGCAGCCTAATGAATATTATAGAAAAAAAGAGAGTTGAAACAAAGGCATGCAGTATTCACAAGCAATATGCTAGATCTTATGAGGAAGGTGCAAAGCTTGCAAGGATTTGATATAATCATGGTGCCAATGCTTATAGACCTCCATTACTACGTGGTAGGATTCGATATTCGGAATGGCATTGTGGAGCTACTGGACAATTCAAACGATGAAACAAATTTTGAAGAAAGATACAAATGAGTGCCAAAAGTGCTGGTAACAAAATGGTAAAAAAATAAATTAGAAAACCATCATATATTAATGTACATATTAACTTTCTTATCTTGCACTTTGCTTGTAGCGCCATACGTTATATCTTTGCTTGAAGACTATCTACAATAGTAGCAACAACATCGAAGAACTCGCCATTGTCCCAACAAAACGGAGAGAAATGAGCTGGCACACAACGAAAAACGCAGTAGATTGCGGATTGTTTGCAATGCGGCACATGGAGATAACCAATGCACAACAAAATTGGACATGTGAGTTGATGAACGAAGGGGAGGGGGGGTTTCAAAATAAGTAGTTAACTAAGTTACGACTAAGATATGTAGCAAAGATTATATTGTCTGACTACAACTTGATACGAGACGAGGTAGTTGCTGACGCGAACAATTTTCAGAAAGTGCCATACAAAGGAACAATGATGACTAATTTGTACAAGAAATTAAAGAAAAGACAGGATGCGATATAGAATTTTTTATGTTTTGTTTTTTTTTTCTTCAAATTTACATGCAATAATGTTAATAATAATACACAATTTAATTGTTTGAGTGTGTTGGAATAATAAATCTATTAGATTTGTGTGTGTGTAAGACGCAAATAGCTTTATATTAATACGCAAAAATATCAAATTAACTGTTGCAATAATAAATCAACAATATTTCTTTCAAACTAAAACGCAAATTGTTTTTATAATAATACGCAATTATAAATTGTTTTGCTTAAAATTCCAATGTAAAAAAAGTAGTATTTTGTAAAATTCTAATTACACATCACCAACAAACTTATTCTTCTTGGTCATCATCCATCACCTGATCATCATCGAACCCGTCCACATCATTAACTTGCTCATCTTCGTCAGGTTCATCAACAAACTCTAGATTTTAACCTCTTTGCTTCTTCGTATGCTTACGCCTGTCATGGCCTATTTCACCACAAATCTTGCATACCCTTGGTTTTTTGCCACTACGACTTATAGCCTTCTCTTTCTGTGACATGATCCTTTGTTGTTTAACTTGGCCTTTGTTTTTATACCGTTAGGTAATCGGACAGTTGTCTCCAACGGTTTATTGTAGCCGAGCAAAGTGGCATATCTATCATATTTATTCTGGCTAGATTTACTGGCCCTACCGTGATCAACCTTATCCATTATCACCTTCATCTGATCCCTAACTTTTTGAAGTTCATTGACATCTAATATTAGATTGTTGGTAAGATACTCACTAGCAAAAACAATTTCTCGTGCAAGTTGTTTAGCCTACTTGATTTTGTTATCCCCAAAATCAGCAGCATCAAACGCGTGGCTGATCTCATTAGGAACAACCTCCCGTGTCCACCTTTTCAATATATATCTATTCGGGAAAATTTTGACTCTAAACATTATATTTGTCTAATCAAGCCTGTCAGGTGCCTTGCTTTGACCATTACCAGGCGCTTTAGGCTTTTTTTTAAATTATATTTGTTTTAATTCATTTTAATTATATGTTATTGATTAAAAAATATTTTTAATTCATTTTTAATTGTTTTAACTTGTTTCCACTCCAAGAAAATTCGTTTGAGGCGTTCCGGCTCGTTTATTGGCCGTTTGTGTTTTTGGTAGAAACATCCGAGCTTGAACAATTTTCATAAATCATTGTACGTGGTACGCGGACTATACAGTCGATACCCATATTTTTTCAAAATACAAATTTTGCATGTCTAATCGATATGCTGTGTGACAACCTGCACCCTTTACTTTTCATAAATGTGCATAATGGATCCCTCAACTATTTCAAAATTTTTATTTTAACCCTCGTATTTTAATAGGACCAAAAGTTACAATTTAATAAAACTTATAATTTTTATAATTAAAAGTATGCACGTTTTATACTCACATCTACACCCGAGCACGTATGTTTCAGACCTTGATACTCAAAACCCTTAATTTTCGGTCCTAAAACAACTTAGAAACAAAAGGAAACAAGTCCCAGTCAAAGTCCCAGTCAAACAGTTAAAGTCCTAGTCAAAGTCCTAGTCAAACAGTCAAAGTCCTAGTAAAAAAGTCAATTCATCTTAAAACCATACTTTATGGTGTTGACCAATTTTAATGACTAATTGATCCAAAACTAGTATAAAAACCCACTTATGTTACCCATTCTCAGTGCACCTCTAAATCGATTGTTTCAATTCGATTAAACCCTCCCTCATACCTTTCTTCTATAGTTTATTACTTCTGCAATTAAAGTTTTGATTATAAGCTCTTGTAATTGGCGAATTGAAAGCTTGATATTCTTTCTTTTTCGGTTTTATTTCTCTAAATTGGACTAGCTACGTTGTTGAGCCTTTGGGATTCGCCTCACATACATTCACAACGTTTAGAGGATAATTCAGCTTAGCGAATGTGAGTATATCTTTCCCGTTTTTGATTTCACAATTTTGGGGTGATTCATGTACACTTATTTATTTCACTCACTTAAACATATTTTATTATCATATTCACAATCACAATTCTTGTATGTGTTTTACTTGTTGATCGCTGATAGTGTGTACTTATAACCTTAATCATTAACCCTTGTGTGGCCTACCGTAACAATGAGTAGTACTACGATATATGCATCCCTTGTGAGTCTGTTGTATGAGACCTTGGTCATTGTTATGTTAACCTATAACACTTGTTGTCTACTATATATAATCATACTATTGGGCGAATATTATGCATGTATACTCAATATTCTATTATTCTCGGATATCACTTATACTCCAAGGCTTGATTTTGGGTGATATTTGTACATAGCTTGAACACCAAATTATAGACAGTATAATACGTGAATTGCGAAACTCTTTTCCTATTATATGTATACAAAACAGGGTATGCTCACCAATACATTTTTGTATTGACATATACTATTTTCATACATGTTTTAGGTTATATTTTGAGACGCTTCCTTTAAGCTTTTGGATTTGTAAATAGGCTTTGATTTCTTTGTATTTCATTTAGCCTTGGCACTTTAGAATTATTGTATCTTGTATTTTCCTTTCAACGTAATAAATTATTAAATTCAATATATTCAAAGTTACACTTTTAGTCTATGAGCTATTGAACAATCGTTACTACGTGACACCTCGATGATTCCGCCATCCGTCGGGGTGTTACATGCTGGACTTCCGGACTCTGTTTGACGCGTTTCAGAATGTTTAATTGATCGTTACTGGTTTAAGAAGACAGGAGCCCTTGTTTGATTATAATCGTCATCACCATCTTCTTCTTCTACTTTCTTTCTCTTGATATTCACACTTGCTTTTGGATCTCTAATCTTCTTACTATTATCTTGTTTATCACAACTTAAAGCTCTGATCATTAGTCGCATGATTAGAATCAAACAACGAACTCTGAAGTGGGTCACTATTCATATATAAAGAACATTTAAAAGTACTATTCAACTAAATTTATCTACTCACAGTGACAATGAACACTTTATAAGCAGCAATGTTCTTTATATATGAATAGTGACCCGCAAATTCCCTCAACACAAGCTTTGTCATCAGAGAGAGATTTACGCTAATCAAAAGAATGAAAAGATTCCTTCATGGAGAATTCCTATGGAGGAAGTTGTTGCCGGAGAGATATCTGTCAACGATGAAGGCAACCTAAAACAACATATAAAACCTGTCTAATTTTTGCTTTATATATCGCATGATGACATCGTAAGCAAAAGGTAGACCACACAACTAGATGACTACTCATTTCCAAAACAACTACTATTCATGCAAGCAAGTAATATTTAGTTGTTGGACATTGTGTGAGGATGCATAGTACAAAATAATTTTTCGCAAACGCCTGACTGACCTTTCCACGAAATGCGGAAGAATGAAAAGATTCCTTCATGGAGAATTCCTATGGAAGTTGCTATAATAGTTAAACAATTGCAAGCAAGTAATATTTAGTTGTTGGACATTATGTGAGGATGCATAGTACAAAATTCGATTATAATTCTAAAGTGAAGACTGAGTACAAGCATATTGCTTAATACATATGAATATGCTCATTGCATAATTGTAGAATGGGTTCAATTTCCATGAAAATGGATCTCAGGATGGCTGGTAGCTCTAGGAAGAATCTCAAGCAACGCTACGCACAATTTTAGGTAAGAACATTGTGGATGATGATGATAATAACTTCTTTTCAGATTCTGATTGCACCGAATCTAGTCTTCACTCTTCAGGTAAGTCCATATGGTTAATCATCTATACATTCCATGGGGTTGTGTCCAATGCAAGGATCTTCGAATGCGGTATGCGCATTAAATTTCATTAAGTAAAAGTTTTTTTCTTTATTTATTACTTGCAGCTGAGATTGATTGATTTTTACTCTTGATAGCCATTGTAAAGTTGAGAAACTTGATTTTAGGTGAAAACATTGTGGATGATGATGATGATAACTTCTCTTCTGATTCTAATTGTCACACCCTCAAATTTCCACCTGCGGAGTTCTACCGCGAGGCGTGTGACATACCAGGATCCAAGTCAACGGTCACAATAAACGACGTCTAAATGTAAAAACATACGTAAACAAAACCATGCATAAGTTTAAAACCAACATTCAATAGTGCGGAAGCATTTTAAAGTTTACAAAAGTCATGCATAAATAAACATAAGTTCAAAAGTTCATAATCCCAAAACGTGCAGATGAAACCCTAGACACGAGACGACTCCAGTGCGACCACGTGCGCCTATCCATATGCTGCTACCTTAGCGACCTGAGAAAACATGCTAAAAGAGTCAACATATAATGCTGGTGAGTTCACAGGTTTTAATTAAACGTTTACAGTGATCCTTCAAAAATGTTACCATCACAATTACTACTATGCTTGTGAGAACGCCAAACCAGGCGCAGAATGAGATACTCATACGGGTGAAACCATTACTGACTAAGCCGTGTGTTACCCTTAGTTCCTATGGGCTACCGTCATCGCCGGTAGACCTTGTTTTGTTAGAGACAATATGCACCCGCCCGGTCCGACCGTCGAGTGGGGTTTGTCAGTTCCCAATAGCGCTATCCATATTTCCCCGCCATATACCCATGTTAGTGGTTTCAAGGGATTTTCGATGAACCGTATAGTAAGATAAGTAAGCCATAGTATAACGTGATAACAAGTCATAAGTCATAAGAGTTTAACAAGTCATAAGTCATAAAAGAGTTTGTAAGCATGTTTCTCACCCCGAAGGTAAAAACTGTAAAATGTGGGGCCGTGAACTCACCTTAGATAACGTTCCTCGAATATGTGTAAAGATGTTTAGCCCGTGACAATCCCTCTACCGAAGATCTATCAAAATGTTCACATAAGTATTCCGACTAATAACCATAAGGTTATCTAGTCCCCGATTGTCCAGATCATAACCAAGTATGTTTTAAAACGTGTTTAAATGTTTAACCGACACACTAGACCGACCCGACATCCCGTTGGTGACCCATTACCCTAACTAATCAAGTACACATAGGTTACATGCAAGGTTCATGCATAAAACACTTAGTTTGTATCAAAAATCTCATTTTTGTTAACACAGGGTCGAATGTAGTTGTAAGTGGTCGAAGGTGACTTGAACTGGTCGAAGGTGGGTTCAAACTTCCACCTTCGCCCCTTTTTCTTCCACCTTCGCCCCCTTGTGGTACCTTCGCCCCTTTTTCTTCCAGGTTCGACCCCTGGATTCCACCTTCGCCCGTTCGACTGGCCGAAGGTGTTCCAGGTTCGACCCTGTTGTGTTGTTTACTCAAAAACGCATCCAAAAACATCCGAAAACATCACGAAACATCATGAGTTACAGCAGTCAAGCATCATTAACATATTCCTACGAAACCCTACCAATTTTACCCCAAAATTTATCCGTTTTACAAGTTTCCTAAAATAGCAAATTATGGAGATGTCACATCATCATGCATGCAAATATTACCCAATTAGGAAACTTTCTGAAATCGATTAATAATCAGTTTATCATACTCGGATCATCATGAACAAGAAACCCCTATCATAACCTTATCATAATCATCCCAAAAACAACCCTAAATCTAACTAAAACTCCTTTAATCATCAAAACACCATCAACAATCAAAGGTAACACGTTTCAATCATAACTCATCATTAATAACAGCCCTAGGTTGTTGTTATCTCATCTATATAACAAATAATCATCAAACAATGCTTAATACCACATAAACACATGTTAAATTGTATGAAAACTCATTGTTTATGAATAGGTTTTATTTAGAAAGATATTAGGAAGGTTTTTACCCATAAAACATGTTGATATCAGATCTGGACCCTTGGGGTTTAGATTAAAACAAGTCAAAATTGTTTAAAAAGGATTTGTAATGAAGAACACACCTTAGATTTTCACTTGTAATGATTTAGAGAGTTAGGTTATGAAAAACAAGCTCAAAAACTCCTTCCCCAATGATAATAGCTGATAGAGAGTGTTTGGAGGCGTTTAGGGTTTGTGAAATGGTGAAAAATGGCTAAGGATGGTATTTATACTGTCTGCACGTTCGCCCAGTTTAAGTGGTCGAATGTGGAATTTTTCCACGTTCGCCCCTTTTTAGTGGTCGAATGTGGAACTTTTCCACATTCGCCCACTTTGTTTCCACGTTCGCCCCTTTTTAGTGGTCGAATGTGGAACTTTTCCACATTCGCCCACTTTGTTTCCACGTTCGCCCATTTTTCAAATCCCATTTCCACATTCGCCCAAAAGTTCCACATTCAGGTCATCAGCACATTTTTAACACATGTTAACAGCACTTTTAACACATGTTAACCTTTTTCCAGTTTGTCGTGTTTAACGCATTCTAACACATCTTAACACATAAGCATGCATCCATAGTCTATACTTAGCATGTTTAGGCACGTATAATCATTCGTACATCATTTAAGCAAGTATAAGCATACAATCCACCACACGACCCATAATCTACACATATACTAAATTAATTCATGTAATGTCACCAACAACGGGACCCGGTACTAATGTATTCTCAAAACGACTCCCAATGATCCTCCAGATCATTGGACCCTGGACAATCCTAACCTGACCCGACTCAACTAACCCAGTTAAGTTTGTTTATAAGCGTTTCTTGCTAAGGTAGACTTACTAGATATTCAAAAGTTAGTTACCGAAAATTGCCGGGTGTCACATCATCCCCCTGTTGAAAGAATTTTCGTCCCGAAAATTTCCCAAAGTCGAGGAGGAAAAATAAATAAGAAGAAAAATTTTTCCGGGTCGTCACGTCATCCCCCTGTTGAAAGGAATCTCGTCCCGAGATTCTTTCGGTTTCAACAGTAATGTGTGTCGGCCTCGGTGCCCAAGTAACGTTCCCCAAAATACGACAAGTGAAGGTCATGAATCAAACGTGACAGTAACAACCGGGAAACCACTTTCCCCAATGTGAGTATGAGACAAAAGATCCCCGATGAAAGCCTACTGGAGCCTACTATGATCGGTATAACTAATCCACTGGTACCGTCCAAGTAGCATCCCCAAAGGACCCTCATCAACCCAAAGAATGAGAAACAGCGACCAAACCACAAAGAAAACACCCGAAACACGAACGCACAACAATGCGGATAAAAGTATGACCAAAGCGTAACAAGAGATAAGAGAGAATACGTACGGGTAACAGTGTCTGGGTCCACCTGGTTCTCCCTAGTACCAATGACATCGTCGCGAGCAGCTTGACCGCCACCTTCATTGTTTCCACCTCCGCCTACGGCCCCAGCTTCAGCTTGATTCAACTCTGGGCAGTCCTTCTTATGATGTCCCGGTTGACCACAATGAAAACACCAACCACCCTGCTCTGACTTAGGGCAGGTACGCTTGACATGTCCCAACTTGCCACAATTAAAGCAACCCTGATTTCCCCGTCGAACGGGAGCAGCAATGATAGTCCGAGCCGGCCGAAGAGTCGTCCTACAATCCTTAGCTAGATGACCATTCCGGTGGCAACGATTACAACGAAACGTATCACAATTCCCAACATGATGGTACCCACACTGGTTGCACTTGGGGTTCTTCCCCACATACCTACTCCGCTTCTGCCCTAAATCTGACCCTGAAGCTTCAAGCCTCCTCACCTGTTGAGGCTGAACTGATGCTGACCTCTCTCCAACATTATCCCATTTCCTTTTGTTGTTCTCACTCGCACCAAAGATATGGGGATCGCGTTCCATGAACACCTTGAAAGTACACACCTGCTGACCGAGAGGGGGCGGCGGTGGAGGGGGTTGTTGATTGTCGGCGTTCCCACCTAGGCCATGTTGAGCGAACTGGGAGGTAGCAAGAGCAATGGACACCTGTTGCTGGATCAAATTGTTCAGCTCTTCTCGGGTTATGCTGATGTTTTCCCGACCCTCGCCACCATTACGAACACCACGGCGTCCACCTGTACGTCCACCAGCGCGACCAGACATGTTCTGCCAGAACATGAGATGAGACACTCGGTACCGCAACAAACCAAGCTACAAGTGACCAAACGAACTCAGAATGCAGTTCCAGCATGACCGTTAATCCGAACACAAAGTCCACCAAGATTTTCATGCATTTCGATTTGTGATTTCGTGTGCACCCGAAATAACAAATCGCTCTACATGGTCCCCAAGGCGTGCTTCGAGCTAGAACTTCAAGTCACCCGATAACCACATCCCAGAATGATACAACTAATTCAAAATATCACAACCAAGTTCCCTCGGCTGTAAACCCGAAGAAGAAGATAAAGTCAAGCTAGGAGTAACCAAGGATGAGGTAAGGAATGTGACACTGTGTGGTAAGGATACCGACACCCCGACAAAGTTAGTATGTTTACCCAAAAGACACGACTCAAATGTATGTGACCGTCTAGTGTGTGAGACTCGGCTATAGTCTAGACTCTACATGCAGTCCTAGTTCACTATAACCATTGGCTCTGATACCAATCTGTCACACCCTCAAATTTCCACCTGCGGAGTTCTACCGCGAGGCGTGTGACATACCAGGATCCAAGTCAACGGTCACAATAAACGACGTCTAAATGTAAAAACATACGTAAACAAAACCATGCATAAGTTTAAAACCAACATTCAATAGTGCGGAAGCATTTTAAAGTTTACAAAAGTCATGCATAAATAAACATAAGTTCAAAAGTTCATAATCCCAAAACGTGCAGATGAAACCCTAGACACGAGACGACTCCAGTGCGACCACGTGCGCCTATCCATATGCTGCTACCTTAGCGACCTGAGAAAACATGCTAAAAGAGTCAACATATAATGCTGGTGAGTTCACAGGTTTTAATTAAACGTTTACAGTGATCCTTCAAAAATGTTACCATCACAATTACTACTATGCTTGTGAGAACGCCAAACCAGGCGCAGAATGAGATACTCATACGGGTGAAACCATTACTGACTAAGCCGTGTGTTACCCTTAGTTCCTATGGGCTACCGTCATCGCCGGTAGACCTTGTTTTGTTAGAGACAATATGCACCCGCCCGGTCCGACCGTCGAGTGGGGTTTGTCAGTTCCCAATAGCGCTATCCATATTTCCCCGCCATATACCCATGTTAGTGGTTTCAAGGGATTTTCGATGAACCGTATAGTAAGATAAGTAAGCCATAGTATAACGTGATAACAAGTCATAAGTCATAAGAGTTTAACAAGTCATAAGTCATAAAAGAGTTTGTAAGCATGTTTCTCACCCCGAAGGTAAAAACTGTAAAATGTGGGGCCGTGAACTCACCTTAGATAACGTTCCTCGAATATGTGTAAAGATGTTTAGCCCGTGACAATCCCTCTACCGAAGATCTATCAAAATGTTCACATAAGTATTCCGACTAATAACCATAAGGTTATCTAGTCCCCGATTGTCCAGATCATAACCAAGTATGTTTTAAAACGTGTTTAAATGTTTAACCGACACACTAGACCGACCCGACATCCCGTTGGTGACCCATTACCCTAACTAATCAAGTACACATAGGTTACATGCAAGGTTCATGCATAAAACACTTAGTTTGTATCAAAAATCTCATTTTTGTTAACACAGGGTCGAATGTAGTTGTAAGTGGTCGAAGGTGACTTGAACTGGTCGAAGGTGGGTTCAAACTTCCACCTTCGCCCCTTTTTCTTCCACCTTCGCCCCCTTGTGGTACCTTCGCCCCTTTTTCTTCCAGGTTCGACCCCTGGATTCCACCTTCGCCCGTTCGACTGGCCGAAGGTGTTCCAGGTTCGACCCTGTTGTGTTGTTTACTCAAAAACGCATCCAAAAACATCCGAAAACATCACGAAACATCATGAGTTACAGCAGTCAAGCATCATTAACATATTCCTACGAAACCCTACCAATTTTACCCCAAAATTTATCCGTTTTACAAGTTTCCTAAAATAGCAAATTATGGAGATGTCACATCATCATGCATGCAAATATTACCCAATTAGGAAACTTTCTGAAATCGATTAATAATCAGTTTATCATACTCGGATCATCATGAACAAGAAACCCCTATCATAACCTTATCATAATCATCCCAAAAACAACCCTAAATCTAACTAAAACTCCTTTAATCATCAAAACACCATCAACAATCAAAGGTAACACGTTTCAATCATAACTCATCATTAATAACAGCCCTAGGTTGTTGTTATCTCATCTATATAACAAATAATCATCAAACAATGCTTAATACCACATAAACACATGTTAAATTGTATGAAAACTCATTGTTTATGAATAGGTTTTATTTAGAAAGATATTAGGAAGGTTTTTACCCATAAAACATGTTGATATCAGATCTGGACCCTTGGGGTTTAGATTAAAACAAGTCAAAATTGTTTAAAAAGGATTTGTAATGAAGAACACACCTTAGATTTTCACTTGTAATGATTTAGAGAGTTAGGTTATGAAAAACAAGCTCAAAAACTCCTTCCCCAATGATAATAGCTGATAGAGAGTGTTTGGAGGCGTTTAGGGTTTGTGAAATGGTGAAAAATGGCTAAGGATGGTATTTATACTGTCTGCACGTTCGCCCAGTTTAAGTGGTCGAATGTGGAATTTTTCCACGTTCGCCCCTTTTTAGTGGTCGAATGTGGAACTTTTCCACATTCGCCCACTTTGTTTCCACGTTCGCCCCTTTTTAGTGGTCGAATGTGGAACTTTTCCACATTCGCCCACTTTGTTTCCACGTTCGCCCATTTTTCAAATCCCATTTCCACATTCGCCCAAAAGTTCCACATTCAGGTCATCAGCACATTTTTAACACATGTTAACAGCACTTTTAACACATGTTAACCTTTTTCCAGTTTGTCGTGTTTAACGCATTCTAACACATCTTAACACATAAGCATGCATCCATAGTCTATACTTAGCATGTTTAGGCACGTATAATCATTCGTACATCATTTAAGCAAGTATAAGCATACAATCCACCACACGACCCATAATCTACACATATACTAAATTAATTCATGTAATGTCACCAACAACGGGACCCGGTACTAATGTATTCTCAAAACGACTCCCAATGATCCTCCAGATCATTGGACCCTGGACAATCCTAACCTGACCCGACTCAACTAACCCAGTTAAGTTTGTTTATAAGCGTTTCTTGCTAAGGTAGACTTACTAGATATTCAAAAGTTAGTTACCGAAAATTGCCGGGTGTCACATCATCCCCCTGTTGAAAGAATTTTCGTCCCGAAAATTTCCCAAAGTCGAGGAGGAAAAATAAATAAGAAGAAAAATTTTTCCGGGTCGTCACACTAATTGCACCGAATCTAGTCTTCAGATTATGATCGTATTGTATGGTGTGTGGGAATGTTATAAACCTGACACTAATAAGTTACATTATTAATATTATTTACATTCACGCCCCACTTACGGTGTGCGCATATAATGTATATATGTGTGGCCCTCGGGGGGCAAAAGTAAAGTTGCACTAGTTTTAACGTTATTTTACTAATTTCGTGAAAATAACGTTAAAAACGATGGACGGTTAATCATGCATCATGTGGCGGCGTTGATAGCCAAAAGACAAAGGGGTACATGCACCGATTGGGTTTGTCCCGATTGCTAAGTGTTCTGTGCCTTATGTCCAAGGCTTGATACCAAACCACATCGAGCTGGGGGTCTCACTAGAAGCAGCCTCTCTATTCTTAGGGGTAGAGGTAAGGCTGTCTACATCTTACCCTACTCAGACCCTACCTTGGCTTTGCTATAGGTGGGATTAACTGAGTATGATGATGATGGTGATTATTATTATTATTATTATTATTATTATTATTATTATTTAGATTATTATTATATAATAACAATGACAGACTCTTTACTTGAGAAGAAGAATGAACAACGGTGGAATTGGAATTCGAATTAATGTTAGGAATTGGAGTGGACAAACTGAGGCCTAAGGTGAATCCGTTTGGTGATGCTAAACCTAGAGTGGTTTTTGCTTCAGGAGAAAGGTATGGATTATCGGAAGATTTATTTTAGGAATTGTTTGAGACTATATTTTCTGATCAAAGGATCCATAACTGAACAGTTATTTAGAATAATAATAATATTATGTGTGGGGTGGGTGTTGGTGGTGTGGGTTTTTATAATGTGTCTGAATAGTGATGGATGAATGATGGGGATAAACCATTCGGAACAATAATGATCGCTTTACAATGCCGAAAACGACTATCATTAATCTAGTTTATAATTCAAAGGAACTTCAGGTCAGCCAGACGTTTGTCAAAAGAATTTTATACTATGCATTCTCACACAATGTCCAACAACTGAATTTTACTTGCTTGCATGAATAGTGATGGATGAATGATGGGGATAAACCATTTGGAACAGTAACGATTGCTTTACAAATACCGAAAACAACTATCATCAATCTGGTTTACGTTGAAGGTGTGTGTTGTATGTATAGAATGGTGAATTATTATAGTGTGTTAGGTATATGACGGAATGGTTTGAAAAGAAATAGCACAAGTCCTTCTTTAATGTTCTTTATAATTCAAAGGAATTAGGTTGTAAAGGAACTTAAGGTCAGCCAGACGTTTGTCAAAAGAATTTTGTACTATGCATTCTCACACAATGTCCAACAACTGAATTTTACTTACTTGCATGAACAGTTGTTTAGAATTGTTTGGTGATGTTCAGGTCACACCTGTACTAAGTTTAATGTCGGAGAAGAAAAAATAACATACTTGAAATCAATGGGAGGGTAAACAAAATCGTCTAATTTTCATCCGTTTGGTAGCGCCGATCCAACTGTTGATTTCTTTCTGCAACCAGTACAATGAACTCTGTATGGGTTGCTTATTGGTGCCGATCTGATTGTTGATTTCTTTCCATTTTTACAATAATTATATTAAGAAAAATAAAAAAAACCACTTCGAAACAGCAAAAAAAAAAAAAAAAAAAAAAAGAAAACCATGATCCAAAGCGGCTCGCTTTGGCCATAGCGAGACACTTTGGTCTTAATTTTTCAGCTTTTTCTGATCTCGTACTGATGTCATCGAAAAGGGAGCCAAGTGCCTCGCTTTGGGCAAAGCGAGACGCTTTATAGGGGGTGAAAATAGATACAGGAGGTTTTATTATAATCACCCGAAAGTAAACCATCTAATTTTCAATGATATAAGGCCTCAAGGGGTGTTTGTAGAATATGATTTTCACTTAACTGATTTTAACCAATCTGCAATGCCACATCACTTCACTGATTTACTTTACTAAAACACTTTTTTGGAGGCAGCACTCCACTGATTTTTTCATTTATATTTTCATTCAAATACCCAAACTTTTTTTTTTTTTTAAACATTTCACACGGTTTAAACTTTTAAACTGGTTAATAATATTGAATTTCATAGTATTACAACCGTCCCACCAAACGGTCAGCAAATTTAAGTGTTAATTTTTGGAAACCGTCGTCTGAATTGAATTGAGGCCAACTAAACGGTCAATAAAATTTAATTTTAACAGTGGACCGTTCAAAATTTTGGATATAAATAGAACAAACCATGGGGTTAAAACCCACAAAAACAAACTGTAAAAAAAACTAACCCACCACCAAGATGAATCCGTTGACCAAAGAAGAAGAGACGGCACTAGTGGTGTGCCACAAGGACGCCACAAACAACCCCGAAATTCAACAATTACCTAGGGACGAAAACGAAGCCTACCCCCCGGATGTGTTTTGGGCTCACGTGTTTAGCGATTTCATCCAACACGTGGGCACCAACACCATCAAGACCACCCGAGACCTCCAGGTCAAGTGGGAGGATCTCAATATCAAGTGTGCGAGGTGGACCACTCTCTACGAGCAAACGATTAGGGACGATCCGGACCTCGATGACGAGTTGGCTATCGGCTTCACAAACTATGAGTATGAGGCTCGATACGGCCAAGAATTCGACAATGTTGAGGCATGGCGTTTGTTGCGCCAATCTTAAGTTTATTTTTCTTTGTTTTATGTATTTTTAATATTTATGTTTTAATGAAATGTTTTTTATTTATATTTTTTATGTATTTAAACGGTAAAAATAAAAAACACTAAAATACATGGGAGTAAACTGAAAATTTTACATTTTATAAAAACCAACAAAACAATCGGTACTAGCATGGTAAACATAACCAGCAAAACGGTCCACGGGACCACTACCAACGTGGGTGGTGACGATATTACCATGCTGATAATTGATACCCGTAGACAATTTGGTAGGCACCCCGTCCCCTAATACAAGCCGATGATAGCATTCCACATCCTCATATGTAAAAGAGAGAAGCCCAAGAGTCATTGTCAAAAAGTGCTCCCAGCTGTCCGATCAACCTCTTTATCAACGGTTGTGATAAGACAGATTGTAAATTTATTTTGTCATGGTACAACTTACCAGTACTTTGTCTATGTTTCAAACTTTCATCTCTAGAAAATAAATGTAAAAAAAAAAAAAAGCCAACCCTGATTTAAGGTGCATCTCCTTTGCACAAGAACTTGATTTTTCTCTTAATTTTTTCTATATCACTAACAAACATAACAATTTTCTATAGCCCATATTTTTCTAAAAATATTTATTGAATTGGTGTCACATTATTTTACATGTAATCAAGCATATAAAAACAAGTATCATATGCCATACAATACATAGCCTTTTTGTTACCGATATCATGTGACATTGCTGTTTATTGTGTGGGTCCACCTATTGTATAAAGCCTTCTATTAGTTCCATGCAAAATTGCTTGCCCTCTCTATGACTATATATACTATTTGTCTCTAGGTATATATACATCGATCTCTCTCACATACACATTATCTCATGGACCATGGTCGTGACAATGGTTTCTACGGCACTGATCAAGGAGGTGACTTGCCAAATTTCCCGAATTCGTGCACATTTCCTCTAAATTCTCCTTCATGGTATACGCCCGCTCCTCCATTGGCACCACCAGATAATGTTGCATTGAATCAACGTCATCAAAGCTTGAAGAATTTCGACGAAACACTTATTCCTTCAAATGCATTTTGCGAATTTGCTTCTTCTAGCGAAGCGATTGGTAGCTCGCGTTTAAAAGCTGGCGTCCCTATTATACCATCATTGCCCATTGATCAAACACTAGGTGTTGATAACATGTTTCTAGATGGAGGGCAGTGTGTAACATTTGAAGACTTGAGAAATTATCCAAACATAGACTTCACCGACCAAGTAATTAATCCTTCGAACCAGATCTCGGATAGTGGCTTTATCACCTCTAGGACTTGTACAAAGAGACTTTGGACAACTGAAGAGGATAGGTAATAAAATTCTTTTTGTTTTTACTTATTGGTTTATTTGTTGATATTAAACATGACATTCATATGTGTGATCTTATGCATGAAGCAAACTGAATGCACTTGTTTCCGAGTTTGGGACAAAAAACTGGACTCTTATCTCTGACTTCATGGACGGTAGAGCTGGGAAACAATGTCGCGAACGATGGTACAATAATCTGCGTCCCGATATTAAGGTCTTTTTTTTCTCTCTCAACTCTTATGCCGTTCATATGTTCGTATATTATTTTTTTTTTCAAATAAAAATGCAAAAAAAAAAAAAAAAAAAAAAAACGTTATTCACCAATATAATTTTTTCAGTTGTTTTGCATTATTTCATAAACGCTCTTTTAGTCTTTCTTTAATGTATTTACGGTGTGTCGGTACGTTCTTGAATTTTCCTCTTATGTATTTCTTTTTGGGTTCTGGGTTTCATACATCCCGTGACATCACATTCTAAAGGTATGTGACAGCCTCCTATTGGTGCGTGATGTGGGGCGAGGGTGTATCATTCCTAATTAATGGGTGTATGTTCGTAAATTCCTTTTTTTTTCATTCTAAAAGAGCATATAATTATTAGCTCATCATTGTCTTTTTTGTCGGCTACAACCCGTTTTTTGATGTACATTTTTCATGTAAATTTAGCAACTCATTTGAATCATAATATTCCGTTACAAAAGTGATCCCGTCTTTTAAGTGAAAAGGTTAAAGTTTATTCCTTTTCTAGCTTTATTGTCCCCCTATTCTATACATGTTAAAACAACACATTTACAATGTGTTCATATGTTTTGTGCTTTCAGTCAGATGTTTGGACTGAAGAGGAAGAGCGAATTCTCATAGAAGCCCACGAGAAAATGGGCAATAGATGGTCTCAAATTGCGAAACTCCTTCCTGGAAGGACAGAAAACGCGATCAAGAACCATTGGAACGCAGCAACAAGGAAGAAAACCATGCGGCACAATAGGTACAAAAGATATGAACCGGAGGATGCAAGGCCAAAATCTACCCTCCTAAGGGACTATATTAGAAACATGTCTTCCACCTCCACCACCAACACCAAGAAATCCATCGATAGTAATGTCGCAATAGGAAAGCTCACACCAAATGAACAACCAACTTCGTTGTCAAGTGACTCTCCACCGATTGGCCTTATTCCAACATATGATAAAGAGTTCAATTTCATGACAAACCTTTTCTCAACTCCCTCAACTGAGCCTATGGTTCAAGCTCTCGAACCACAATCACAAACAACTATGAATCCCCAAGGGGTTAATGGAAATTCTGATCAATATGGGACTTCATCTTCATCAATTCTTATTGAAGATAGCTTTGATATGTATACCCAACTTCTTTCTGATGCTACATTTTCTGACTCTAGTGATCCTATCTATGGCTATGGAGACATGAGCATGGACTTGGCATTCAATGGTCAAGGTGGTGGTTTCTCTAGCTCATAAGTTTGTGATATCAGGATTTCAACAGTTGTTTCGCGAGGAGTCATGGTTCGCGGTCATAGGTGTCATTTTGGAGATTACTTGGGTAGTATATTGATAGTAGAAATAATCAGCTTAATGTTATGTGTGAAAACCGAATTCAGTTAGAATTGTCTATGATGTTATGAAACTGATCATGGGACAAAGTTTGTTGCTTAAATGTTAGGGGACATCTTGTTAGTTAGTTTCTGTTGAGTATATGATGTCTTGTATATTAATAAAATGTAAGCTCTAGTTTATGCTTTAATGAGTCTTGATAAGCACAATGTGAATGTCTATTTACTTTGCTATATGTCTCAATAATCATATAATAGGCTATGCTGGTAACTTATACCAATTCAAAGTAATTTAATTGGTATATTTGAATTGCCTTTTCCATTTATATAGCATATATGTTAATATGTGGGATATATTTGGTCGGTCATAATCACCTAAAATGCGCCATTTCAGTTTTGGCTGGATGGTAGAGGCTTTGTGCTTCTTGGGGAAAAGAAAGACCAGGGTTCAATTCCTGGCATGGGGTAGATAGGTGTGATTTAGGAGTAGGGATTATGTACCATTTGATGTTAAAACAAGAACCCCTAAAATGCATAAGTTACTCGACTTCTTACCACTATCACTTATTTTACTTTCATCCTTCTTTTTTTTTTTTTTTTGTTATAGTTGTATGTTTGTAGTTTAATGATCGATCGAGGAATAAAATGTGATTACATATAAGACATTGTAGGAACCGTTCGTGCACCTATTTTTCCAACAGACATTAATGACTGAACTTCCATAACTTACCCACATCCACAAACAATAGCAAATTGATCGCATGCGGCCGTCGTAGAATGGAATTTCAGAGATCACTCTTTGTGCCCATAACAGAGATCGAATGTTACTCTCAAAGGGGGAGGAGAATGTCCAACACCGATGGGTGGGATTGGCAAAATAATGGTCAACGAACGATCAGGGGGTCTTGATATCCAAGGTATGCTTTCTGTGACTACATACATACGTACATGCATGTATGTGTATATATATATATATATGTATATATAATGTATTTGTGCAAAGATTTGATAATTAACAAATAAGATCTATTACGAGATGCTACCGCTTAGGGGTGTTCAAAAAATCCGAAATCCAAACCGAAAAAAACCGGTCCAAATTCTTATTTGGATGGATCCGATCCAAATCCGAATTACTTATTCGGATATTCGGATCAGATTCGTATCAAGGAATTTAAAATCTCGGTTTATTCGGATATCCGAAGAAACTTCAATTGGGTTTAGTAAAGGAATGACCTATTACTTGAAATTAGTTCAACCCATGAGCCATGATGCCAATACTAGACGTACCCTAGTTCTTCAACATTATTCATTTATATGGACTAGTTGGTTTCACGTTTCGTGATGCTTGATTTTGTGTTCAAGACTATGTTTTAAAGTTTGATTTTTTGTTTAAATCTACATTTTGATGACTATGTTTTGACGTTTGAACTTTGTATTTGTGTGTAAGACTAATTTCTACTTCCACTTTTGTGACACCCGGCATATTCAGGTTAATACTTTTACAAACATACAAGTCTACCTTAGCAAAAACATTTATCTAACGTACTTGACTAGGTCAGTTGAGTCGGTTTACACTTACGTATTGTCCAAGGTTTAATGATTCGGAGGATCATTGGGGGTAACATACGCACACATGAGTCTTGAGTCCCGTTGTTGGTGAAATTACATGAATTGGATTAAGTAATAAACGTGAATTGTTCTATGTATGACGTGCAACGTGTAAATACTTGTTTATATGATTGGATATAATTAATATATGTTAGGATTGCATGTTCATGTGTTAGAATGTGTTAACATGTATTAAAATAGATTAAAACGACAAAATCATAGAAAATTGGATTATGGAAATTTGGTTCGACCTCATGGTTATTGGTTCGAACCATGATGAGGTCAAATGGACTTTGGTTCGACCCTACGAGGGTGCGAACCAACACTGACTATAAATACCATAATTTGCAACTTTTTCATCATTTCACAACCCTAAACCGCCCCCAAGTGCTCTCTCTCGACCTTAAACCTGTAAGAAGGAGTTTTTGACCTAATTTTTCAGTTCCTAACATAAAAAAACACGTTCCATATCATAAACAAGAGAAGATTCAAGGTGTGCTTTTCATCTAAAACCTTTTAAATCGATTTTCATTTGTTTTTATCAAACCCTAAGAGTCCAGATCTGATTCACGGAAGTTTTTGTGAATAAAAACCTTTCTAACATCTTTCTAAATCAAATCTATCCATTTATAATGAGTTTCATACAAAAATCCTTGTGTTAATGATGTTAAAAGAGTTGTTATGTGTTATATGATGTTTGAATGATGAATGTATGATATATTAATGATCTAGGACTGTTTTAGATGATGATATATGGTTATTATAGGGTGTAATTGATGATTGATGAAGTTTCACCCATTGGGGGGGGGGGGGGTTGTGCTAGATCTAGGGATTGTTCTTGGTAGTATTGTTGATGACATGATTGGGGGTTTACTATACATGATTAATATGTGCATAATAACCTGTTTATGAGGTAATTTTGATAAGTTTCCATTTTGGAAAAAGATTACATGCATTGATGTGGCATTTTCATAATTTGCCATCTTGGGTAAGTTGTGATTTCTTCATAAAATGGACGGATTTCGAAGCTTAAATGGTAGGGTTTTATGGGGATAGATTAGATGATATCAACTGCTGTGATTTATGATGTTTCGTGATGTTTTCGGACTGTTTTGATGAGATTTTGTGCATTTATTGAGTATTTGCAGCAGTTAGGCCGAGCCAGAAACTAGTTCGCCCTAACGGGGGGTCGAACCAAACCTTAGAAGGTCGAACCAACTGAGTTTCTACCTGATTCAACCCCACGACTTCAGAAATGTGATTTTTTAATGCAAACTAAGTGTTTTATGCATGATTCTTATGTGTAAACTATATGTACTTGATCAACTTGTGTAACGGGTCACCAATGGGATGTCGGGTCTGTCTGGTGTGTCGGTCAACGTTCAAACACATTTTTAAACATACGTAGTCATGATCTAGACAACCGGGGACTAGTTAACCTACGAGTTATTAGTCAAAACACTTATACAAACTTTATGATAGGTCGCTGGTATTTGGGACTATCTATTTGTGTCGGTAATTCTATTCTAGAAGACGTAAACTAAGGTGAGTGTCACAGACCCATTCTTTACCGTTTTCATATCTGGGGGAGAAACATGCGGTATGAACTTTACGAACTTTTAGACCAACATATTACAATATATCACGTGGATATTTAGTGACGTTACATCATTAAAGTCCTCCTAATATTTAGTGAACCATTAATATGTGGATACATAGCAGGGAAAGTGTGAATAGATATATTGGGTTCGGCAAGCCCCACTCAGGTCGACTGGTGATCGGACGGGTGCATATTTTTCCTATCTAACTTACGACACCGGGTGATGTCCGATGGCAGGTATTGAGGCATTCTAACGTTCAGTAGTGGTTCACGACCCTTTAGTATCATGTAACGATGTCTAGCTAGCATCAGGTATAGATGTAAGGATTGTTGGGTCTGGTTTTACAAACGTTACTTACTTTTGACAAACTTAAACTCTGTGACTCACCGGCACTTTTCATGTTGACTAATATTGCATGTTTTCTCAGGTCGCTAAGGTAGCAGCGAGACTAGGCGCACTGGAGTTGCACTGTGTCTCATTCTGTCATGCATGGTTGAACTTATGTTATGTTTTCAAACTACTTACTTTTGGATTATGGTTTTGTAACTTAGGTTGCTTCCGCTAATGTCTTTTGGTATTGTGTAAACTTTTAAAACTGCGTGGTTGGTTTTATTACGTTATTTTCATATCATATAGTTGTCGTTATTGTGACCATTGACTTAGATCTTGGTATGTCATGAGCCTCACGGTAAAACCCCACAAATAGAATTTGAGGGTGTGACAGCTTTTTTATTTTTACAAACTTCAAATTAGTAAAATGTTAAAGACCAAAAATTAGGGAAAATAAAAAAAATTGAAAAATTATTGTTCAGATTAATTTGGATTATTCGGATGTATTTGAATCCGATCCGAATTGAATTTGGATAGATTTGGATCGGATGATGATACACCCGTTTCGGATCGGATCGGATTTCGGATAGGTTCCTAAAAATTTAAAATCCGAATAATCCGATCCGAACTTTCCAAATAACCTGTTATCCGATCTGATGAACACCCCTACTACTGTTGTCGGGTCGCAGGCTGCCCGACAACTAAATACGTTGAAAGGAGTTCTACCAGCTCAGACGTGGTCGTTGTAACCTATACAAGGCAACACAGTCACTCTCAGCCGCGGCTTCTGCTCATCACCAACGTCAACCACCACCAACCGCCACCCATGCCAATTGAAGATGATGACTTTGTGTTGGGTCTCTTGGACCTATTAGAATATGATCAACCTCCTCTCCAAGGGAGTTCATTAACGGAACACGATCACTCTAAATTGGCTTCTCATGATCACTTCAACCAAGATCCACCACCAACCGCCATTACACCATTTTTTGCTTCTTATGAGGTTTGAACTTTCAATCTCTCTTTTGAAACCCAAATACCTTTACTGCCACACCATAAGGAAGATTTTGTCATGTAAATGGAATATTTGATGAAAAGTTATAAAATATATCAACGGGTTAAACATTAAAATAAGTGACGAGTTCACCATTGTTGTCGTCAATATGATAAGATGAAGCATGCATGTATTATACCTACAAAAAATTTATATCTTTGTAGAGATACAAAGCAAGAAAGTCACTGGCAATAAAGAATCTGGAAGTTAGACAAACGTGACAAGGAGGATATAAAGCGAGGCATATTAATGAATCAAATAATTAGTAAGATTAGCAGTTTTTCAGTCTTGTTACCTACTTAAGTAAACAAGATTGGGAAAATAATTAAGCATGCTTTAGTTATTGGTGTGGTAAACGTGAATGCGTATAATTAACCAAGCCAATATAGCATTTAACAAAATCCAATTTATCCTCAAACATCAAGCTAGCCATGAAGATGCGACACAAGTGTTTTGATAAAATACAAGAATATCATGCTAAACCGGGAGATGGTGTAGGTTTTTTAGAAACAACTGGGTTTGATCTATTTTGCTTTGGATGAAAACACAACTAGTTTCTATTAGTAATTTAGTGTATAATATTGCTATTCTTTAAATTTTTTTTCGGATATCGTTTTATTTCATACCGAGACAAAACAAGTTACATTTAGATGGTGGGTAAGCGGGCAACAAGCTGCGCCACTATCCCCCTTTTAAATCGCAAAGCCTATCCTGCTAAACACAAACCCTTGGTTCTTAGGGCTCTGTGAGTCACTGTGGACCACCTTCTACACTCGTTTCAGAAACCGTACTGCCTCAGGGGCCAGAGATCCAAATGTGTCAAAAGCAAACGGCAGGAACACATATTGATTCTCTAAACAGGCTGCTTCGTGCTTAGCGATCTTCTTAGCTTCTGCCCTCAAAACTGTCTACCCCGGTACAAAGCCGTTGTCTCGCAAACCTACCAAGGGGGAAACCCCTGTCAGGTCAACACAAGCATGTTTGCCCCCAACCCATCCAAACACCAGAACATCCGTAGGACGCAAGGTAGATCTCTCCTCCCGCGGATCAGTCAGAAAATTGACCGGTGCTTCTTTCTTGGCTGAGACCCGCGCACTTCGAAGCACATCCCATAGAACATCTCTGACCAAATCATGGCGGTATTTGAACCCCGACAATTCCTTGCAATGGAGCACATGCTCGCCAAATTTATCCAGACATGTTTTTTTGCAAATGGGGCATGGTTCATCTGAGGGGAACAGAGGTATCATGAGCCGGTATTTGAGAATAGCCCTGTATTCGATCGCCGACATCCGCTACCCCAGCCCTTCAATGGGCACGACAATCAGAAAATCTTGAGCATGAGCCTCTTGAAGGCATGCAAACACTGCCTTTTGTCGCGGAGTCATATCAAACTGCCCCTCCATTGTCTGCATGTGTTTACCATAAAGAGCACTCGCCAAGGTTTGTTGAGGTTTCTTGGGGGCGGTCTCCTTATCGGTATAATCGCCTAGATCAATTTTCGGAAGAACTGTTTTGATATTACCAAGTGTGAGGGTGTAGTCAGAATCCACCCCTATCACACCAGCACTCCGCGGGATGTGCTCCTGCAATCTCCACGACTGAGTCCTCGACGCTACAAAGGCGTATGTTGACACATCCCCTACCGTGAAAATCCCTAAGCCCCTATGTCGCATAGGAAAGGATGCTAGCCTCCATTGGAGGTCCCCAAAATGTGCCCCTCCACAGACAACAATGCTTTCAACCGCCTCCCGAAGGCCTGCATCAAAAATGGACACCGCCTCTTTGACATGCTCTAGCTGACATGTCCGGAGCCCGAACACTAATTTAGCAACCCCCATGCATGAGCGCAGTAAGAGAAGCTCACTTTGAGGGTCTCTTAATTTCGGCAGGTGTTCCATGAGTTCAACCGTGCACAAAGCCCTTTTTGTTGCCAAAGAGCGCATATAACCTGCATCCCAGTTAACAGCTCCCCCAAGGAGTTTAACCCCTCAGTCGGGCCTACCTATCTCATTAGGAAACAAACTGGGCGTTGTTGCTGAACCATTGCACGCCGGCTAAAAAATCTCAGTTTTTCGCACATTAAGCATAAGCCCCAGAGACGGCCCTTCAGATCGAATAATATCAAGTGCCCTCGCTACGTCTTCAGTTTTACCTATAATAGTGCCATCATCTAGATACCAAACATGGAAAGGGATGGAGCAGGCTTCCTGCAACCGGAGAACAAGTGGATGAAGGACCAATGCAAAAAGGAGGGGGCCGAGGGGGTCCCCTTGCTAAACCCCAGTAGTAGCACCAATGTGAGTATCACCCACGTATAACCTGGCATGTCGGGCATACAAGAATTGCACCCACGGGTAAATGGATGGGAATCGACAATTAACTTCCTTGAGAAGTGTCGTACGGTCGACTACGTTAACAGTATTGGAGAAATCAACAGTAAGCATAGCCAGGGGAGCCATCAGAATGGAACATGTTCACAAACCTATTGGCACTGTGCAACACTGCTTCTATCCCATTAGGGACCCCAACCCCAAATTGGAAATCCCCTAGATACGCAGCCATCTCTTTACCCACTTTACGCATAGCGACTTTCGACACCAATCTCCTCCAAATAGTCCCAACCACGATAGGTCTAATTCCATTGTCGGGCTTTAACAAGGGGGTTAGTGGAGCGGAGGCAACGAACTCCGCCAGTTCAGAAGGACAAAGCCCCCCAAGCCACAGGTTGACAACATCTGTGATGGACTTAAGCAACCCAGACGCGGTGGGGGACCCTTGGCCACAAAATGCGTCCAAGATATGTTGAGCCCGCAAACCTTCCCTCCCGCAAGAGGTCCCTTTCGGGAAGGATTTAATACACGCCAGCACACAATCAACGTCAACCTGTAGAGCTGGCTCAGATGGCATGGTGGAAAGCTTGGTCGGAGGGTCCACGATAGGGTATTTATCTATCAAGGCTTTCAAAGTGGCCTCCCCAAGAGGCGCGACCCCTGATGAACACAGGACCGTGACCGCAGCTGTTTAGTGCCCATCTGCCACTTTTCGAAGGCATTACTTAATGTTGCCCCCACCCCCATCATTATCCTGCTTACTGGGCCTACATGAAAGCCCCTCCGCAGGTAGATCAAGGAGGTTCTTGACGAGCTCCTCAAAGCTGGCCCCATCTTTCCAAACCGCTAAGGCTCGCATAATGGATTTACATTAAAGCGATTTCCTGTTCCCAGACCTGCGTTCTTGCCTACAAGCTGGTTTTACCGCCCGTAACGTGCATTGAGGCAACAACAGAAGCTTAACCCATGCCTCAATAGACCCTGGGGCATCCGCCACTTTACGCAGCCCCCTTGACAAAGCCTGCGCAAACGCCATACGACATACATGCGGGATACTCTTGACAGTGGAGAGGGGGAGCGCGAGGGTGCGCTTAAGGAGAGAGACATCTGCCACCACCCCTGTAGACTAGACACTCTCAGGCTCCGCAGGCGGCCTACACGGCTGAGGGATCACTACAATATAATGAATGACATTTCCTGCACCTAAAGTGCACTTATGTACACCATCCTTGTGACGACAATAACGGTTAAGGGCACGCAGGGTGATACATCCCCCACATAGCCATTTCCCAAGCATCCGTAGGGTATTTACAACATCCGTGTAGAGGTGCAAGTCCGAAGCAATCTGTCCCTTTAACAATTCCCTCATTTCCTTCTCATTGAAATGGTCTCGCTGGAAATACATAAGAAGTCTAGAATAACCATTGTACCCAGGCAAACCATCCTTGCAGGAATGGTAATTTCTAAAGGGGCAATGCCACTTTCCCGTGATTGAGCTGGGACCCGTCTCCTCAACAACAGTTTCTCTCCCACACCCAGGCGCACCCATAACTAATTATTAATTAGTTAAATAATTAATAAAAAAAATTAAGACTTCTATATTGTAGTGGTTCTAGGGACCATGCATGACTATTTTTTTTAACAACTAAATGTTAATCTAATCGAACTCCTATTTTTACAAATAACACATTTCTTGTTTGGGACTGAAACCAAGATTTTTCACTAAGAGGCAGAAGCATGTATCAAATAAGTTAAACCCACTTGGCTACCATACATGACTACTAAGACGACAGGAGCATGGTGTAGTTGTCAATGTCATGATTCTTCAAAACTATGTGAAGGTGGTTCTGTGACTGTGACTTCTTTAATTCTTCATATGCTTTTCAAATAATCAACTTTTTTTTTGAACGGCAAGTGGTGCAACCGATGGAGCTCCGGCTAACACCCTGGGCCAGCCTGTACTGATTACCTATTCCACCTGGATTGGGGATCTCCCCAGGTGAAACCCCTACATGTGGTAAATATAGCTTCAACAAGAATCGAACCCTCAACCTCCACATGACCTCCACTCTAGCTTCCCCAATTTTCACCAATTGAGCTAGGCTTCATCGGCTCAAATTGGCAACTTATATATCATGTTACTCTTTTGTTTATAGTCGACAAGTCATGTTTCACGCCCCAAAACTGCTGGGTAATCAGTAAGTATTATGACCATAAAGTAACCTTAATTTCAGGTGGCATTTCTTAAAAGGCATTCTAATCGAAGGCACATAATGTGTTGCTCTTCAAAAGGAACGATTAGTTAGCCTCAATTTCATAAGTTGTTATTATTTTACTTGTTTCATCTTTTTTATTTAGACTACACAGTGTGGTCATGCCTTTGGAGGCATGGATCGACATGTGACATCCATCTCATCCTTGGTGAAACTGTCATCTAACCCAAAAATGCGCGGTGCGGTGGTGGCGTAGACGGTGGGCATTGGTGTATGTCAAGTCATGGTTTAATTTTTTTTTTTTGTCATTATATAAAAACAATTAAAATAAATAAAAAAAAACATTTAGATTAAACCATTACACTAAAAAACATTAAAAACATAAATAATAAAATTTAACTACATATTATATTTTTGCCTTATTTGTGTTTTCATTTGTTCGTGCATTAATTTCTCGATTGGGACCTTCGAGGTGATCGATTTTCTTTGCTAATTGAATTTCATATCCTGTTGTCATTTTTTAATCGCGTATTTCTCCTGTTTTAAAACCATTTGTTTTCCAAAAGAACGGCCCGAATGGTTTTTTCCTCGATCTTTTGCTTTTGAAAATCCTTAAACATATTCCAATTTTCATTGATGTTGGATAAATGGTCGCTATGATCGACACCCCCACTAGATACTTTTGGTTCCGTCTTCTTTGAACGATCTCTACTGATTGGGCGAGTTGCTTCACCATCGACATCATCATCATCATCATCACCGCTTAGGTTAGTTTCGTTGTGAGCATCACTCGCAAGAGAATAGGATGAGTAGCTTGTTTTGAGGCTTTTGGATGAATTTCTTGCATAAGGTACATTCGCCCTTTTGGTCGAGTGGCGCACCACTTGCCAACGATGCATAAATTTGACAGCAACTTGTTTATTTTTTACCTTGATATGGTATAAGCGCTTTCGATAAGACGTCAGCTTCGGTTTCACCACTTTTTGGTGAATTCTTGCAATTGATATAGTGACCGTTATAGGCGCCCATGTCGTCGTTTATTTCACGCCACTTAGACGAGAGACTATCATTTTCATGGTAAGTCTCTTGTTTCATTTCTTGGTGAAACAAAGGTTTTATTCTATTCCAAAAAATCGTTTTGGTTTTGATTTTCACATATCAACGGGTTTTTGGATACGAATATCTAGGATTTAACCAAAGCGACTTCTTCTGCCTCATCCCATCTTTGAGGTGCCCTTTCAACATTTTTCTTCTCCTCCTCAGTTGTTTTTCTATGGCTTCTCTTTTATACCTTCTTACCCGATGGTTCACCGACTTCTTGTGGTTGGGTTTCGGGTACAAAGTCGGGTGTAGGCACAAGAAACTTTAGTTGCGCTATGTTGTGAAGTTGATATTTAGACGGGTGGATGCTTAGGTTTTGGAAATTAGGTTGGGGATAGGATCCGTAATACATTCCACCAGATATAAGTTGGGCATATGACATGAAGTCGTTTGCATGCCCGTAAATTGTATGTTTTCGTTTTAAGGGGGACTAGGATTCGGGGAGTCGCCTCTTCCATATGGGTGGTTTAGATCATACTCACGGTTGTTGGGATTCATTTTCGGTTATAAGATATTGAGAGATATGTGCTTAACAAAATAAACAAAATGTTGTATATAAATATACACACTATTATTTTTTTTTTACCATTGGCTAACGGCTCTATTCAAATGAGCAAATAATAAAAAACCGTTGGCGAATCATAACCATCCACGTTATATTTATAAGATTATGGTTCAATGCTTAATTCTCATTGATCCCATGAATGGGTTTATATAGGCTACAAGTATATCTCATTTTCTTGGAGAATAAGTTTACAATCAATATCTTCTAAATATAATGTAAATGTATTCTAATTATACAATAATTAGTATTATGACTATTACACCCCCGCAATCGAATCGGGAGGAAGCCGGACGGTTAGACTGGATTGGAAGTGTAACACTCCAACCGATGGCGGAATCATCGAGGTGTCACATAATAACGATTGTTCAATAGCACATGGACTAAAATGTAAATATTAATAGTAACCAACTTCCCTTATTCAAAAGGAAATACAAAAAGTCTCAACAAAAATTTTCAAACATAGTAAATAAATGTTCAACTTTTATTAAAGCACTAGGTCCATAGCCTAAGCGTGTAAAGCAAGCATAATCAAACTTCACCTGAAACATGTTCAAAATAATTTGTCAATACATATAATGTATTGGTGAGTACATCCATTTGATACATATAGTACAAAAACGTTTCGCAATTCATGTGTTGTATACCGTTTGCAATTATGTAATTTAAGTAATATCCGTTCAAAATCAACCCTAAGAATCAAGAATACAACCATTTTTTGAGTATAATGAGTCACAAGACAATGACCAAGGTCTCTCAACAGAGTCGCAAGGGGTATATACCATAGTACTATTCATTGAGATGCTAGACCCTCAAAGGTTAATGATTTTGACAAGTCATAGACACACAAATTAACATAAAGCAAACCCACATGAGAATTTCATTACGAATAAGAATAACATTTGATAATAGTGTACATGAATAGCCCCAAAAGTGTAAATCATGAAAAGGGGGAAAATATACTCACAGTTTCGCTAAGTGTAAATTCCAAGAAAGTTCGTCGTAAAGGCTTAAGAATTCCGAAGAACTTAACCTATATATATATATATATATATATATATATATATATATATATATATATATATATATAGGTAAGGGATCGTGTACAAAGGGCCAAAAGTGTAAGAAGTGTAAGAAGTAATCTGGGTGTGACAAGTGTCCAATATCATTTTCTTAGATAAGGGTTATTTTTGTCTTTTAACTAAACATATAATTAAACTGATCCCTAAATTTTCGTTTGAATTTATTGTGATATATTTCCTTTTTTATAACTTATTCATGCAAATCAAAGGTAACCCATTCAAAAATTAAATTGATATCCTTTTCTTTTGTATCGATAGCTTCATACTAATATTATGTTTATATATAACATGCACAAATCTCATAAACTCACCGCCATCGAAACGATGTTAATTGTTTGTTTAGGTGTTATATATGAAAAATGAAATATTGGGTCAATCATCCCATCTTATTTTTTTTTCGTTTACAAGATTATTAATAATGATATATCGTTTTCTTCTATATGGTGTTTTATATTTTGAGATTGATATTATTTTATTTCACAAAATTACATAAGAATATATTTAATTTGTGCGTTTTACTATTCAGTGTGTTTTATTAGTTGAGATCCATATAATATAGTGTTTATATGAATACGAGTTGTTTGTTTTCAAGGGGGTGTTTTATATGAATACGAGTTGTTTGTTCGTAAGTGGGTGTTTTATATGAATATGAGTTGTTTGTTCTGAACGAGGGGTGTTTTATATGAATACGAGTTGATTGTTCTTAAGGTGGTGTTTTATATTAATATGAGTTGTGTGTTCTGAACGAGGGGTGTTTTATATGAATACGAGTTGTTTGTTCTTAAAGAGGTGTTTTATATGAATCGTTTTTTTGTCTGATTGTGATTATGAATTCCAATTGCCATGGTGTGATTGTGTGTGGAAATAACTTACATATGAAAGAAGGGCGGATTTTTAGGGATGAAGGAACATTTTCTATTTTTAAAACACTGAAAATGCCTAATATACCCCTCTCCGGTCAAAACATTTAATTAAGTTTATAGCACTTATTACGATTTTACCACTACTCAATCTCAACCATCCATTTAAATATCTAATGGTCCAAAACACTTCTTACCCTTCTCACAAAAAACACCCTTTGTACAGGAACCCTACCCTATATATATATATATATATATATACTATTGAGGAAAGTGGCTTAAAAAGTCTAAGGCATCCAAAATCTAAGGCATTAGGGTTTGCTAGACTTGTGTAGGGAAGATGAAGTTTTTAATAGTAACTTGAACAATAGTTTTTGAAATAAATATATCACGATTTAAAATTAAATATGTGACTTAAAACACTTATGTCACCCACACTTAGGAACATTTTCTATTTTATAGAAAAATATCCACAAAACAGATTTTATGATTTATATTTAACTAAACAAAATTTATTATATCTAATTAAATATAAATAAAATAAATAATACGAGAGATGATCCAAAAATGATGTTTTTATGAAAAATGATTATTTTCTGATCTAAAATAGTGAAAATAATATTTCCATAATTTTTCTCAACTTATTTGTATTTAAAACATATTTAATGAGTTAAATAGTGTTTTAATGATTAAAAATAGTAAAATAACAAAAATAACCATTTTGTGAGGAATTAAATTTTATTGCAGTTTATTATACATAGAAATAATTCTCCCAAAAATTTGAAGGTTAAAATAATTTAAAATAAATTTTTAATCAATTAATTATGATTAAAACAATTTAAATCAAGAAAAATATGAAAATAATGTATTTTCCAGAAATAAAAATATGATAATTTTCTTTAGGGTGTCAAGATGTTTCCCCTAAATTTTCATAATTTTTGGATTAAAAATGAATCTTATAGGAATATTATAAGATTATAGCATATATATATATATATATATATATATAGGGAAAGTATAAATTGAAAACCCACTCGAGTTAAGAAAACTCTGAAAACCCGTCAAAAAACCATCTAAAAAAGTTTTTTTTTTTTTTTTTGAAAAAAATACACAAGGTAACATACATGTTTTTAAGCGTTTTGGGCCAAAAAAATAAAAAAGCGCCGAACGAATATTTTTAAAAAAAATAAACAACGCAAACTTTGTAACAGCGATGTTAACATATGTTAAAAAGCAGAAACATATGTTAACAGCGCTGTAACATTTGTTAAAAAGCAGAACACATATGTTAACAGCGCTGTCACAAAGTTTGCGTTGTTTATTTTTTTAAAAAATATTCGTTCGGCTTTTTTTTTTATTTTTTTGGCCTAAAACGCTTAAAAACATGTATATTACCTTGTGTATTTTTTTCAAAAAAAAAAAACTTTTTTAGATGGTTTTTTGATGGGTTTTCAGAGTTTTCTTAACTTAAGTGGGTTTTTAAAATATCCACCCCCTATATATATATATATATATTGATAAATAAATAAGAATAATGAAATACAAAAAGAAATGAAACAGGAAAACGTGGGCTCTAGGGGGAATCGAACTTGAGTAGTTTGTTTGCCAACAACTACACACAACCACTAGACCACATAGCCATATGTTATTTTCTTTCAAACCAAATAATATTTATATAAACTTCTAACTTCATCTTCTTCCTCATCCTATAAACCCTAACCCTAGATTTTTAGGAACTTTAATTCGTAAAAATTAGAACCCAAATCAAGAGGGCTTTTAAAGGACATGATTAAAGAAGTAATATGGCACTAAAAATTGATGCTTACAATGTGTATTTCGACCGGAATCTAAGCTTCAAAAACCGAACAAAGTTTCACGAATTGGAGCCTTTCAAGGTATTTTTATTTGGGGGTTTTTAGTGGGTTTTTAAGGGAATGAGCACAGAAATCTATAGCCACGCTTGGTTTAGATAATGGACTTGTAATTGTGGCGTTTCATCAAACATTAAAACTCTGGCGGTTACAAGTATGAACTTGGTTTCAAAGGTGATTAAAACGCGTTATTTGACTTAATTAAAAGGGGGAAACGTATTATTAAGGTGAAGAAACGTAAACCTATTAATTGTATCGAGTTAAAACGCCAAGAAATGCCATTTTTAAACTCGCTGGAGACAATTCCGGCCGCTGGAAAAGCGGCCGGCGACATGGGGCCCAAAACATAATTTTTTTTTCTTTTAAAACTTTGAAGAAGTTTCAACTCTAGTCCCTCAAGTTAGTTTGGTTAGTTTAGTCAGTTGTTTTCTTATAAAAACTTAACCAAAGTTAAGTAATTTTAACCAAAAAGCTTTTTAAAACTTTTAAACTATATTTTTTTCATCTTTTATAAACTTTACATAATTTTTTTAAGTTTTTATCCTTTTCCATCGTAAAACTTTGACGTTTTCCAATATCCATCGACAAATTTATTAGGAGTTTTATAATAAAACGTATATAACAAGGTTCGCAATGAAATCTAAAATAATAGGATTCGTACGACCGATTATGTTTACGATTAACCGTGGAATACAACCCGCACAAAAATTTAATGATTAATGCAAACATAAGTTTATTAGAAATTTCAAAAGATCAAAATACGAGGACTGAAATGAAAATACGATAAAGTTAGAAAACGCGCAAATGTTACAGGAAGTCATCAAAAAGAACCTTGGGAAGACCTTTGGTAAAAATATCATCCACCTGGAATCGAGAAGGAATATGTAAGACGCGAACTAGACCCTTTTGAACATGTTCGCGGACAAAGTGGATATCAAGCTCGATGTGTTTGGTGCGCTGATGTTGGACCAAGAGAAATGGTGGATTGTCGCTTAGAGGACCAAGAGATAAGATTGTCACCAAGATAGACACAATAGCCAGAAGTCGAGCGACGTCCCAATCAGCATCAGTATAGGCACGAAGAGATAAAGTAGAGGTCGGACGAAGATGAAGACGAAGACCAAGGTCGACCGTGCCCTGAACATATCTAAGAATTTGTTTTAGCGCATTCCAATGAGATTCCCGTGGCACATGCATATGCATACAAACCTGCTGAACGTTGTAGGTAATATCAGGCCGAGTGAATGTAAGATATTGCAGAGCACCTACAAGACTCCGAAAAGTTGTAGGATCATAAAATAACGGTCCATCCTCTGCTGATAATTTAGACTGAGTATCGACAGGCGTTGCAGCCGGCTTGCAGGAATCCATGGCGGCACGATGAAGAATGTCCTTGGCAAGGGCAGTCTGTGACAAAAACAAAGTATCCCCTGTCCGAGTGACGGCAATACCCAAGAAATAAGTGAGTGCCCCAAATCCTTCATTTCAAATTCCCCATATAATAGCAACAATAGACGGCCACGCAAGTCATCAGTGGATGTAGTCAAGAAAATATCGTCCACATACAGAAGTAGGTAAGCAACATCTCGGCCATGATGATAAATAAAAAAATGAGTTATTAAATTTACTCTGTTGAAAACCCTAGTGTAACACAAAATCAGTAAATCGTTGGTACCAAGCACAAGGGGCCTGCTTCAAGCCATAAAGAGACTTCTGTAGTCGACAGACATGATCAGGAAAATCCTGGTGATTAAACCCCATGGGTTGATACATATAAACTGTTTCATGTAAAAAGGCATTGGTGACATCAAGCTGATGTATCGGCCAAGACTTAGCCAGATCCAAGGAAAGAACGGTGCGAATGGTTGTCGGTTTGACCACCGGACTAAAAGCTTCCCCACAATCAATGCCAGCCTGTTGAGTACGACCGTCACATACCAATCTAGCCATATACCATTCTAAACTGCCATCAGACCAAAATTTATGTTTAAACAACCACATACTGCGAATAACATTCATATCAGGTCAACGAGGATCTAACTCCCAGGTCTTGTTTTTAATAAGTGCACTAAACTCATCAGTCATGGCTTTATGCCATTCAGGAGTAGACAAGGCGACCTGTGGGTTTTTCGGTATGGAATGATGGTAGTGGTGTTAAGGTTAAGAATTTTTCTTGGTTTATAAATCCCGTCCATGGCACGAGTGCGCATGGTACGAGTGGGAGGTGGGTTGATGGTGGAGGTGGCCGTAGGGATTGGTACAGTAGGCGGTGTAGTTGGTGAGTCTTGGGGAAGGGACTGTGGTGGACTGGGGTGAGCCGAGGTGTGTTGTGGGCTAGGGTGGGGCGAATAGTGTTGGGCCGTAGAGGTGGGGATGGTATTGGAGGGATTAGGAGAAGTTTAGGCTGGTCTAGAGGAAGGGTCATGTGGATAGGAGTATTATGGTGAATTTGGGCCGGGAGGAATAGGGGTGGGCTGGTGGATGAGGGCCAGAATGCGGTAGGGCAGGAGGGCCATTGGGTGAAGCTAGGTCAGTGGCAATGTGAGGCCACAATAGTGGTGTAAGGGGAGGTGAGAAGAAAACATAAGAGGAGAGTGTCGAAGGGTTGCAGATGGAAAACGGATAAATACCCTCCTCGAAGTACACATGACGAGAGACAAAGATGGTGTTCGAGGCCAAGTCAAAACATTTATAACCTCGATGGTTGGGGGTATCCGAGGAAGACACACGGCTTAGAGCGGTTAGCAAGTTTATGGATTGTGGTAGATGGTAGAAGTGGGTAGCAGAGGCAACCGAAAACCCGAAGGTGTTCGTAAGAGGGTAGACAATTACAAAGAAGGGTAGTGGGGGTGCGAAAATGGTGAGATTTTTTTGATAGGATGTTTAGAAGGTAGGTGGAAACTTCTAAGGCGTGGTGCCAGAAGTTGGTAGGTAGGGAGGCTTGGGCAAGAAGGGTTCGGATCATGTTGTTGATGGTGCGTATTTTCCAGTTCGGCCTTGCCGTTCTGTGATGAAGTATACGAGAAAGAGAACTGAAAATACATCCCATTTGCGATGGCAAAATTGTTGAAAGTTATTATTTTTATATTCAGTGCCATTATCGCATTGGAATTGTTTTATTTTGCGTTCAAATTGAGTGGTGATTAGATTATAAAAATTGGTGAAGGTTTGGAAAACTTGTGATTTGTTTGCAAGTGGGTAGGTCCAAAGAAAGTCACTACAATCATCAAGAAATAAATTGTAATAACATAATCATCAAGAAATAAAATTTAATAACGATGACCACCGGTACTAAATACCAGGGATGTCCACACATCACTATGAATAATATCAAAAGGTAAGCGAGTAACATTCATAGAATCATAAAATAGAAGTTTCACACTTTTGCCAAAAACACAAGATTGACAAAGAACTTTATTTGGTTTTCCATAATTAATAAAAGACAAAGACTTTAACGAATGCAATAAATCTTGGCCGGGTGCCCAAGACGTTGGTGCCAACGGTCTTGAGTAATAGCAGCTAAAGCAAAAGAATGTGTTGAGGGAAGCTTGGTGAGTGAAGTGGTGAGAGGGTAAAGGTCGCCCGAGCTATTGAATCGTATGATAGGCTCCTTGGTCTTGAGATTCTTCATAAGAAAACCAAATGGGTCAAATCCGATTGAAACTAAATTGTCCCTCGCGAGGCGACGGAAAGAGATAAGATTTTTTATTAGGTTAGGTGCATAAAGGACGTTGTTTAGTTTGAGTGGCGGGAATGGTGGTGGTAGGATTTGGTCGCCTTGACCGACAACCGGAATGGTCATGCCATTACCAACGACAATTTGTTTATTAGTGCAAATATTAAAGTTAGAGGGGGAGAGAGTACCTTGTAATTGCATGTGTTCAGGGGCGCCGGTATCCATGAAACCAACGGGGTCCTGCTTTTTGTTTAGAGATAAGGTGTATAGGGCCTGTGCAATATCCGTTGGAGTAGGAGTGTAGGCAAGATTGTTTTGGGCCGGAGCTGGCCCAAGTATACCATGGCCCGAATTTGGAGCTGGGACTAAAGGATAAGGGCACGGAGGCCCACTGGCAGCCTGCTGAGGAGTCCGGGCTTGGGCCTGGGCCTGCTAAAGAAGTGCCGCCCACTAGTTCTGGGTCCATGAGCTCGGGAAAACAATGTAGGGGTTTGTAGGTTGATAGTTGTTGTTGTTGTTCGTGGTCCGGGAGCGGCCAGATTGTGTACTGGAACGACCGCGTCCCCGGCCCCGAGAACGACCACGTCCACGGTCTTAAGCCGAATGGTTGGAAGAAGCACCAGAGTTGTTGCTGTTAGCCGAGTCCTGAGAATAAAGGGCCGTGGCAACAGAGTGGGACGCTTGAAGAGCATTCGCCGCCTTCCGAGTTTCATTCATGCACAATTGCGACCGAACCTTGAAGAAAGAAGGGATCGGCTTGGTGTTTTGGAGAATCATGGCTACGCTCTCGTATTGTTCGGTGAGCCCGGCGAGAGTGTAAAGAACCAAGGTCTGGTTGTCGATGGGGGCATCAATGTTATCGAGTTGATCCACTAGAATCTTTACTTCTTGGCAATAAGCCGCCATAGAGGGAAAGTTTTCTAGGCGAGTGGTAGCGAGTTTCTGGTTGAGATATAGTGCCCGAAGGCCCTTGTTATCCTGAAAGAGAGACCCCAAGGCGAGCCAAGCTGCATAAGCGGTGGTGTTTTTCTTGAGTATAGTTTTTATGAGGTCGGGAGAGATGGTGCCGTAAATCCACCGACGGACGATAGCATCCAAACGCTCCCAAGAATCGGCAACAGGAGGGGCGGTTGTTTGTTTGGCTGTATCTGAGGATGCAGCGGCTGCAGTGGGTGGCGAGCGAGGGGAAAGATGGTCGACAACAAGGAAAGCCGTACAATGGATCCGAAAGAGTTCAGACCACATCATATAGTTAGAGGCATCGTTATCGAGTAAGACATAGATAAAGGCTTTGATATTCGAAACGGTGCAGGCGGGATGAAGCTTGTTATCGGCCATGGGAAGATTGGGAGGAGTCGACTGAAGTCGAACGAAAAGAATGGGCAGAGGGTTTTTGAGAGAAAGAAAGAAGGGTGGATCTAGATGTTAGGCTGATACCATATAAGATTATGGTTCAATGCTTAATTCTCATTGATCCCATAAATAGGTTTATATGGGCTATAAGTAGAGGTGTTCAAAAAAACCGGTTTCGGGACCGGAACCGGTAAAACCGGCCCGAACCGGTTCGTATAAAAACCGGTTCCTAGAGGAACCGGTCCGGTTTCATATACAAACCGTCGGGTTCAGCATCGATTCCTCCTATTTTCCAGAAAAACCGAACCGAACCGGTTCGTGTAGGAACCGGTTCAGGAACCGATCATAGAAACCGGTTTGGGACCGGTTTTGACCGTTTGAACGAATATAGCCGTTGGAACTAGCCGTTGGGCTCGTTTTTGACCGTTTTTTTGCACAAAAAATCACCATTTTTGCCACCCCCAAGTTAGTATAAATAGGTTTAGATGTTTTGGGTTGATCACAACACTCAAAAACGCAAAAAACGAACCCAAAAACCGAAAAAAATGCAATAGTATTCGCTCGTTCTTTTCGCTTTGCTTCTTTGCTACCTTCCATGGCTTCATTAAACCCATCTCAAACCGGTTCCTCAAACCAACCCACCATTGTTAGTATTCTTGAAACGACACGAAACGCCGAATTATTTGGACAAGAAACCGGTTTTTTCGACTTGTGTCTTTTGTCGAATGGAGAAAAAAATGCGCGTTGTAGAAAGTGTGGTATCTTTCTCCAACCAAACGCAAACTCTACCTTGAGAAATCATAAAGCTAAGTATTGAAAGATTGTTAAAGAAAATCCGCTCGAAGGTTCGCAAACAACCATTGATACTCAAGGTGGGATTTTTCTTTACGACTTTAACAAGGTTCAAGACCGAATGGCGAAGTTTGTTATTCAAAAAGCTTTACCTTTCAACCACTTCGACGATCCCGACTTGACAAGCTTGATTCGTGACACGCTCCAACCTCGTTATAAACACGTAAGTCGACATACTCTAAAACGTTATTGTTTGAAATTATGGGAAAGAGCTAAAAAAGATTTAATTGTATTTTTTTCAAACTTACAAACAAGTGTGAACTTAACCACCAATGTTTGGTCGGCTCCTCACGGTTTACCGGAATCGTACCTTTGCGTCACCGCTCATTGGATCGATCCCTTGACGTGGCAAATGATGAAATGTACGATTGCGTTTGACTTATTTGAGTATCCACACACCGGCGAAAATATATTTTATGTTTTAGACCATGTAATACAAACTTTTCACTTAGAAAACAAAATATTTTCAATGTCGTTCGACAATGCGTCAAACAATACTGTCGCGGTTGAAAAATTAAAGTTAAAATATAATCCGATATGCAATGGTATTTTTTTCCATACACGATGTGTTGCACACATTATTAACTTATGTGTGCAAGATGGGCTCGGAATTCCCATGGTAGAAGATTTCAAAAAAAGTTTTCGATTTATGTTACATGAAGTTTTTAAAACAAGTTGCGAACGATATAGAAAATATAAAAAATATTGTAAAGATACGAACCGTCCCTTCCTCGGTCCTAATTGGGACGTGCCGACTAGGTGGAATTCGACTTTTACAATGTTCGAAAGTGCTTTGAAACAAAAAGAAACTTTACAACATTTTCATAATAGGCTTGCTAGTCGTGGTCAAGTTACGGCATTTCCTAACGAGTAGCGAACCAGTTCGGGACCGGAACCGGTACTGGTACTGTAGCGAACCGGTTCGGGACCGAAACCGGTTCTGGCAAAAAAAACCGATTTGAACACCTCTAGCTACAAGTATATCTCATTTTCTTGGAGAATAAGTTTACAATCAATATCTTCTAAATATAATGTAAATCTATTCTAATTATACAATAACTAGTATTATGAGTATTAATATTCACCTTTTGCCTTACGCCGGTGGATATTTCCAACCCTTTTACTCCACGCCCTGCTCCACGTTGGCCACATTGTGATAGGCTGGTGTAAAAGGGCTCCACGCCTATTTCAACAACATCACACCGTATTACTTAAAGAACATGAAAAATACTGATAACCTTGATATATAAATGAAAGTCCACATTTAATACGAGTGATGAGTGGTGTGAAAAGTGTGATGGATCCATGATTCTTTTAACAAGTTTTGTTTTTTTAAAAACCTTCCGCATTAGAAACAAATATCGAATACTATATAACACATCAAAAGTACAATATCACGTGATACATGGTAGCTCTTTACAAGATATGTCCCTTTTTACCAACAATAGAAAGGGGAGAAAAAAGGTGTTGATGATCACCCATCCCTTGATTATGAAAACTAGCTTGGACCTATAATTAAAAGTTCTGGTTAAAGTTTTACCCTCTATTTTGGTTTGAAAAAAAATCTAAAACAAATTCACGATTAGTGCACTCGGGGCGGTCCGTGATGGACTAGCCATGATAGTCGTGACCATCACGAACATCGCCCCACCAAAATTATCACGGCCGTGAGAAACACAAACCGTGACCTGCGTCAGGAAGAAAAAGCAAGTGGTGGTTCCTCATCTTCTCTCCATGTTTGTTTTTAGGAGAAAAAACAGCTGGTGGTCCCACCAAAACTCTCTTTCTTCGTTTTTATTATAAAAAAATAGTGATGGGTGTCATGGAATGAGGTGTCACAAGGTGATTGGTGTGATAGTTTTAGTGATAATTGTAAGAGTTAATAGCCATTTTCGTCCCTGAGGTTTGGGTCAGTTTGCCACTCTAGTACAAAAGTTTTTTTTTTTTTGCAATTCCTTCCCTGAGGTTTGGATTTTTTTGCCAAATTCGTCCTTTTCACTAACCCAGTTAAAAAATCTCGTTAATGTCAGGGGTAGGGTTGTCTTTTTACCTCTCAGGGACGAATTTGGCATTTAAAATTCAACCTTACCTCAGGGACGAATTTGGCATTTATAAATCATAGAGTTAAACAAGCTTTGTTTGTTAGATTTTTATATATGTTATAGATTTTTAGCATCATTTACCCAAAATATAGATACAAATAAAGTTTATAATTATATATCATACAAATACCAACTTAACGGTCAACCTAACTTCCGTTAAATCTCCGTTACCCATAACCCTTCCGGTCATTTCAAACCGTTTACCCTTTTCTTCATATTCATCAAAAAATCCTCTATTCCTTGTCATACTCTCACGCCAATCCATTAGTCAAATTCACGATTAAAGGTTATAGATTTTAACCCTATTCATTCAGTTGATGCATTTTTCGTTTCTATCTACTTCCCTATTTTAATTTCTTACTTCTTCAATCACACTACATGGGTTAATATATACAAAACTAACATTGCTCAAATCATAACCGCTAATTATAACCGCTACAATCACAGATAGCCGGTTAACTGCACAACCATTAACCTTCCTAAAAACCATCATCGCATCCCCTTTGAACAGGAGATCAACCGGCGCATCCCTTTATACATATATATAACTAACATAACAAAGCAGCGTTAGGCTGTGGACATCGAGTCAAGGGTTGGCACGGTTGGGTTTACGCCAGACAAGGCATACGATGAGACTGCATGTCTCTATCCGGCGGCGGGGTGACTCTGTCGTCGTTCGAGTGGCGATAAGGTCTAAGGGTTTCCGATGATGGTCGTTTCTGTTCCCGCGGCGAACATAGATGACTAAGGAGAAGAAAAAAATAGGTTGATGTGATGAATCGTTGCAGGAGATCTTTACGGTGGCTTAGGCGGTGCCGGGTATGGCACTGGCGCAAATGAAGGGATAAATGTCTGGGTGAAGAGAAAATGGAGAGTTTTTATTTTTAGAGTCGGTTTGCAAAGAAAAAATGACTTTTGAAAGCCATGCTTTTTTATGTTTTTAGTCTTCGTTGAAAATAACGCCAATCAAATATATTAACACATAAGTAACTACACCTATAGACACGAAATTACAATAATGAAAGGGATTATTATGAAGATGCCGAATGAAATGGAAAACTAAATTATTGATTTATATAAAATAAAAAAAATATATTCATATCACATATACTATAATTATAATTATAATGCAATTTGCAAAGATATATTTATCTGTTTATGCTCGGGGTAAGGTCCATAAATCCTAAAATAAATCTGGTAATATACATATATATATATACATATATATGTAAACCTCATAAGGACAATGCAGCAGACTGTTTTCATATATTGTAGTGGTAGCCACTGTAACCTTGTTTTATGACTACTGTTATAAAATCTGTTATCCCTCCTTGCTATTTAATCTGTATCTGCCCATTTAACTCTATGATTTATAAATGCCAAATTCGTCCCTGAGGTAAGGTTGAATTTTAAATGCCAAATTCGTCCCTGGGAGGTAAAAAGACAACACTACCCCTGACATTAACGAGCTTTTTTAACTGGGTTAGTGAAAAGGACGAATTTGGCAAAAAAATCCAAACCTCAGGGAAGGAATTGCAAAAAAAAAAACTTTTGTACTGGAGTGGCAAACTGGCCCAAACCTCAGGGACGAATATGGCTATTAACTCTAATTGTAAACACCACTATATATGTTTAGTGATGAAATGTGATAAAATATAATGAAATGAGGTGACACAAGATGATTGGGTGTGAAGTGTGATGAATATGATGGGTGATGACCACCCCACCCACCTTTAAGATGTACAAATCTTCAATTAATACATCAATTAGTGAAAAAAGACCAAAAGTGTACACCTAGGAGATGTGACACCATAAGTGTAATATTTGAAAACTTGCATAATGGTTTAAAATCATGATTTAAACTTTTCCATCAATCACACAAGCTCTGAAATCGCAACAAGACATAACTGCACTGACCCAATTCACACGAACAACATGCTGCCCACAGTGCTAAGGTAAAGATATATATAGAAGATTTGAAATGGGCATGTATAATATCATTTAGAAATAACATAAATATTACTTATACTTAACAATTTGGCATCTTTCACTCCTGGTGTGCCTTTGGACCAGAACATATCTACTTAATATATCAGTTTGTATATAAGGCTTCTTTAAGCCTTTTTTTTTTTTTAATCCTTTTTGGTTTACAAATTCCATTCTTCCCAAAATCATATTTGATTTGGCTTTTGTAACCCATCAGAATGTAACTGGCAGAAGATATTTGAATCCCACTATGACATTTTGGCCTTAGCAAAGAATATTCCCGCAAATAAACCTGGAAAATTGCACGTATAAGAACACAAGTAAGGCCCGAAAAGGTTGCTAGTGTGTAACATAGAGCAAGTTGTTTACCGAAAAGTATGCTGAAAAGATTTGGTAGGCTAAGTGGAACATTAAACAACAGTAAACCAGCAATCGAGATGGGAATCTTGTTTAGCGAGCCCACCAAACTGTAAAGATTAACACATATTTTGTTTAAGAAACTAATACCATGATCATAATTGGTTATTGTTTCTCGAGTGGATCATAAACTGTTTACCTGTAAGTAGTGGGACTGGTTTGGTTTAGAAACCACATGGAAGTGAAGCTAATAGCTAGTCCGAGAAGCCCGCTAACAGTTGCCACAACCCAAAACATGGGAATCTTGACTACATCCCTGAAAGCAAAAACCAACAACTGGTGAGGGTAAAGGATTTTGTTTAGGACATAAAATGGTTAAAGAAATGACGAATTTTCTTACGCGTTGATTACATAAGTCCATTCGTCAAATATGATAATCAAGAATGCGCCAAAAGGTAACGATAACAAATTATTCAGCAACACCATTGAAACTTCATTCAGAGATCCAGACTTTGTCACAGATTTTGCTGTGTCCATGATTCGTCGTAGGGTAAGCTGTTTACAAGGTACATATATACATATTTAGATACAAATTTAATACATTGTGATCTTTTTTTTTTCAAACAAGATACTCTATTCCATGACTGTCAAATTATACTAAAACAGGTGAACGGGTAACAAGCTACGCTGCCACACCTTTCTAAATCGCAAATTAACCCCAATCTACTAAACACAAACCCCTGCCCCCCGGAGTTGTGATCTATGAAAACTAAATTGCATAAAAAGTTTCTGGCTTTGATGTATAAAATAAAAATAAGGTTGCTTGTAGAAATGACATACCGAGTAGCTTGCAGTTAAAACGCAATTCACCAGTTGCCATGCATATCCCGTTGCATCAAATGAGAGATCTGTGACACCACCAGTTACAGCAGAGATGATCTGAAAGTTTTTTTTTTTATGCCATAGATAAAATTTGATCAGAAAGAATTTCTAATAAATATCAAAACTTTATGCAGTTAAAGACCAAGCAATTTAAGACTTTGAGCTAAATTTAGCTTCGGAACCTGATGTACATACCATAAGAAACATAGCAGTCCACACTTTCTGATTTTGTCGCTTACGGAATATGTAGAATTCACCAACTGCTGTTAATATGTTTGTCATGTTCTTCAAGATGGTGACCATTGCAATGTTTATGTACTTTAAACTGAAAATATTCACCAGAAAATACCAAAAACATACGATTAGAAGATTGGATTTAAAAGTAAGTGTTGGTTAATTCTATTATATTTTGTCGATATAGTCTAACGAAACAGGTATTCTTGCAATGACATACCTATACATGCCTGAGACAAGCATGCCCACGAATATTATATTAACGGGCATCCACACCTTAATCAGTTTCCAGTTGAGCTTTTCTAAAGAAACTGCCCCGCATAAACCCAAAATGATAACTATGATAGAACAGATGAGATTCTGCAAGAACATGTACAAATGCATATTAGATGTAAATATATATATATAATGATATGTTTTATATATTGGTGTATATGTAGTTTAACAGCACCAGGGTTACCTGATAAAACATCAATGATATTCCAGCATTGAAAGCATAACTTGAAAGAACAACTTTGTTGAGCAATATCATGCTGCAAGAAGATAGACAATATGCAGCTCCAGAAATCAACGGTCCGGATCTAACTTTTGGCTCATGAGCCCTCTTTTCACCTGGGTTAACATTGGGTTCATCGTTTTCAGATGTGACCCGATTGCCTCTGGATCTGCGTAGACAATAAGACAATTCAATTAGTTACCATCAAAAGTGTAGGATATAATTGAAATCAAATGAGATGTGAAGCACTTATATTTTTCACATTGTTATTTAAGACACATCATTGTGATTACACCTTTCGTTCGTTCCTCTGCGTTCTGTAGTCTTCAATATTCCGCCGCCTGGAATCTTTCCATGAGGAAGAAAACCACCGATGAGCCTGCGCACCACGTTTACCTTCCCACCATGTGGCGAAATCTCAAGTGAAGAATTGAAATCTGATTCCTTGACATCAGGATTAATAGTAACATTCAACTTTAAGTCGTTTGACATTGAAACAATGCTAGATGCCTGTTGTCAACAGTAGCTTATTAGAAAACATCAACATCATTTTACAATACATTACAATAATCCATTAAGCTCATAGTTATCAAATGCGTTAGGCGCACTCAAGGCGCATAGGCCTCGCCTGGGGCCTAGGCGCGAGGTGCAAAAGAAGCGAGGGCCTGAGTTAAAAAAAAAACGAACAAAGAAAATAAAGTAAAAATATATTAAAATAATACTATTTTTCATCTAGTTAGCATCAAAAGTTTTAAAATATTGATGTATTAGTGTATGGAACTAGTTTTCCTTAGATAAAAGTAGAAATCTGGCTGGAATCTAGCCATAACTTAACGAATTTGGCTGGAAACTCTCCGGAATTTGGGAATCAAGCTGAAATCTGAGCCTAAACCATCACCTAGAGAATTATAGCGCAATTTTCTCGATTCAAAGCGCAAATGCATCGCTTTGCCTAAAAAATGGGCCTAGGCGCAAGAGGCGATGGCTTTGAACAACTGTGATTAAGCTAGACATAACAAAACTGAGGATCCAATTGATGAAGAAATCTCATGATTCTACATTACAAGAATCCAAAGTAACAAATCTCTTAAAGGGTACCAAGAGCTTCAAGATTGAAACTTTAGCACAAATACACCATACCTAGTAAAATCCCACCCATAGCAAAGCCATCAGTGGTTTTTTCTTTCTAGTATCCTATGGGATAAAGAGGTTGCTTCTAGGGAGACCAAAAATCTAAACAGGAGAAAGCCGAGAGTACCAAAACACAATCATAGTGTGCTACTAGGAGAATATGAAAAAGCTAAGCTCTTAAGGCAAAAATCTCAAACAAATGTGTCCCCTACTCCTAAAAGTCGTTAACCATAATCCTAAAGCAAAAATCTAACACAAAATCTATATTCAAACTCGATGTCATCTAAGAATACCATAAATTCAATACAATTAAAACCGATATCACCAAATAAACAATACTACATAGGAGAGAAAGTTCTTACAGAGTTGAATTGAATATGTTTTGCAACTGAAATAGCCTAATAATAAAGCAGCCGACTATAAAACCAAAGTTGAGAATCACTCAAAGGCTAAAGATAAAAGGAGGCTGCGTGCAACTCAAGTGCAGTAGCTTTCTTAGTTAATGATCACTTTACGAATCTTTAGATATAGCATAAAGCAGCGAGATTCGGGGGTTCGCCCTCAGGAAAAAAGGTAAACTACCGGAGTAGGAACTGATTTCGAGGCATTGTACGTAAAGTCAACATAAGATGGCACATGAATATGGTTGCTTCAACAGCAAGTGTTGGTGAATGTGTGCGTTGTATGAATGTGGGAGATCCGTGAGTCATGATTGAATAAAATAAAATAAATGAATTAAGTGACGAAATGTACAAGGAATATGTTATGTGGTGAATAAATGAAGCTGTGAAGAGCAGCAAAGTGTAGTTGTTGCCTGGTGCTTCTTGCCGGAATAAATGGCGCCTTTTTAGTTGGTTACTTTGGATTTTGACAACTTTTTTTGTGGGCTGTTTGGGCCTTATTTAGCTAATGTTTTGTAAAGGGTTAAGCAGAGCCCATGGCCCAGTGCATTTCAATTACTAACGGAACATTAAAATTGGGAATATAGTACAACTATATAGATAAGTAGAACCCTAAATTAATATATCTCGTCTTGGGTATGGATATATACTTAGGCTATGAAGGGGCGTGCTATTTAAGGATGAGCAAATGGTATCGTGTACCGATTTTTGACGACTTTATCTTCAAATACTGGTACCATACTGTAACCAGCATTTTTCGGTACCGTTACCAATTTTTGACTATTTTCAGTACCGGTACCGAGTTCATCCCTGATGTCACAGAGCCCGAATACGCCACCATTAAAAAAAATATAAAAAGGAATAGACCGTTCAGTTTCTAACCACACCCACTACAAGGAACAAGACTATTAGCAGCGACCAAAGTCGTCGCTAATAACCCACCTTTAGCGGCGAAAAGACTTTTAGCGGCGATAGTCGCCACTATTGCTCCCGCCTACAAAAAAACCTCGCTATTGACAGCTGTCGCCCCTAAAGGGGCGCCGCTAATGCCCTATTTCCACATGGCATTATTTTTGTATTTTTTTTTCCACGTGTCATGCAGCTGGGCAATCTGGGCTTCACCTTTAGCGGCGAATTGTCGCCGCTAAAGGTTTTTTTTTTTTTTTTTTTTTTTTTTTTTTTTGCAGTGGGCACCCAACATTTACATATATATATATATATATATATACACACACACACACACACAATCAAGCAAAATAACACGAAAACTAACTAAGCAAACATACAACATTTACATATATATATATACACACACACATTATACGCCTAAAATCTTCGTCTAAACATACCAAGAAAACTAAGCAAACATATCAAGATTTAAAACCAAGCATAAACATTAGAAATTGTATCATTCTTACAAATAAGCCTAAACATCTTCGTCTTCATCATCATCGCCACTATTGCCACAACCGCATTGATTTCCAAAGTTGGCAAGATTTTATGACTGGTATAATTGACTAAACATTTGAAAATTTTGCGCTTGGAGTTGAGGATTGATCATCATTGCATTAAATTGTTCTTACACACACACACACACACACACACACACACACACACACATATATATATATATATATATATATATATATATAGTAGGGATCCAGAGAAAACCCTTGTTATAGTGAAAACTCTGGAAACTCTGACTTCCCGAGCTTTTTAGGGCCTGAAAATTTTAGGGCATGTAATATACATGATTTTAAGCATTTTGAGCCAAAAAAATCAAAAAAGCGCCGGGCACTTTTTTAAAAAAAAAAAAAAAGTTTTAGGGTAACACATGTTAAGCGAAATTAACATGTGTTAACAATGTGTTACCCGAAAACTTATTTATTTTTTTTTTTTAAAAAAGTGCTCGGCGCTTTTTTGATTTTTTTGGCTCAAAATGCTTAAAATCATGTATATTACATACCCTAAAATTTTCATATAAAAAAAAGTTCGGCAAGTTAGAGTTTCTAGAGTTTTCACTATAATAAGGGTTTCCAATATATCATTTACCTATATATATCTACTACTATATATAAATGAAAGTAAAGGTGGGACACATGTCATCATATGAGAGCATAGTTTATGTTTTTCCCGCCTATTTTACCGGGTCAAATATATGGGTCATGGATACTCCATCTACTATTAACTTATTTTTTCTCTCTCATGTGCATGACACATTCACTTTCCCCCATGATTTTTAAACGTTAATAACTTTTCTAAACGACATTTTTTTTGAAAAAAAAAATTACACCAAATTAACGAGCGTTTTATTATCTTTCCAACGAATACCATAGTGTTATACAAAAAACGAAAAAAAACAAGCGTTTTATTATGTAACAGAGCTTAGTAAAAACTGTTTAAGGTCTGTTTACTAAAGACCAAATTAAGAAGTCAATCATCTGTTGCAAGCAAAGTCTGTTTACTAAGGTCTGTTCCAGAGCACTGGGTCTGTTAAGGAGAGCTGCCTGAAACAACTGTTGCTTCAAACAGTTGTTACTAAGGTCTATTCCATAAACATATCATCTATGGAACAGACCTTTGTAACAGCTGTTTGAAAGGTCTGTTCCATAGATGATATGTTTATGGAATAGACCTTAGTAACAACTGTTTGAAGCAACAGTTGTTTCAGGCAGCTTTCCTTAACAGACCCAGTGCTCTGGAACAGACCTTAGTAAACTAATGATTCACTTCTTGATTTGGTGATTAGTAAACAAACCTTAAAGAAATATAATGTTTATATAATTTTGATATACAACCCGTCCAAGGGACGGGTATAAAACTAGTGTATATATATATATATAGGTTTAGGCTCCTATACAAAAGACATTTTTTGTACAAAGTGTGAGAAGTCTATGTAGTCATTGTGTTTTAAATTTTGGCTATGTTGTTTTCAATTTCTTTTGCATTGTATTGTATCGAAAAACACCAAACGTAACAATTTAAAACACAAGCAAATGTATTCTAGACATAAAATTTAAAACACACTGATTACTTTCTTCGTATGGTGTTTTGGATTGCATGTCTATAATACATTAATTAGTGTTTTAAATTGTTAAGTTTTTTGTTTTTCTATATAATACTATGCCTATATAGACTTCTCACACTTTGTACGAAAAATGCCCTTTGTACAGGAACCCCACCATATATATATATATATATCAAATGGCTCAAATATTAACATCTAAACTACAAAAATATACCAAATTGGTCAAATATCCTATTTACTAAACATATTTATACTAAATGGGTCAACTATCAACAAATAAACTACAAATATATACCAAATTGGTCAAATATCCTATTTACTAAACATATTTGTACCAAATGGGTCAAACATCAACATTTAGCAAACATATATACAACAAACGGGCCAAACTACAAATATATACCAAATGGGTCAACTATCAACAAATAAACTACAAATATATACCAAATTGGTCAAATATCCTAATTAGTAAACATATTTATACCAAATGGGTCAACTATCAACAAATAAACTACAAATATATAAAAAATGGGTCAAATATCCTATTTACTAAACATATTTATACCAAACGGATTAAATATTAACATTAAAACTACAAAGACATGCCGGTGTTAGTTGCGGTTGTGGTGGTGTAAAATGTGGAAGGCTTTCTCTCGGACAAGGCATAGGCCCAATCCCGGAAACATGTCCACGACGTCTGCCTAACACATCTTCAAATATACTAACCTTCAAACACCCCAAATAATATTAGTTTTAACCTACTTTAAACCCAACAAACAATCACATAAATACGAAAACTAAACACGCACATACACAAATATATATCAACCTTATCCAACCGTTGGGATTTGCTTCCTCCTCCTCCTTCTTCTTCTTATTCTTTGGCGATCCGTTGAGTTTCAGACTCAAACTGTGCCTTTAACCTATACTGTATTTTACAAAAGTGATTTAATAGAATCACACACACACACACACACAAACACACACACATATATATAGATTATAAATAAATGCTTACATAGTTCTCTTCATTCTGGGGGCTATCAAACGTCCCATGCCTTTCTATATGTCTCGAACGGTATGCATCATACCGTTCGATGTTCTGGTTAACATTAAAAGTTAAACAATCATTATTGTCTATGTATATGTGTATGTATACACTTTTTTGTGACAGTGAGTGGCAAAAGAGCTCGTTCCACCTCGATATGTGCACGTTTGTTTTTTGGCGGAAGACTTTGTCAGTTTCAGACTTCTTCCTATGTTCCTCACTGCAGAAGTGATCAACAGCCCGAAGCCAGTTTTCTGGTTTCATACCCTTGGGGGGACGTTGCCTTGCTCCCTCCACATCATCATAACCTCCCGTTTGAGTCAACAAAATATCTCTTTGTGTCGGCTTTGCGTTCTTTGTACCACTTCTAGAGAGCCACCACAATGCCTTCTTTTTTTTATCGGACGCAAGGAGAACTTCGTCAACATTCTTCAAATTGAACTCGGTCTAATAATTAAATAAAACAAGCTAGTCAAGTAGAAAAAAATCAACAAATAACATATAGAATATATATTTACAAATCACTGACTTGCATAAACTCAAGTAACTTGTTTCTATCAACCTTAGCAACATTCTTCCAACCTTCCACATCTAATGGAATTTCACACCAAATATGCATTGCCGCCTCCCGTGTGAAAAGGTTACCAAGCTCGCCTACAAGCATGTAGGTAGCCTCTTAATCAAATGTTATGTCAGCCGGGCGACCTGTATCTCTAAGATGTTTTCTTAAGGCAAGGTTTTTTGCCTTGCCCCGTGTTTTCCTGCGGGGGCGAAAACACGGGGCTACAATTAGAGTTGAAAATTATTAGTCACATTATTAGAATTGAAAAAGAAGTAAAAATAGTAAACATTAATGAACTGTAAGACTTACCACCGTCTGCCTGGTGCCCGTGCCACCAATCATCACCACCGCCACCCGGTGGTGGCGGCGCCCCTGCATTGTCTCCGCCATGGCCAAGGCCCATGATATCGGCCATCAAGTAGAGAAGTACCGCCCAAACTGATATCATGATATCTTGCAATTAGAAATAAAAATTATTAGTCACATTATTATATGTAATAAATGAAGTAAAAATAGTAAACCTTGATTTATTATAATAAATGAAATCATCAAAAATTACTGTTTTTAATCAGACTCCATGTAAGATACTCCTGTTTCTCTCTCGAACGCTTCCGTGTCATAATCGGGATCGTCCTCGTCATAATATATCCCATCATCAGCAACTTCATTGTCGTCATTGCTCGGGGCATCAACTTCCATTACATTCTCACCCTTAGTAGCATGAGAAGACATGTTTTGAAAGTAATGACGGAAGTCAATAAAAAGGCCAATATTAGATGAAGAGTTATTATGAGCGACGTCATGATCCTCGCCTTACTCAGTGTCAACATTTTGAACATTCTCGAGTTGTAGTGGTCGATCCCAAATTCGCCGGTGATTAACATTTTCGACGACCCACCTATGTTTATTATTTTGGTTTCCTCGAGATGGTTCTTGGATGCTTGTTTGGCTTGCCAGGAAAATATGAGCTTATCTTCTTTGTCTCATTCGTGTTCTTTGCTGATCCTGGTGATATTATTTTCATATGTAACACCCACTCGAGTATCATACCACTTGCACCGAAATAGGACAGTTTTATACACATGAGGATAACTGATCTCAATAATCTATTCTGATACGCCATAATATTTCTCACCGTTCTCTTCGTCCACCATAACCCCTGAGTTTTGCGTTGCACATTTTGCATCACGTGAAGCCACCATAAACCTAACACCGTTGACTATGCAACCGGTGTAAGTCTTAGCCATTAATTGGACACCCAATGAAAGAGCATTTAACTCTGGGTGGAATTCTGAAGAACTTTTTGTCTTCATCTTATAGACCTAACAAATTTAAAATAATACTGGTTATTATATATGCATTACTAACAAATATATAGTAACGGGTCCTATATATGTATTACCTTAAGTTGAAACCAATTCGGAAATTTAGTTTTAAGATCATCTTGAGGATGTGTAGATTTGAATTCACTACATTGAAGAAAAATATATAAAAGCAAGAAATATTAGTCTTAATTATATCTTTGGGATGTCCGGAAAATATATAAAGGATAGGAGCACTTACTTCATATAGCCCCTGACTTCTTCGCAATTATCGAGGACAAACCATTCTATCTTGAGTTAGTCGTCAACTGAAAGTAGCTTATCATTCGTTGCACTGGTCGGGTTGCATTGGGACTCAAACACCCAGAACTTTCTTTTTTCTACAACGACATCCTCATTTCTCTCAGGCTGATTGAACTTAGTCTTATCATTTTGTAGGTACATTGAGCAGAATGTTAGAGCTTCTTTAGTTACGTAACCTTCAGCTATACAACCTTCTGGCCTTGTCGGGTTTTTAACATAGTTTTTCAGTTTTTTCATATACCTTTCAAAGGGATACATCCATCTCATATGGTCTGGACCACCAAGAATCGCTTCATCGGGTAATTGCATAACTAAATGAACCATTATGTCAAAAAAATGCCGAAGGATAGATCAACTCTAACTTGCACAAGATCATAAGAATGGCATCCCTAGCTTTTTTTAATATCTTTCACTACTAGTGTTCTGGAGCAGAGCTATTTAAAGACCGCACAAAGGTCTACCATTGGTATATAAACATCTTTGCCCAAAAATGCTCTAACCCCAATTGGTATCAATTTTTGCATGAGAATATGACAGTCATGTGATTTCAAACCATTAATGTTAGTATTGTTATTTGTCACCCTCTTAACTAATATTAGATCCGAACCCATCTGGCAGTTTAACATTTTTTATAAACTGACAAAAACTCTTTCGGTCACGGAGGGTGAATGAGTATTTTAGGTGTGGGCAGGTCCACTTGGTTCCCCTTTTTTAACCATTGCGTCTTTCGAATTTTCAGCTTTCTCTAAGTCATTTCTTGCATTTGAGTTGTCTTTCGACTTCTCATTCATCAAAAGAGTACCAAGCAAGCTATCGCACAATTTTTTTCTCGATATGCATCACACACTACTAGAAAAAAGCCCTTTCTTGACACGCATTGCGTGTCAAGAAAGGGGTCTGATGACAGGAAAAAGAATGTCAAGGATGGCGGTGTCATAAAATTAACATGACATATTTTCGCGTGTCATCTGTTTATGACACACATTTATGACAATATTTATTGACACACGTTATGACACTTTTTAATGACACATTTTTATGACAGTTTTTAGCGACACATTTTATGACAGAATTTTATGACGTTCTTTGCGTGTCATAATTTTTTAATCTAAAAAAAAATTCCTGTAAAATTACATATTTACCCTCCTTGATTTATTGCCATTTTTTTATATGCAAAATAATTAGCAAACTAATAAAAAAACATCATTTCATTATATAATCCATATTTATCTAATTACAAACTAATCCGAGACAACGTTTAACGTTTACAAAAATATATTGTATCGACATTACATTGCCTTCAAACAAGTTTCGATCATTTGAAAATAAATGTCGCGGTGTAGCCTAACCATTCTTCGCGTACGACATCCATGTCCTCATCCCCGTAATGATCCGCTCCTCCCCCCAACCTGAGACAACAATAAAATTAATACATTAGTCGAGGCTGGTCAATTATTTTACATAACTTCCGCACACAAAGTGCATAAGCCACAACCAAAATATCAAGTGTACATTATACACTAGATATAAAATGTACTCTAAATATCAAGTGTACATAACTAGTTTTATACCCGCCGCGCGTTGCCGCGGCGGGGGCTAACGGCTTACTACGGCATACATAGCCGCCGCGCGTTGCAGCGTCAGCGTATGACGGGTCAAAACGTACCATCACCGTCTCATCGTGCCCTCTGGGAACTCTACCTTCGGTCTCACTCTCCGCTTTTGGAGTCGGTTGCGAAGTAAATGACAGTCATAATCACCTCCCTTATGCTAGGCACTATACTGCAGTAGCTGCACGTTCAAACTACAACACTTAGAAACCAACCCACCTAACATCACCTAAAGAATAGAATGTAACCGTCATTTTTCATTCCAATTAAAACCATGTCGCCGATCTAGGTTTAAAACATGGAAATTAAAAATAGAAGGGATGTGTAAAAGGCAATTACCTGACTCCGGTCGTCTGGAGCGACTCCGGCACTCGACGTCTTCCGTTTAACCGGTGCACCTAACCATCGCCATAGATGTTTCACCCCTAGTATTGGGCAGCGCCACGACTAAACTTCTGTGAATGTGTCGCTCCTGTTCCAGAAGAGTAACCGATGCTGTGGTATGTCCTAAAAAACAAAAAGTGTAAAGATTGAGGCTGCATTTCAAACCTGGGGCGAATCCTTCAAATACAAACATGGAATGTGAAGCAGCACCAAGAAAGAGGTATTGCCATTAAGTTTCAAAGGCTAAAAGCAGAAGAAACTAAAAATCTATTGAAATCAAATTAACATACCAAAGTCAACAGTTGACCAGTCTCAAGTATTGGTAGCGCTGGTGCATATTTGCTGGCTTGCGTGGCAGACACTGTTCAAATAGTACCTCGCGCCATCAAATCTTTCATAGGTTTTCTTGATAATGATGCATTGATCTGTCAATATCATACAACAAATTCATAATCACAATCTGTTATTCAAAGTGTTTAATCAACTAATAAAAAATAAACTGCTCAATTCAAAATATGTTTTTATATCTAATGTGACAGATAGATCTGAAGTCGCTGAATGTCATCGAAACAATATTCAAACGAAGGGAAACCTCTTAAACAACATACCTCTTTATCGATGGTACAAATTAAGGAGTATGAGTAACATGAATATAGCTTTTACCATGACAGATAGCATGTTCAAAGGGGTTAGGCCCATATATATACCAACAATCACAAAATTCGGTTATTAATCTAAAGTTTATTCTATTGATAAAGCATTAACCACCAATTATATGTTTGTGATCTCCAAAAGATTTAATGTTGTCAACCTTAACGGCGTCAAATATAAAAGACCAAAATATTAGATGATTAGATTAATTGGTTTTCTAAGCAACTACCATAAAAATCCCAAAAACTCTAAACGTGATGCATCAAATTAATAACAGCGAAAAAAGATCATCATGAAGTTAGTAAATGAGATTAAACAAAATGATAACTAAGATGTACCTCAATCGGGAACCTGGAGATGAAGTTGACACCGACTGAACTTCATTCCGCCTCTGGCCCATTCCGAATTACGTTTCACTGACTGGACGAAGTCAATCTCCACCTGAGTAGAATCGACTGCTCATTCATCGAATCAGTTACAGAGTGAAACCCTACCATCTTCATGTGATCAGATTAAGCTTCCACGAAGCATAACTAAGTATTGATATTAGAGGATTAGCCTTCAAATCTGTCAATGTCGCTAAATAAATTACAACTACTCGATTTTCGAATAAGAATATTAGCATTCAAATCTATGTATATTACAAAAAAATTCAACATGAAAAAATAACCAATAAGAATCAACCAGCATATAGCGCATCAAACATTCAACATATACGCCCCCACCTACAAATTTATAACCTATTGCACAATGCCCTAGTACCGAACAATTGAAACTGTAACTGCAATTTTTTTTTGTATTAGGAGCAACTAATAATTAGTGGTTGATGTGTGTGAAAGAGTCAACTAATAGGTTGGATAAAAGTTATCCCTCATGGTCAAATGGCTCATGCTTGATTGATTCAATGTTATCATTCATAACATGTATGGTAATAACATACATGGACCACTTTACACAGTATTATACAAATTTAAAAAAAAGACTTGTACAGTGGCAAAAATCAAAGATGCCTTACAACTTCAGAAGGTAAAGCAGCACCCAAATGAAACAGGGCAACCAAAAACTGCCGCCGCCACAACCCTAAACACACAAACACCACCAACACAAAAGTTAAATAAACTTTTAATAGCAACAACCCTGATGAAAACAACACCACAGCAGCAAATAAATAAGAGAATAACCTGGAGCATGCTTTTATTTTTCCGACGAAACTGTAGGCGACATCTTCGGCGCTGTACAGAAAGTGGGCATGTACGATGACGACGTCGATGGTGCTGGACAACACTACCATGTTTCAGTTCAGCGTTTTGTCCATGAAAGGGAAAGCTAACAACTTTTTCTTGTGTCTCTTTTGGCACAGCAAAGCCCTGCATACAAACTTAAAAGATTAAAAACCAATTTAATGTTCATAGCACAAATCATCAGTTACAATGACAATGTGAACGTCTATATAACAACAACCTTCTATATAGTCTTTATTCGGACTTAAAAGTTATATCATAGTCATGGAATAATAGCATTACATACAGTAAAGAAAAACTCGCCAGTAGCTGACTGCAAGAACCGAACACCTTGAGTTCTTTGAATAGAAAAAACATCCCATGATAGCAGCACCGACTGCCAAAACCGACACAGAGATTCTATATCTTAGCTCTTCAAGATGATCAAATATGACCATTTCTTTGTCTTTAGGAAGGAGTTCCTTATCATCACCTTTTTCGTCTCCGTTCGGGACAGGAAACTCTAGCCGTCGCGTATGAGGCTTCGATTGAACCATGTCTAAAACCCCTAAAAATGGAATTTTATACTAAACACCTAGCTTAGAAAACCTCTTACACTCCGAAACCCAGGATTGACCTACACGCCTTGGGCTTTTGACAACATACTTATGTAAGAAAAGAGATACTCTGATTTGGAATTCAGTTTTTGACAGCATAACACACAATTACCTAATAGGTAGTCAAGTCTCCAGTAGTCAACTAAGTTAAGAGTAAATAAAAAGTAACCACAATCTGAATTCCTAAATCTTAATCATACAGTTTCGACGCAACTAACTCAAAATCAAGCAACTTATCCGGTCCAAATCAACACATTAACATCTAATCAAACACTACATAATTACAAATTTCTACACATCAATCACCTTTCATCAACAAAGTAATCTAATTAAGTCAAACTAAAAAAAACACAAATAAAGTTGACTTATTATTACCGCAGGCGAAGGCGATAGATTCGCTCTCCCAAACGAAACACCAGACAAAGCATTACCACTTCCATTACTCCCACCACCACCACTCTTACTCCCAAACGACGTCAGATTAGCAAACCGAAACCCTAAATCATCATCATCCTCATCGTCATCATCATTATTATTAGTAGAAGCCATAACCTGAGCCAACCGCTACGCTGAAGCTTTAGCAGCAACGTTCTGTGTGCGCTTAATAGTTGAGTAACCTGACGGTTGACCTAGCCTTGACTGGATGAGCCGGAGAGGATGAACCGGTGCTGGTTGAATCGCTGCTCCATTGACGTGTATAGGATGGACTCTCTGTTCGTTTACGATCCTTAACACAACTAGTGCAGTAATAATATTAATATTATTATTATGTTTGGTGTGGATTTGTTGATGGATTGCTAAATCGATGGGATGATTAGGAGGTTGAAGACCGGAGGAGGTGGAGCAGATGTTTTGTTATGAGAGAGAGAGGGGGGAGGGTAAGGGTTTATGGGGAGACGAGCCGGGAGCGGTGGGAATTTGAAATTTTCGTGACAGAAAAATATGACACTCAGTTTTGTTTAACGACGTTTTTATTAATTTATGACGGAAAATTATTGACACGCAGAAAAAAGCGTCAAGAATTTATAAGTATTTATCAAAGATGACATTTTTTTTATGACATACACTTTTGCATGTCATTAAATAGGTGTATGTCATAAAAATAATGTCAAGAAAGGGTATTTTTCTAGTAGTGACATCTAAGTTGTGCTTCAACTGCACAAAAGACCAATACTCTAATTTAAAAAATATGATTCTTTTGGACCAGTTCAACTCAAAGTCTTCCCGATTAGGGTTAGCACATCCAAATTTTGGATGCTTGCCTGGTAAACGACTGAGTAAAAGAGCATGTTGAGCGTCTATGTCAGCGGGACTAAATTGTAACACCCCAATCGATGGCGGAAACATCGAGGTGTCACGTAGTGATGATTGTTCAATAGCTCGTGGTACTAAATAAAAGTTGTATATTACTAAATAATTTACAATTTGACATACAGTTTAGTAAATACATAAACTTGATTTACATAAACTAGGTCCAAAGCTCCTATGTGATCCAAGACTTGTACAACTTCCAATAGCAAGTAAAACCTGAAACATGTTGAATACATAAACTTGATTTACATAAACTAGGTCCAAAGCTCCTATGTGATCCAAGACTTGTACAACTTCCAATAGCAAGTAAAACCTGAAACATGTTGAGTTGGAAAAATGGGGGGGGGGGGTCAACTATAAATAGTTGGTGAGAATACATAGGTTTTGCATATAACTGAAGACAGTATGTTCTATAACAATCATAGTTGAAGTATGATTATGAGTAATGTAAGAATATGAGTCCGACATGTAACAATGCGTCTTTTGTACAATCAAACCTTGTGTCAACTGAGACCTAACTCGCAAGTTAGTAAAAGTGTAACTGCTTTCGATCATCCCTGAATTTATGCAGGGGGATGGGTTTGTCAAACCTATAGCGCTATAATCTAAACAGTCGGCTTGATCAATGTTAATGATTGTACTGTGTCTTTTTGTTACAGTCAAATGATAGAATGAGTAAATGATAGTGTATAAAATGTTTATAATTGAATCACAAGTTTCAACAATGTAAGAATGAGTAAATGATAGTATATATAAAATGTTTAAACATGTTTCACCCCAAAATGTAAAACAGAAAAAGGGGCTATGTAAACTCACATTCGCTAAGCTGAATTATCCTCTAAGCGTTGTGAATGTATGTGAGGCGAATCCCAAAGACTCAACAACGTAGCTAGTCCAATTTGAAGAAATAAAAAAACCGAAAAAGAAAGAATATCAAGCTTCCAATTCGCCAATTACAAGAGCTTATAATCAAAGCTTCAATTGTAGAAGTAATAGACTATAGAAGAAAGGTATGAGGGAAAGTTTAATCGGATTGAAACAATAGATTTAGAGGTGCCAAGTGTAATGGGTCATAGGTGGGTTTTTATACTAGTTTTGGATTCAATTAGCCATTAAAATTGGTCAACACCATAAAGTAAGGTTTTATGATGAATTGACTATTTGACTAGGACTTTGACTGTTTGACTAAGACTTTGACTAGGACTTTGACTCGGACTTTGACTGTTTGACTAAGACTTTGACCAGGACTTTGACTATTTGACTGTCTTCGCAGACCGCGAGAACTAAAAAAATCAAATTTTCTAATTTAATCAATTTTAAGTTCCGGACTTGTTTCCTTCGGTTTCTAAGTTGTTTTAGGACCGAAAATTAAGGGTTTTGAGTATCAAGGTCTGAAACATACGTGCTCGGGTGTAGATGTGAGTATAAATCGTGTGATACTTTTACTTATAAAAATTATAAGTTTTATTAAATTGTGACTTTTGGTCCTATTAAAATAGGAGGGTTAAAAATGAAATTTTTGAAATAGTTTAGGGACCAATTATGCACATTTATGAAAAGTGAAGGGTGCAGGTTGTCACATAAATTGTCTTGGGGGCTCTTGTCTCGGGTTCTCCGTTAAACTCAGAACTTTTTCTCCAATGATGGTTGGCATCTAAGAACCGGCGATGACCGACATACGCGCATTTATTTCTTACACGTACTGAAGGGGTGTCTTCGTTGCAAGTTGGGCATGCTTTGTATCCTTACCCGCTCCAACCTGATAGACTGCTACGAGCTGGAAAGTCATTTATAGTCCATAACAACGCTGCCTTCATTGTGAAGTGCGTGTTTGTCGCTGCGTCTTTAGCACGTACGCCTATCTGTAACAAATCCTTAAGCTTATCCACCAACGACCTAAGGAAAACGTCCATGTCCTTCCTAGGGGTTTTAGGGCCAGGAATCAAAAAGGTCAACATAAATGTGGACTCTTTCATGCATAGCCATGGAGGCAGATTGTATGTGGTGAGTATATCCGGGCAAGTGCTATGAGTCATACTTTTGTTACCGATAGGATTAAAACCGTCAGCTGCAAGCCCTAGGCTAACATTTCGGGGTTCCCTCAAGAAGTTCGGGTACCTTAGTTCAAATTCCTTCCATGAAGATCCATCACCTGGATGACGCATAATACCATCTTCTGATCGTCCGGTATTGTGCCATATCATATCTTTTGCTTTGTGCCATACAAGCGTCGTAATTTGGGGGTCAAACAAAAGTATCGTAACACCTTGTGAGGTACCTTCTTGCCATTTGTGTCTTTATTTACCCACATGAGAACTCTTCAATGACTGATGTTCTTTCCTGAAGATAGCACAATCCCATTTACACAAGTCTTCTTTAATATCTTTTTGGCTTTGTATTACAAGGGGGGACCTTCTTACCTGCTGGAAATACAAATTGGAAAAACGCGAGAAGCTCATCAAACGAATTATTAGTCCATTTATTCTTTACCTTCATATTCATAAGCTTTGATATAAAGTCAAGGGAGGAATAATTAGTACACCTAGGATATAATTCTGATTCGACTTCATCTACTAGGGCTTCAAAATCATCACGAACATCATTACTCTCTGTATCCGAGTTCCCTTCATTAAGGTCTGTATCCTCTTCCATACGCTCCCCTATAAGGTCTTCGATAACGCCATTCATATCGCTTCTTCCCCTAACCTCATCTACAACTACAGGAGACGGCCTAATTAGATTTTCACCATGATAGATCCACATCGTGTAATCCTTATCGAAACCATTTATACGAAGATGAAATGTCATCGTTCTGAAGGGTACGAAGTCAGAATTATTACACTTTCTACACGGACATCTAATCGATCCAGCTGTGTTGATGAATTGTTGGGAATACTCAATGAAATTTTCAATTCCTTTTTGGTACTCAACGCACACATGGTTCGGTAATTTAATCCAACATTTATCGATCGACATGATAATGTGATTGAAACATAATTTGGGGTTTAAGGCACGATAATTAAATGAAACATATTATTGACACCTAAAGGGTAGGGTGCTAAACCCACTTTTTGAATACCTTATCTCATATATGAATGTGTATTACATGATTGTTTGTTTAAGAAATATTCAGCAGCATTTCTCCTTAGCCCCCAAGTATATAATATAAATATATACCCGATGAGCAAAGAGGAAATGAAAACCGAATCTTTCAAAAACAAACAATCATGTAGTACACATTCACATCCTAAATGAGATAAAGTATTAAAAAAGCAGTCTCAAAACGAGGACTACTCAAAATTAATTACTAAATCAATTTTGGGCGGGTATTTCTAAGCTCACTATGTTTTAAATGATGATTCAATTTCGGGCATGTCTTTCTAGTCTCAATATGTATTAACATTAACATATAAATATAAATAAACATACATGCATACATTCTTACATATATACACATACATATACATACATACATTAACACACATACATACTTACACACATACATACATTTACATACATACTTACATATATTCACACACATACATACTTACACATATACATACATACATACACACTTACATACACACATACATATACATACATTAACACTAGGGGTGTTCATTGAATCGAATAATGAATTTTCGAATAATTTATTTTTTTACTAAATTCGTATTCGATTCGAATTCGATTAAAAGCTGGCCAATTCGATTTGAATTTATATTCGAATAAGAAACATAATTCAAATAAATTCGTTTAAGGTTAAGACTTAAGTTATGGGCTTTAATTAGGCTTCAGCTTGGTAATGTTTTAATTTATGACTTAGGTTAAATTTATAGATTAGCCCAAGTTCTAAAGTTATATGTGTTCGTGTATGTTTATATGTATTATTTTCATACGAATTTTGAATCGAATCGAATTTAAAATCATAAATTCGTATTCGATTTACTGAACTCGAATTGAATCGAATTCTTTATAATCGAATTGAAGTAAATCGAATTTCGAATTTTTCGAATTCTGAACACCCCTAATTAACACACATACATACTTACAGATATTAACACACATACATACTTACACATATACATACACACTTACATACATACATACATACATACATACGTACATACATACATACATACATACATACATACATACATACATACATACATACATACATACATACATACTTGCATACAATCATACACATACAAACATACATGCATACATACATACATGCATACTGATGCGTTAAATGTGTAGTAATTAAATCAGTCAAGTTTAAAAAAAAAACGGAAAAACTGCTAAACCACACACTACCGGCAAGTGTACCGGTCGAAAAGTAGTAAAACAAGTAAGTCCGAGTATCGAACCGTGGACACAAATCTAGCGACTCTTGGTACTAAACCTCTATCGACTCCTAGCCTAATAATTTGGTTTTTGAGAAAATTATTTTTTAAACTAAATAAATAAATAAAACAATTAAATCTACGAAGACAAAAACACAAACAGGAACAAGAAGCGGAACAATCAGCTCGAAAAGTAGAGAGCAACTCAGATGATATGGAAAACAACTACCTAGGTCAAGAATCCTACCCACAACTCACAACGCTCGGAAATGGATAATGGAATGGCTACCGTGTTCCTAAAAATACGTATGACTCAAGAAAGCCCTAAGGAATGCTAGATCACCTCCTAGTCTCACTAACACCTATTGGAAAATCCTAAGGGATGTGTAAATCACCGGTTACTAGTTCGGATCACCTCCCGGTCTCACCTCACTTTGGAATGCTAAGGTACTCAAAAGACTCGCTCACATCCCGGTCTCGCTAATCTCAACACACCCGAAAGTGTGAAGGAGTTATCTAAGGTTGTTGACAAAAACTCGAATTTGCTAGGGAAACTTAGGTAAATAAGTAAGGATCTCCTCCCGGTCTCACCTATACCCAAAACCTAAGAACTAGACAAACCGACACTCTATCTCCTTGTTAGTTGCATTTTTAGGCATATTTTGTAACACCCCAACCGATGGCGGAAACATCGAGATGTCACGTATGAATGATTGTTCAGTAGCTCATGGTAGTACACAAGTTTAAATAATTCCTTTATTTCATTACAATACTGAATTACATCAAAGTCTACATCAAATAATCAAACAAAGCTTAAACTTCAAATATCTCCTCATGCTAACTCTAGACTTCAAGCATCAGTATTTCCTGTAGAGTTTGGAAAAAATGGGGGGGTCAACTAGAAGTTGGTGAGAATACATAAGCCATGTCAAGCAAATAGTTTTAGTATAAAAGTTTAGCAATTCATATGTCTATCGTAAGTTTAAGTCTGCATGAATAAGCATAATATGTTGAATCGACATAATCAAACCTCCGACTAGTTTAGGTCCATCCCGTCATCTACGGCTCACCTTAGTAATATGTTAGAACGATAACAATCACCCACGCTACCTATGTAGAAGGTACGCGTATCCGGGTGGGGTTGTCAATCCAATAGATCTATTATTGAATATCGCCGGCTTGGCCATATCTAATGATTATGTAATGTTGAAACTCGTTGAAACTCGTTGAAACTGTTGTTGACTAATTCATGAGGCAATAAAGTTTACAACTAGACATACATGTTGAATTGCTTAAATAAAATGTTGCAAGTATAAAGCATCGCATAAACATGGTTACGTAAACTCACCTTAGCAAAGTGTAAGTGCTAGCAAGTAGCGACAAGTCTGAACTTGGATTAATTGAACTCTTGTATCCTATTACAAATAAAGGACGTCTTAAATTCTAATGCAAATAAACTTGTTTCGCATCTTAGTTGTAAAGATAGTTGATCCAACTACCTAGACTCGTATTGTAAGCAATACTCGTCTTAAAGTATTTATAACTTAACGAACCGATAGGATTTGGTTTTGACTTCTCGAAAATACGTGAATGTATAGTTATATAAAATATATACCTTAATATAGTATTTAGTATCACGACTTGAACTATTTGCCAATTAATCATTTTGGGTAATGAAAATAATGTTCATGTAACTCGACTCAAATGTTCACTCGTTTCGTGGTTCGGATAATATATATATATATATATATATATATATATATATATATATATATATATATATATATATATATATATAAATTATTTAGAATAAATCAGTTTAAAAGTTTTGAAATCTTATTATTCTAGAAAAACAAATTAACATAAATTTAAACTTCATGAGTAAGACTGTTAAGTTAGTCATTAAAAAAATTATACCCATGTTTCCATTTTCTTTCATCTATCTTACGAAAGATGGATATATATATATAGGGTGGAGTTAGGGTACAAAGGATGTGTTTTGTGAGAAGGGTGAGAAGGAATTGTGTCCTTTAGATTATATTGATGAATGGTTGAGATTAAATGGATGGCAAAGTTGTAAATAGTGTTATAATTAAATTAATAAATTGAGGTTTGTAAGGGTATAATTGTCAAAATACCAAAAAAAAACCATTAAACACCTCCTTCAATTTAGGAGAGTTTCCATCTATCTATCTCTATCTCTATCTCTCTCTCTCTCTCTCTCTCTTTCTCTCTCTACGGTTCTCACAGGTGGTTTCGATTTCGAAGATAGTCATGAATAGCATTTTCTTCGCTGGTGGTTCGTGATTGTTGTCGAAGTCAGTGGTTCGTGGTTGTTGTCGAAGTCAGAAGGTAATCGATTAGGATTCTCATGTTGAACTGCGCCACCAAACGGAACACTTAGATGTCGATTTAGGGTCTTGCTTGGTCGTGATTTGGGTTTGTTGTTTGGCGGTTCCGTTTGCCGGTGGTATGGTCGGGAGTTGCTAATGAGGAAAAAAAAAAGTAATACAAGGCGTCACAGAAACATTGAAGAACTCAAATCGGAATTCTATAAAATATCAACTTGGTGAAGTTGTGGCACCATATATTGAGTATCGGTGATCATATGCATGTTTAATTGGATTATCATGGTGAATATTTTATTAATTCATGAAGAGGTTGGATTATCATGGAGAATATGGTATGCTTACAAAAAAACTATAATATTCTATGTTAGAATAACTAACAATAATACGTTTGTGTGTTTAGTTTTAAAACACATAAGGTTATGATTTTATAGGTTTATGAGATATCTAGATTATGATAAAACACATTTGTGTTTGGTTTTAAAACACACGATTTTGTTAAAACACAATACAAAACACAATTTAGATACAAAACACAATAGGGGAGGTATGTTGATTACAAAACACAATTTGAATATAAAACACAATATGGGTTGAGAAAATAATCAGCTTAATAAAATAAAAAAAAATGGGATTGTTAAAAAAACAAATTGTTAAACACAAAAAAATGTTTCAAAAATTGGTGGAGACTTTGAATAAAATCCCTAAAATCTCTCATATTAATTATGATATTCAATTTTTGTAAAACTTGAGTATGTATATAATTACCTTAATACCCTTGTTAATAAAATAAAAGATTGCCACGTGTCACTCTCACAAGCCTTCTCACCCTTCTCACAAAAATCACCTTTTGTATCGGAACCTCTACCTATATATATATATATATATATATATATATATATATATATATATATATATATATATATATATGTAGGGGAAAGTTAATTTGAGAACACCTATATTTCGTGCGAACCGTGAGAACGACATCTAAAACCATTCAAATTCAAAATTTCTTTTTACACTTGTCTTTATTACTAAAATACAATCCCAAAAACACAATTTACGCGTAAAAATTCAAACATATACGGAAATAATTTGTTTTTACACATGTGTAAATTTACTGTTTATACATGTGTAAACTGCTTCATTTACACATGTGTAAAAAGTTAATTTGAAAGTGTTTTTGCAAGAAAAGATGAATTATTTGGAAAGAAAATTCATTTATTAATGTTGTATTTTGATAATAACTAGTTCTTTTTACCTGCCGCGCGTTGCGGCGGCGACAAAACTTAAAATGACTTGAATTTTTATTGTTGAAGTATTTGACCCGATTCATTTTATAACAAAACTTATCTTAAACGTAGACCAACTAAAGCACACATAAAATAAGAAAGAAAATGTATTATATCTTACCTTACTCATTATGGGAAAATTTATATCAAAATGGAAACCAATTTGCAGTTATACCAAGCCGCGTTGCGACAGTGTTGAAACGTAAAGCAAATTTACACCACTTAGTGAAAATGTATAACATTTGGCCAAACTCATTTTCAATATGTAGACCAACCGAAAAAAAAACATTATAAACGAACTAAATAGAAAAAAATGAGCATGTAAAACTCAGGTAAGCAAAAGAACAGTCGTTTGAAGGCGAATTGTCGTCGTGTTATGTGTTTGTTCTCCACCTATATGTTTGTCAGGATGAAAAAAAACTACCTATAAATATATAGTAGTATGGGTCTCTAGTTTTGTTTATTGACTTGCTTTTTAATTAAAAATACATAAATTAAAATAGTTCAATTAATTTAGTATATAAAAATATAATCTATATAAACAAAGATATTTGGTGAAGATTTATTAGTTATGACAAAATTCTATATGGCTGAGATAAAAATATAATTGAAACAGATGCAGAAGCACAATACATTTTGGTTTCTATAAACCAGCAACACAAAACCATCACCACTACAAAACCACCACCGCCACTACAGTGTCGTCTAGGCCACAACCACCATCGCCTTAAGCACCACCCAACCCATTCTTCCATCTCCGTAATCATTAACGAACCACCATCACCCATCACCATAACCACCAATTCAGCCATCATCACCAACCACTGAACTCTACACCGAAGGAGATCCACATCCACCAGCCTCTACATCGGCAACCCGCATTACCTCATCTCTAAAAACCCTAACCTGAGGCCGCCCTTCTTCAGTTGCGCGCTGCCGAAACTACCCTCCACCTTCGCTGGATGGTTCTTGGAAGATCAACAAACATGCATGTAATTAAGGTGTTTAAGAATCCACCAAAATATAGCCTTCGAGCGTGATTCGCTCCACCTACTACCGGCGTCCCTTCCATGTCATGCCGGTGCCACTCGACAGATGAAGATGCATCTCGTCCCCGTGCTAAGGTAAACCTAGGAGAGTCGGATGCGACGGAGCGATTATTTGGTGATGCGTGAGCGGTTATGTGGTAAGTGAAAGAAAGTGGTGATGGTTAGCGGTCTTGGGAAATAAAGTGGTACGTCTTGGTGTTTGGATGGAAACTGGTGGTGAGAGCAGTTACGGTAAAGCTGGTGGTGAATGTTTGCGAAGTAGTTAAGTTGTTTTTTTGGTGAAAAACGTTGGAGGGAAAGAAACGGGTATGTCATGAGTTGGGACGGAAACCTTGAGTTTGGACGGTGCTATTGAGTGGTGCCGGTTATGTTAACGGCGTTTGTAAAACCGTTAAGTTGCTTTTTGTATTATTATATAATGAGGTTTGTATTAAAAATTTTTGATTTTGATTGATTTTTTTACTTGTTCTCACGGTTCTCACAATATTTAGCGTTCTCAAGATAACCCTCCCCTATATATGTGTATATATATATATATATAATTGCTAATACTAAATAAAAAGAAAATAGAAGTAGACAAAAAAAAGGCAAATATAGTGACATGCACAAATAAAATCTGGTTGTATATATTTATAAGTAAAGGGCTTTATGACTATTAACATATTACCTTAAATCATGCTGTATAATTTAGTTAACATTGAGGTGGGTTAATTAATAGAGTGGATTCTATGGAAAACAAAATTAGAGCATACATTGGAAACGAAAGGTTTTGTGCATCAAAGATAAGTACAGTACAAGAAGCCAATGCATAAGCAATACCTCAAGACGTCTTCCCGGCTTCGGAGGCGACGGTTGTCATACACAGTCCAAACAAGAACCAATGGCGGCTGTTGTTTCAGCAGTCCTGAAAGGTGCTGGCGCGTTGTTAGTGACCATTTCCGGACGCAAACCAGAACCGAAAACGAACCCACCACCATAACCAATCAAACAACCACCGTCATGTCGATTCAGAACTCACCACCAGTACAATGCCAACCAAGACGAACCACCATTACTACATACGAGGATTCACGATTAAAAGAAAAAGAAGGCGTCGAGGGGTCAGCAATGAATGTCGAGTAAGGTCCTTGTGTTGTCGCCGCTGCTGGTTGTTATCATCCCTCCCGTCACCCATGTCGAGTCCACTCCTCTCTGGCTACTGCCACCTGGGCGCCGCCGTGCGCCACCACAGCTGGTCGTCCCCTTTTGTTTTGTTTTGTTTTTTTTTTTTGAGAGAGTTGGGTGCGTGAGAGGAGGAGCAGAGAAAGGAAGGGTTGGTTTCGGTGTTTGTGGGTTAATTGGAGCTGCTTCAAGGCTACGGGTCTGAGAGTTAAATGTATTCAATTGGCATTGTTCTTGACTGAAAATGATGGGGATTGTTATGCAGAGAGAGTCGATAAGGAGGATAGATTCAAAAGTGATGGTGGATATCTCCTGTACGTGTAGTTTATTTGTGTAAAAGAAAGAAGTGAAAGTGAGGAAGGAAGGAGGCTTGGAAGAGATGGAGGCTAGGGTTAGAATGATAAAGATGAGATGAGGAGAAGAAGATGGGTTGGGATATTATATAGATAGGGTTTTGGTGTGAGCTAGGTTAAGTGGTTAGGTACCGCGTATACGAGCCAGTTACTGACTCGGGTCTCGTTTATGACCTGAACCCGTTTAATCAATAGCATAATTATTTTATGAAATTTATTTATACTACTCGGTTCAAAACGAGTATTTGGAATGTATATTATAATTAAATTTGTTAGATTTAGAATCGACTAGTCATTTAATATCCGATGTATTCTCATCGCGTCACTATAGGACGTAATTAAGTAATTTAATTTGTTGGCGAGTGATAAAAAAAATATATTTCTTGTTAATTAGGTATTATCGTGAAAGAAAATTCAACCGTTGTGCGAATATAATATAAATATATGTTATTATATTTTTTATAAAATAGCGGGGCGTTACATATTTTATCATCTTTTTAGTTGCTAGTTTTTGCGTTTTTATGCATTTAGGTTGTACATATTGCATTGTTTTCATGTATTGCATATTTTTGTGGGCGGAATCTACTTTGGTTTGTTTTTGGTTGATTTTGTAGGGGTGGAGAATTGAAAGAGGAAATGGCGAGCATCGACGAGCCGGAGCCGGAATTCACTTGGACTTTATGACACTATTGAAAAGAAGTTTAGGTTGCAAACAACAAGGAAATAACTAGAGGGGGCTGAATTGAAAAAAAAAAGTATTAATTGAAAGAATGTTGATAAAAAAAAATGAAAAACAACTTTTGAGCTATTGGTGGGAGGATAATCTCGAAGAAGGCTGCATATCTTTTAAGAAGATTATTATTCAAAATCATCATTCATCTGTGGGACTACTGGGCATCGAAGAATAGGAGGCAAGAAACAAATTGGCTTTGGCATCTTTATTCTTGGGGGCATTAAAAACAATTTCTATTTTTTGCTTTTATTTCGTAAGCTTTAGTTTTATTGTTTTATTTTCGTATTTGTTTGGATTGAACTAGCCGCCATGTCTGGCTAGAACCTTTTTAATTCCGGCACTTTGGTATGTTTTTTTAGTTTTGATTCGTAAGCTTATGTGAAACTCTTATGAGATCTAATATTTAAATGGTTTGTTTGGTTGATTCTTGATTTTATACCTTTAGGTAAAATATTAGTTGGTTGAAAAAATTGGCCACTTTGTTAATCATTCTAATAGTGTTCATCAATTTATAACACTTTAAGCGGTTTTATATATTTGATAAAAGGAACAAATAACGGTTTAGGTTTGTCTATGAATTTAAATTTGTTATAGAATTAAACAATATAATTAAGCACTCCGAATGGCGTGAGTGTTTCGTTATAATCGATACTTCTATCATTGCAACCCGCACGCTAAGATCCGAACGGCTTGAGCTTGGAGTAGCAGGTTGGCTCTAATCAACGAACGGCGTTTGGTTAGACATTAGATAGAGTGGATGTCCGAACGGCGTGACGTCTAGTATTGATACAAACCGTTTAATTAAAGGAACATTGCACCATAATTGTTAATGAGCATAAGTCCGGGTCAAATTAAGAAACTGCCTTAGTGTTGGAATTAGCTTTAATATCTGGATTTATTTCACAATTTAATTAACATTTTTTTAGTCGCTTGTCTTATTAATTTTAATTTTATTTTCGTTAACTTAAAATACACCAACCCCCCTTTTTTATAATAGTATTTGTGCGAAAACACTTTTGGTATAATCATTTGGTTTGTATCCCTGAGGACACGAACTCTACTTTCACTTATACTAAGTAGAATATTTTTATTTATTTGCTGGATTCGACACCCAACAAATTGGCGCCGTTGCCGGAGATACGGCAATTCTAATTGTTTTATGCCAAGATCTTCTCATACAGGTACACCACTTGAAGTTGATCCGGAGATAGAGAAAACTGCAAGGAGATTAAGGAAGCAAGCAAAACAACGAAAGAAGTTAGCAAGCTCCTCAACCTCAATAACTTCACCACCGATCACTAACATTTGGCAAGACGTACTCTTGTCAAGTGAATCCGAACCTGAAACCGAATCTCTCTCACATCCATAAACACTCATTACTCCACCACACTCACCCACCAATGCCCACCAAGAACCAAACTCACCCGAACCAACAATGGCAGCTGAACAAACCCTTAGACAGTGGGCGAATCGTGATGTCCCACAACAACCACTTTGCATCAACTACCCTGCAATGGAAAACTTCGAAACTGAAATCTGGGTTAAGCCATATGTTACCCGTTTTCCGAGGCTTAGAGAATGAGGACCCACATAAGTTCCTCAAGGAGTTTCATGTTGTGTGTTCAGGTATGAAACCACACAACATTACTGAAGACCAAATCAAACTAAGGGCATTCCCCTTTTCTCTTCAAGATTTAGCTAAAGAGTGGTTATATTACCTGCCACCAGGGTCGGTAACCACTTGGAATGAACTTGCAACACTGTTCCTTGACAAATACTTCCCGGAAGTCAAAGCTTCAATACTCCGTAAAGAGATCATCGGGATCAAGCAAATCAAAAGGGAAGCATTGCATACCTATTGGGACAGGTTCAAGAAGCTTTGTGCTCGATGCCCACAACATGGCATATCTGAGCATCAACTCCTTCGGTACTTCTGTGAAGGGTTGGCACCGATGGAGAGGCGTTTGATAAATGCCTCTAGTGGAGGAGCTCTACTTGATAAAACTTCTACTCAAATTAGAGCTCTAATCACATCAATTGTTGAAGACTCAAAGCATTCATCACATGAGGAAGAATGGTATGTTGATCTGCCAAGGGATGTTAAAGAAGTGAATACTCCTCATCTTGAAAGCCAAATCGCTGAATTGACAAAAGCTGTGATGCTACGTACTAAAGAAAAAAGTGTTGAACAAAAACCAAAAGCTTGTGGGATATGCTTACAACATGGACACCCCACGGATATGTGTCCTACATTGCAAGAGGATGTTGAAGATGCAAATGCAATTGGTTACTCGGGACAGAATTTGAGACAATATGAACAACCACGAGGCAATCAAAATTGGGGACATCCTTCCAATATGGGTTATCAACAGAGGCCACCACAATTTCAACAACGCCAGTCCTCTCATGGCAATCAACAACATCAAAACTATTAGTCTAGGCAACAACCACCCACACAACAACAAGCAGGAAGCTTAGGGCCGTCTTTAGAAGACATTGTGAAGAGTTTAGCCACTAGTACTCACTCATTCCAACAGGAGACTAGGTCCAACATCAAGAATTTGGAGCAACAAATGGCACAACTCGCTAGCTCGATCAGTAAGATAGAATCTCAAGGCAAGTTACCCATACAAACCGAAGCAAATCCCAAACACAATGCTTGTGCCATCACCTTGAGAAGTGGAAAGAGTTATGATGCTCCCGAATTGCAAGAGGAAGAGGAAGAAATTGTTGTTGAGAAAAAGGGCAATGACAAGCATGAGATGCCCAAATCTGATGAAGTGAAGGCAAAGTTCACTACTCCTCCTCCATTCCCTTCTAGACTGCGAAGCACACAAAAGCAAAGGGAAGAGCAAGAGATCATGGAGACCTTTCGAAAGGTAGAGGTAAACATTCCTTTACTTGATGCTATTAAACAGGTTCCACGATATGCAAAGTTCTTAAAAGAGCTTTGCACATCGAAGAAGACGCTGAAAGGTAATGAAATTGTTAAAGTTGGTGAAAATATTTCAGCGGTTTTACAAAAAAGATTACCACAAAAGTGCAAGGACCCGGGTGTTTTCACGGTTCCTTGCAAATTGGGGAATCTTACTATACCACGAGCCATGCTCGACCTTGTAGCCTCTATTAATGTCCTACCAAATTCCATTTTCAAAACACTAAATGTAGGACCATTAAAAAGTACCGGGGTAGTCATTCAGTTGGCCGATCGATCCTTAGTATACCCAAAAGGTGTATTAGAGGATGTTTTGGTTCAAGTGAATTAATTGGTATTTCCCGCTGATTTTTATGTGTTGGATATGGAGGATGATGACACTCCAAGTTCAAGTTCCATTTTGTTAGGGAGACCATTTTTGAAAACTGCTAAAACAAAAATTGATGTCTATAGTGGTACCCTATCAATGGAATTTGATGGGGAAGTTATCAATTTTAATATCTATGATGCTATGCGTTACCCAAGTGATGTTTCATCGTTGAATTGGTTAGATGTTATTGAACCCTTATCTGATGATTGTTTTGAGTTATCTAACCATGATGTTTTAGCATTAGTCTTAAACAGAAGCATTGATGAAGTTGCAGCAAAAGAACTTACTAAAAAGTTCAAGCTTGGGGAGGATCTTATGGAACTTGTGACTTTTATGGATGCACAAGGGAAAGCAAGGTATGAATCACCAAAAATACAATTACCAATTACTAACCAAAAGCTTCTTCCATCTATTGTGCAGGCACCAGACTTAGAGTTGAAAGCTCTCCCCGAACACTTAAAGTATGCATACCTTGGGGAGAAGGAAACTTTACCGGTGATTATATCCAACAAGTTGTCAAAGGAGCAAGAAAGTGAGTTGGTTGAGACTTTGAAGCACTATAAGGAAGCAATAGGATGGACTATAGCTGACATCAAAGGCTTGAGTCCAACACTTTGTATGCATAAGATCCTTATGGAGGAAGATTACAAGCCAACAAGGGAAGCACAAAGAAGGTTAAATCCTCCTATGATGGAAGTTGTGAAAAAGGAAATTCTCAAGTTGTTGAATGCAGGTATGATCTACCCAATATCTGATAGCAAGTGGGTGAGCCCCGTACAGGTAGTGCCAAAGAAATCAGGTATTACTGTCACTGAAAATGAACAAGGTGAGTTGGTCCCCACCCGTGTACAAAACGGGTGGAGAGTGTGCATAGATTATTCTTGACTTCCTTAAGGACAAGGAAAGGTTTAAGCTTGGGGAGATTTGTTAGTTGCATTTTTAGGCATATTTTATTATCTTTTTAGTTGCTAGTTTTAGCGTTTTTATGCATTTAGGTTGTACATATTGCATTGTTTTCGTGTATTGCATATTTTTGTGGGCGGAATCTACTTTGGTTTGTTTTTGGTTGATTTTTTAGGGGTGAAGAATTGAAAGAGGAAATGGCGAGCATTGACGAGGCGGAGCCGGAATTCACTTGGACTTTATGACACTCTTGAAAAGAAGTTTAGGTTGCAAGCAGCAAGGAAAGAGCTAGAGGGGGCTGAATTGAAAAAAAAAGTACTAATTGAAAGATTGTTAATAAAAAAAATAAGAAACAAATTTTGAGCTATTGGTGGGAGGATAATCTCGAAGAAGGCTACATATCTTTTAAGAAGATTATTATTCAAAATCATCATTCAACCGTGGGACTACTAGGCATCGAAGAACAAGAGGCAAGAAACAAATTGGCTTTGGCATCTTTATTCTTGGGGGCATTAAAAACAAATTCTATTTTTTGCTTTTATTTCGTAAGCTTTAGTTTTATTGTTTTATTTTCGTATTTGTTTGGATTGAACTAGCCGCCATGTCCGGCTAGAACCTTTTTAATTCCGGCACTTTGGTATGTTTTCTTAGTTTTGATTCGTAAGCTTATGTGAAACTCTTATGAGATCCAATTTTTAAATGGTTTGTTTGGTTGGTTCTTGATTTTATACCTTTAAGTAAAATATTAGTTGGTTGATAAAATTGGCCACTTTGTTAATCATTCTAATAGTGTTCATCAATTTATAACACTTTAACCGGTTTTATATATTTGATAAAAGGAACAAATAACGGTTTAGGTTTGTCTATGAATTTAAATTTGTTATAGAATTAAACAATATAATTAAGCATTCCGAACGGCGTGAGTGTTTCGTTATAATTGATACTTCTATCATTGCAACTCGCACGCTAAGATCCGAACGGCGTGAGCTTGGAGTAGCGGGTTGGCTCTAATCAACGAACGACGTTTGGTTAGACATTAGATAGAGTGGATGTCCGAACGGCGTGACGTCTAGTATTGATACAAACCATTTAATTAAAGGATCATTGCACCATAATTGTTAATGATCATAAGTCCGGGTCAAATTAAGAAACTGCCTTAGTGTTGGAATTAGCTTTAATATCTGGATTTATTTCACAATTTAATTAACATTTTTTTAGTCGCTTGTCTTATTAATTTTAATTTTAATTTCGTTAACTTAAAATACACCAACCCCCCCTTTTTTTATAATAGTATTTGTGTGAAAACGCTTTTGGTATAATCATTTGGTTTGTATCCCTGAGGACACGAACTCTACTTTCACTTATACTAAGTAGAATATTTTTATTTATTTGCTGGATTCGACACCCAACACTCTTCCCGGTCTCAAGAGTGACAAAACACTAATTTCAAAGGCTTAAAAGGTTGCTAATAGGGTTATCTAAGACAAGAAACCACTAGAGAATAACGCAAAGTAACACACTAGAGAATAACGCAAAGCAACAATCAAGCAAACCAATTACTAAAAGTATTTATACGCATTTTTATCAACAACACATAAATATTTTACCAAAACATTAAGCCAAAATTTTATTATCCAAAACCGAGCGTCACAAGTCACAAAATAATCATCAGTATGACCTAGGTAGCATATATGTTTAGCTACCCATCATGTTTAAATATAAAACACAATAATTTTTAGTACTAAACATGGTTGGAATAAAATTAAAGCACGCAAAAGTGTAGTAAAATCTATACTTATAATAAACCAAAGCCATTTTAATGACATGACACTCAAAGAGACATTCTCTTCTTTGAGTGTGCCATGTGTCATTCCATGTGGCATTTAAATATTTTAGGAAAAAAATAATTTAAAAATAAAATTAGATTTTTAACCCTCATGTTTCCTCCCATAATTTTTAAACGTTAATATCTTTAATATACAAGATTTTTTAAAGAAAAAAATTACACCAAATTAACGAGCGTTTTATAATCTTTTCAACGAGTACCATAGTGCTATATAAAAAACAAAGAAATTTTTTTGTGGGGTTTTGTTCATACAGGAAAAAAAAACACAAAGTGTTCAGGTAAATCATTAATCATGTATAGGCAAATCACTAATTATGTTCAAATCAGTAAATATGGATTTTTTTTTCAACCAGAGCCGAATAAGTTAATAGAGTTATACGTTGTTTTAAGTTAGGTATCAATATTAGTATGTTAGAGTTGTACATTTGTTTAGTCTTTAGGATATGTGTTAATATTAGAGTTACATTAAAGTTCTACATTCTTTTAGGTTAGGTGTTAGCATTGGAGTTGTACATTGTTAATTTGTTTTAGGTTAGATATTAATATTAGAGTTATACATCAGTCTATTTCATATGTAAAATTGATGTATCATATTAATTTTTACAACCCGGGACGCTCCCGGATAAAAGAATTGAGTTTGTATGAGGTGGCATTCAATGGAGGCCTCCATGTGGCATCATGTGAAGCTTTCTTTTAAATTTATGTATTTTGTATTTTTAAATAAAATCTATATCTATATTATCTTAAAATTTCAAATAAGTTAATTAATATTTTTTCCTTATTTTCCTCTCACATTTTTTAAATGTTAGTGAACTATTAATTATTTTAAAATTTCAAATATGTTAATTAATATTTTAATCTTTATTTTTTTCTTATTTTCCGCTCACAATTTTTAAACGTTAGTAACTTTTAAGTAAGACATTTTTTTGAAAAAAAATACACCAAATTAACGATCGCTTTATTATCTTTCCAACAAGCACCATATATAGTGCTATACAAAAACGAAAAAAATGTCTTTTAGTGAGTTTTTGTTCATACAGAAAAAACACAATGTATTTAGGTAATTTGTTAATCATATATAGGCAAGTCACTAATCATGTTATGATAGTATATATGTTTTTGAACCTACTATTACATATATGAATTGCCCATTTTCATGTGCTATAACGATATGCTTACCATTAAAAGAGGTTGAGCTTTTTTAATCTGCTGGGAACGTAGCATGAGAACCCCTTTTGATAGTATAAACATTAGAACAACTTTCTTTAACATTAAAAGAGGTTGAGACTGTTTACTTCTTTTATCCTTTTTTATTAAGTAATATTAGATTTTTCAAACCCGGGACACTCCCGGGGTAATCAGCTAGTAAATATAAAAAGAGTATAAAAATTGAATCAAGCGTCTTACGTCTTCAACCCAAGCCTCCACGCCTTAAAGTGTGCTCCTAATGCTATGAATAATGACAAGATGCTCTCTTCTTTGCGGCCCTCGTCGTGGCTTCTGTCACCTTTTGAAAATAATCTCTTCTCTTTTGCGGCACTATGTTGTGTCTTCAAAATTATAATGTGCACCGCCTCGTGATAAAAGAATTATGCCTCCAATGATATCTTTATATAATGTTCCAAGATAGGTTTTCTCTCCACCAATCATTGGGCCCCTTCCCTTAAGAGTGCCCGGAGTGGGGGTGGGAAAGGGGCCGGAAGGGGGGAACACCACCGCCACCCTGGTGTGGAGAGGGCAGGAAGGAGGGGGGCGGGGGCAGTGATCTTGGCGTGGGGCATTTTGGTGGGGTGAGGTGACACCATTTGATTGGCCAGCTTTTTTTTTTTTTTTTTTTTAACTTTAACACAATATAATATTAATTCTTTCCCCCCCTCTTTCCCCCTTCCACTCCTCACAATTTTCCCCCCTACAGGAGTCCCACAAGTGCCATATGACGCTTCATCCCCCTCTTTCCCCCACCACTCCGACTAGTCTAGTAATAATCGCCCTACTTATATGTCAAAAAAAGGGTTTTTGACTTTTTTTTTTTTTTCTGTTTTGGATTCGTGGGCTTAGAGTCCATCATTAAAATTAATGCATTTATTTTTTTCAATATTATTATTATTATTATTATTATTATTATTATTATTATTATTAATAGTATACTCTAAGCTCGCATCTCGGGTGTTTTTGGCTCGACCAAAATTCCTCGTTTACGTTTCAACGTCTATGAACACCGGCTCTCAAGTGTTGGTATCTCGATTAAAATTCTTTCATTTTGCGCTCATTTTCTCCAAACACCTATAAAATAATAAAATAAATAAATACATAATAAAAACGACACGAAACAAATAAAAACATGACCAAGTAATATACAAATTACATAGGAAAATAGATGTGTTTTGCAACACATCACATACTTACATTTATTTTTTTTAAATATACATACATACCCACATACATATACATACATATTTACATACAATCACACACATACATACTTACTAACATACAGATATACATATATTTTTTTAAAATATACAAACATATACATACATACTTACATACATTCACATACATACATACTTAAACATACACGCATATATACATACATACTTAACAATTTTTTTTAAATATACATATACTTAATATATTTTTTCTTAAATATACATACATAATACATATTTTTTTAAACACACATACACACTTTAATACAAACATACATACCTAAATATACACATACACACATTAATACAAACATACATACCTAAACAATAACAATTAAAGCACAAATAATTAAAAAAATAATTAGCAGCGACTAAACGGGGTTTTTTTATGAATCTTCGGGTGGTTCAGTAGATTGGAGCTTCCTTACACTCGTATCATCATAAATATATATATATATATATATATATATATATATATATATATATATATATATATATATATATATATATATATATAAACATAGTTTAAGATAAAAAATTTAACAAAAATAGAAAAAACAAACCTTACCGGTCGGGAGTCATGAGGCCAAGAACGAGAGGGAAGGAGAGGGAGAAGGAGGTTGTGGAGTTCGGTGGTGGAGCTGTGGTGGTGGAGTTCGGCCGGTGGTGGTTGTACGTGGTGGTTGTGGTGGTGGTTGTTGGAACAGAAGGAGGGTGAGCGAGAGAGAATCAGAAGGAGATGAGACGCAGAGAGATAGAGAGAGATTGAGTGGGAGGGAAAAAGAAACAAAGGGAGGGAAAGAAGAAAGGTAGGCGGGTAGTGAAATTTTTTTGGGACTTTTAACGGCGACAGGGGGTTGCCGCTAAAACCTAATGTACGATAAAATCGTGGGCGTTGGATCTGATCTTGATCAACGTTTGGAAATGATCATGTCAGGTTTTAACCTTTAGCGACGACCAAAAGGCGGGTCTCCGATAAAAGTCCAGTTTCTTGTAGTGACCATTGTAAGACTTAGTTTAGAATGGCTTGGTCCGCTCTAGAGGGCGAGTCCAAAGCTGTGAATGTGGGGCCTGCATTGTACTTTATGAAAAAAAAGTTTTATGTGTGGGGTATAAATTAAATAAAAGGAAAAATAGGTGATGAAGAAGGTGTTTGGGATTGCGTTTTGAATCTGATTTTTAGATTATTGTGTTTTTAAAACGCAGATAATTAGTTTTTAGTGTTTGGGATTGCGTTTTGAAAATGCAAATAATCAGTTTTTTAGGTTACCAAAACGAATAATCTATAAGCAGCTCTACCCTTACTTTTCCAAAACGCATAATCTGTTTTGAATAATTAATCCCAAACACCGCCGAAGTTGAGGTTTGAAATGGTTTACGGATGTAGATAAAAAGTGGATTTGGCAGGGTTGTGGTTTACGATGATTTGTATTGACGTGGCATGTTGACGTGAAAGTTTGGATTTCCAAACCACCATTACCATTGTGAAGCTCTAATAGGACGAGATACAATGTCAACCATCACGGGGATTCATTGTAGCTTCAAGTATTAATCATATATTCACAAATTTAGTTCAGGAAATGTGTTCTTTAAGACCTTGTAATAATATAATTTTATATAATTATATGGTGTTAGCCGAAGAAAAAGAAAAAAAAAGAGGTGACAGTGATAATACATAGTATAATTTAGAGTAAAACTTTCGTCACCGTTAAAAAAATATAATAAGACGATATCATCATAAAACTCATTGATTGTTACAGAAATATACAAATATAAATAACAAGTCAACAATGACTTATATTTGTTTATGTATAAGTTTGGAAAAGTTCGGTATGATTTTTCATCAAGCCAAACAAAGCATTACAATATTACCAATAGACCAGAAAATGAAGTAGAAAGTAAATACAAATTAATGACCAATACTAAGCATTTGAACACACACATGTATGTGACATACCACAACCTCAAAAACAATGAATTCGCACTTTAACCCTTTAATGGTTCTATGCAGATGTGAGATCGCGTGAGTGCAAGTACACCTTAAGACCGATTTTCATAAACAATGTCAAAGACATCTTTTGTTCCACCCGGTGTCCGGGTACCAACGACAGCTTGTATCGGAGGAGCACGGCGGACACCACCGATTTCATTTGCAAGTATGCCAAATCCTTCCCCAAACATGTCCTTGGTCCGGCATTAAACGCCACAAACTTGTAACCGTCCTTAGGTGGTTCAAACTTATCTCCGGTTGCTGACAGCCATCGCTCTGGTTTGAAGTCCAAGCAATCCTCACCCCATACGCTCTTCATCCGCCCAACAGAGTATATCGAGTATGTCACAGTAGACCCCGCTGGAACCCTAGTTCCGTCGGGTAATATGTCATCACTGATGACATACTTGAAATCCTCTGGTACGGATGGGTACAGACGGAGAGTCTCCGCCAAGGCTGCTTTTAGGTATACTAACCTATCAGCTTCATCAAATATGAGTGGATCCGAAATCCAAGCTTTCGGATCGCTGCCACGTGTATCTTTTAAAACTGTTGTCAACTCGTTGATGATTTTAGATTCCACGGATGGATTATTCATAACCAGCCAGAAAAACCAGCTGAGCGCGACAGATGACGTGTCACGCCCAGCGAGTACAAAATTCAACGCAATGCGTTTCAACACGTGGTTTGGGAAATTATTCCCATCCACGTCACGTTTTTTAATAAACCTCGACAGAAGATCATCTGACGGGTTTAACTTACGAGCAGTTAAAGCCTCAGACATATAATTCTCCACAACTTGTAGGCTTTTTCTTAGCCTCATTTCCGCCCCAATCCCAAAAACCTTCTTCAACCGCCACAAAAACCCAGGGTACAACAGCCGTTGCAGTGTAGCCTCCGTGGCAGAATCAAAAGCCGTTGCAAACGGGTTCTCCGACAACTCAACCGACAACGTCTCGGGATCTTTCCCGAACGTCAACCCACAAATATTATCAAACGTTAACCGGAGCAAAAGATCTTGCAAATCGACCGGAAACCGCTCCTCGGCCGCTTTCTCCAAAATCCGCCACAACCGGGTTTTAATAGTCCGGCTAACCCACCGTGCCATTGCTTGCCTGAGCGTCCGAGTAGTAAACTCTAACGCAGCAGTCTTCCGTTGTATCAACCATGTTTCTCCATCACTGTTAAATATCCCTTGACCTAACAGATCATGAAACGCCGTTTGCCACGTGGGTCCTTTAGGGTAATTATCAAACCGTGTACGGAGTATGTGTTCAATGTTTTTAGGGTTACAAGTAACTGTATAAAACCCTTGTTTACGTGCAAAGTATGGTATGGCAATGGTAGTCGTCTGATAAGTCCCGTTACCGGCCGATGATGATCGTAGGTTACCGGCGATCCAATCGTGGATGCGAGACCGGTTCAGGAAGAGAACCGGAAGACTGCCGAAGAATGGGTAGACTTTTGGACCGGAAAGACGACATGAGAGGTGGTAGAACCATAGGAGATAAGCTGAAGTGGTGGCTACCACCATGAACATGATAAGAAGGTCAGCTTCCATGGTGGTTAACTGGTTATTTGGTGTTTAATTTGTTTGGTATGGGTTTGATGAAGAAGGTGGTGATGAAGGGTTTATATTTGAAGAGAGTATGGAGCATGGGAGATGTGTAATAGAAAAGTTATTTAAATTTAGGAGAGGGTTGTTAGGAAAATATATTTTTGGACTTTGAATTTAGTTTGGAATCTTTGGTTGATAGGAACTTGTGTTTAATATTTCTGTTTTTATATTTTTATTTGATTTGCTTTCGTTTTTTGTTTATGTTTGTGTTGTGTGTTCCCCAAAATTGGATGGTTGAGAGGTCTTCTAGAATAAGTATGCTTGCATATATATCATCATATATGCACCTACAAGTGTAGTAGCTTATTGAGCATTCAATCTACTAGGTTTTATCATGTATTGCCGTGCGTAGTGGGGGGCTTTATTTATAAAGCCTCCCTTCCTGATTGGTCCACGTGGCTGCTGAGTCAGCGTGGAGAGAGAAACTGAAAAAGGGGTGTAGTGGTGGGGCTTTATTTATAAAGCCCCTGATTGTGATTGGTTGATTTTTTTATTTTTTTTTAATCTTTTAATTCAAAATAATTAAAATAAAATGCAAATAAATATAAAAAAATTACAAATAATAATAAAAACACCCAAGTAAATATTAAAAACACACAACTGATATTAAAAAAAATTACAACTAAAATTAAAAATAAAAGTTACACACTTCCTAAATTCCTAAATTACTTATTAATCCTAAATTACTTATTAATATTTCTAAATTACTTATTAATCCTAATTTTCTCCACTATGGAGAGTAGTTGTCCCATTCCCCGGGGAAGGTGATGCACTCGAGTGAGACGGAACGTGAGCTGTCCCGTCCATCAGATCTCGCATCTGAGGGGAAGTAGTAGTACTCACGAGGAGGGGTAGGTCGGCTATAGTAGTACTCCTCCTCCTCAATCTCCCTCAGGGCTTCCAAGTCCCCCTCAGTTGGGGAAGTCCCATGGTAGGGGGTGGGGGTAGCCTGGTCTTAGGGGATGGGGATGGGGGTAGTTTGCTGTTGGGGGGTGGGGGTGGGGGTGGGGGTGGGGATGGGGATAGGGGTAGGGGTAGTCTGGTGTTGGGGGACTGAAGCAGCCCAGGGGGTAGGGGGTGACAACGTTAGTCGCTCCATTTGTTGCTGGGCCATGACATAATCCATAGCCCAGACCAATTCCTCATCCGTCCAGTCATCATCGGCAGGAGGATGAGGAGGAAAGGTTGGTTGTGCAGCAGCAGCAGGAGGGGGATATAACCAATGTTGTGGAGTAGGAGGAGGAGGATAAATAGGAGGTTGTGGAGTAGTAGGAGGAGGAGATGAGGAGAATGGTAGTCTCCGGGGGCGGCCCCGTCCCCTGGGATACCGGCGAGAGTACTGTCGGAGGTTAGAGGAGGATGAGGCTCCTGGTTGAAAACCAGACATATTATGGTTTGAGGAGGAGGATGAGGAATTGGAGGTGTGGTTGATAAATCTGATTTGGTTACCTATTTATAGGGTTAGCAAATTTTGAAATTCAAACGGTTTGGGGGGAAAACGTTTGAAATTCAAATTTTGAAATTCAAACGGTTTGGAACAGTAACCGTTTAAAATTTAAAATTTTCAATTATTAATATTTTTATTATGTTTATTATTATTATTATGTTTATTATTATTATTATTAAAAATAAAAAAAAGGTTGACTTTGACCTTGCCACATGGCAAGGTCTGATTGGATGGACAAATATGCATTAGGCGTTATATATATAAAGCCCAAGCCTCTTTTTGGAAAATGGCGCCCCCCTGTTATGGCGTTGGGGGCGCTATTTTTGTTAAAATTTGAAAAATAAAGCCCCACTACGGGTGGTCTAATAATGGAATATCAAATCAAATGTTGGGAAAAGAGTTTGTAAAGATGGTATATCATTTTAAAAGCAAAAGGTAACTTTCTTAAAGTATACATGATACACCACTCTAGCAAGGTGCTAGATTTTGGAAATTAACACATTACACAAATTTTTTTTTTTTTTTTTTTTGAAAATACACCACTCCTATAGTATTACCAATCGTCTTATTGTTAAATTTGTATATCTATAATCTATAATCTATAATCTATAATCTATAAATTATAATAAAAGAATTAAATATTGTTGAGGTGGCATTCAATGGAGGCCTCAACCCTCAATCTCTCATTTGAGAGATGCCACATAGAATGTGATGTGGCAACTGACCAACTAAAAGAAAAGAAATAAATATGGTTTAACCTAATCTATTAAATACCTAAGACCCCCCGTAGTGGGGCGTTATAATTGAAAAAAATTGAAAAATAGCGCCCCAAACACCGGAACGGTGGGGCGCTATATTGGTAAAAACTTGCGGGAGCGTTATATTAATAACGTTGGTTCATTGATGCTTCATCCAATAAAAATGGGACACGTGGAGATGGCAACGGTCATGAGACCGTTTTATTTGAACGGCTATTTGTTTGATTTTTTGTTTATATATACACACAACACACATATATAAAATATAAAACACACAAAACACATATTATTTAAACACAAAACACATATTACCAATATTTGAAAAAAATGGGTTCCCCGTGTCATCATCCGTTGCGAGAGAATATTACAAAGAGTTTCTAGGCGACGAGGGTGATTCGACAGACGAAGAGTTGGAGCAAGATGCGGTTACGAGTGCGCTTGCGCTTGCGGCGAGGTATATTGAAGAAACTAGTGCGCCTACACGGCCAAAACAAACTAGACAGTATTACGAACGAGATCGTGTATCGGCAAATGCTCGATTGATGAAGGATTACTTTGATGAAAACCCGACTTACCCCGACCCAAAGACGTTTAGGCGTCGTTTCCGGATGAGCAAACGTTTATTTCTACGTATATCCGGAGATCTGGAAAACGCGTTTCCTTACTTTAAACAAAAATCGGATGCTAGGGGGTTGATGGGATTCACGTCTATTCAAAAGTGTACCTCGGCACTGCGTATACTCGCATACGGCAACACGACGGATATCAACGACGAGTATTTAAAAATGGTCGAGAAAACAACACGCGATTCTTTGGAGTATTTTTGCCAAGGTACATTACTTTTTTTAAAGCAAATTCATTTACCTTTTTATATATTTTGTATATAGTTAGATCAATTTTTTTATATATTTTTGTATTTATTTTTTTAGGAATAATAAAGTTGTACGGAGCCCGGTATCTTAGAAGGCCCACTTGGTCCGACTTACAAAAAATTTACAAGGCGCATACGAATGAACATGGGTTACCAGGAATGATGGGTAGCGTTGATTGTCGTCACTGGTGGTGGTATAATTGTCCAACCGCTTGGCGAGGTCAACACACACGTGGTGACAAAAAGGACCATCGATTATTCTTCAAGCGGTGGCTTCAGTCGATCTTTGGGTTTGGTCGGCCTATTTTGGTGTTGTGGGGTCACGCAACGACTTAAACGTTTTTAAGTAGTCGCCTATTATTGAGGATTTCATTTCTGGCAGGGTAGCAAAGGCGTGCTTTTATGCTAATGGAAACTACTATCCACACGGATACTATTTGGCTGACGGAATATAAACGAGGTATAGCATTATCGTTAAGACGTTTAGTAACCTGTACGATGAAAAAATGGCACACTTTAAAAAGGTTCAAGAGGCGGTGCGAAAGGACATAGAGAGATGTTTTGGGGTTCTTCAAAGCGTTGGCATTAAATAAGAAACCTTGCTCATGCATGGACCACAGACAAGCTGCAAGATGCTATGTATGCATGTATAATCATGCATAATATGATATTAGAAGATGAAGGTAAGGCGATATGCCAAAATTATGTACCGGAAGCCGTTCAGGATCTACCGCAAGCTAATATGGAAAAAAAGAATGCTCAACGCACATGAACTTCGTGACCATGAAGTACATGACGCGTTAATGGCGGATTTGGTCCAACAAGCGTGGTCGGTTCGGTATATTCCAAACGCAGGAGGAAACGAAGAGGGCGAATATGAAGAAGAAGGTGAAGAAGAAGAAGACGAAGAAGAAGAAGAAGAAGAAGAGTATGAAGAAAGCGAATATGAAAATTAATATTATTTGTGGTTTTATATATTATTTGTGTGTTTTTTAATATTATTTGTAATTTTGTTTTTAATATAATTAATATTAGTTGTATGTTTTAATATTATATGTAATTTTTTTATATTCATTTGTGTTTTATTTTAATTATTTTAAGTTAAAAGATTAAAAAAAATTATAAAATAAACAACCAATCAGAAACAGGGGCTTTATAAATAAAGCCCCTACCACTACACCTTTTTTTCACTTTCTCTCTCCATGCTGACTCAGCTGCCACATGGACCAATCAGGAAGGGGGCTTTATAAATAAAGCCCCCCACAACACATGGTCTAATCTACTAAATTTAAATATTAAACCTTTATTATTTTCTCTCATGTTTCATCCCATAACTATTAAACGTTGATATCTTTTATATACGAGATTTTTTAAAGAAAAAAATTACACCAAATTAACGAGCGTTTTATTATCTTTCTAACAAGTACCATAGTGCTATATAAAAAAACGAAGAAAAAAAACGACTATTTTTTGTAACCCGACAGATATTGTGTCAGGTTTGGAATTAGTTTAAAAAAATTGTGGGTTTGGGTCGGGCCTGGGATTAGGTGATACCCGACCCAATTACCCAAAACCACATACCCAAATACCCGAACTATATACCCGATCATATACCCATGATTTTTTTAACGCATCACATAACCCTTAGACTAATGCCTTCGATATTTCAATAAATAACTTTTTTTCCTTATTTCATGTTAGTTCTTTTTAGAATGATCGATTACAAACTTCCGCATTCATTTGACATTATATAATATTTTGTAATGGCACTAGATTTATACCCCGACGCAGAGATTTGTTTTTTTTTATATATTTGAATATGATAACTTATGACAGAGTTTTGTTTAAAATAAATAATAATAATAATAATAATATATTGGCAAGTCATTAATTATGTTGTCATATTAGATATTTTATTATGGGAAAAATGGAAATAAATAATCCTAACTATTGACTATTGGCCAATAACAGTCCCAACTACGAAAATCACCAATATTGGTCCCAACTTTCGACATATTGGAAACCAACGGACCCAAACTAACGGAGGCTAACTCCGTTAGTGTGATGCTGACGTGACATGCTTAGGTGGCAAGATGATCCTACGTGGCATCTTACGTGGCATGCCACGTGGCAAAATAATCTTATGTGGCATCCTACGTGGCATGCCACGTGGCAAAATGATCCTACGTGGCATCCTACGTGGCATGCCACGTTAGCATCACACTAACGGAGTTAGCCTCCGTTAGTTTGGGTCCGTTGGTTTCCAATATGTCGAAAGTTGGGACCAATATTGGTGATTTTCGTAGTTGGGACTGTTATTGGCCAATAGTCAATAATTAGGATTATTTATTTCCATTTTTCCTTTATTATGTCATATTAAATATTTTAACCCGGGACGTTCCCAGGATAAAAACTAGTATAAAAATATTTTTAATTGGGTTGTATTTAATACACATACAGTACGGGAAATTGTAGAAAGGAATAACTACAAAAATAAGTTAAATGATTTGAAAGCTATAAATTAAGTGGTAAGTGTTAAATTCAAATGCTTAAAACATCTAAATTTTAGTGTCGTCAAATTATATTTTTCTGTCCTATATAGTATATAATCGTCTATTTCACTAATATGATATGATAGAAATAACAAAATGAAAAAAATAAATAAATAACTAAAGAAACATGTTAGAATGATCAACCCTATACACTGTGACTTAAATTCAAAATTTGGCATCAGCATGTGTAGGATTTCTATCTTTATATTTATAATTACACTAAAAATCACTATCTTTTTTTTTTTCAATTAAATAATATTTTTTATACTTTTATCATTACTTTTTATCTGTGTTTCGCTCACAACCACTTTAAAAAGTATTAAAAAATTATAGAGGGTGACCAGTGCTCCTATGAATTACTATCACTTGTTAAAATATGGAGATTTCACTCATATGCATATGAAGAACCAAATGTGAATGTTTTTAATTAATCAATTGAATATCATACGCCTCACCAACTAATAAAAAGCAAGCGGGAAAGAAAACAAAATTGTAGAGTCATGACTTGGTTTTGCAGCCAAACCATCCCGTTAATTATGTTAACCTTGTGGTTTTTATTTACAAACTACAAATATGAAATGTTAAAAACAGAATCCAGTTTATCATGTTACCCTTATGATATCTCTTATAACCATATGTTTAACTAGCATTTAACTTTTTAAACTAGTTAATAAAATTTTATAGGAGTTTATATGAGTTTTGTAACCATGTACGTGTTAGGAGTTACAGTCTTACAGACAGGGGCGGATCCAGCCTTATACGAGCGGGTTCCTAGGAACCCAGTCGGTTTGGAAATTTTAGTGTTAACCTATGTAGAAAAATTATAAGGAACCCATAAATAAATTAGGAAAGGAACCCATAACAAAATAAATGAAATGGTCTACTGGTTGCGAGCGCCCTTTTAAACCAGGAGGAGGCTGGTTCGATTCCCTTGTGATGCATTCTAGTTTCTTTCCGCCCCTTTTTATACTCTTTTTTTCATTTACATTAGGTTTCATATAAAAACAAACACAACCTTCAAAGTTCAAACCTAATACACACCACATATCCTTTTCACACAACACAACACAACACAGATTCTTCTTCAATCCTCAACAATGACTCATATTATTTTCTTATTTTCAATTCTTTTTACAATAATCTGCACCACATCTCTCACTCCTTCTCCCTGCCTCCTCTCCAAGTCCAAACCCAAACAACTCTCTTTTGTTCCTCCCAACCTCCTCCTCCACGCGACCAGACCACCCCTCCCCTGTAAACCCTACCGGCGACCACCAATCCTCCTCGGCTCCTCCACTCTGCAGGTAAACTACTGTCTATAACTTCTTTTAGTTAGTTACTGCATTGTTGATTGTTAACTAATTGTATATTTTTTGTGGTTAATTTCTACAAGGTTATAAACATTATTGTGTATTTTTAACTTTTAATTAATTAAAACCTTAAGTTTATATGAAAAAAACTTTTTAATAGGAATTACTGATGTGTCCATTACCTTTGAGGATAATACTTGCACTTCTTGCTCATTTTATTTTATTGAAGGATATTATGGTAATATGGTGAAGGATTGAAGTTGTCTGAGTCTTGATGGTTATTATCCTATTAGTTATAGTTTTGGTTATTATCGTATTAGTAATTTTAGGGATGTTCAATTTTAACATTTTGAAACCTAAATCGACTCGAACCCCTAAAATGAACCGAACCCCTAAAACGACCCGACCCGAACCCATGTACCGACCCGAATTTTTTTATGTTCGGTCATATGATATTAGAGCATTTAAAAAAGGAACCCAGTGAAAAAAATTCCTGGATCCGCCACTGCTTACAGACATCAAAAGGCTTTTTGTTTAGTGATTTAAGGTTTTGCATTTTAAATGGTGAGAGTTCAATCCCTATGACAGATAAAAAATGATGTAATTTAATAGTATGATTACGAAGTGTTGTCTAAATGGTGGTGGCGCTTTAAGGATGAGCCCGAGCAGCTATGGGCTAAGGTGATTTACGCGATACATAAATCTAACGCCAATTCTAAAATTATCCCAGTGAAGAGATCGGTCCCTGGAATTTGGAATGATATCAGTAAAGTCGATGATTCGCTTGCGAGATTTGGTATTGATATTCTCGACAAGCTCAAGGTGGATATTCGCGATGGGGGCAAGACTCGCTTCTGGCTTGATAAATGGACCGGTTCTGCGCCTTTTAAAGACAGTTTCCCTTTGTAAATCAGGCTGGTAAAGGTCAAAGACGCCTGGGTTAAGGACAATTACGTGCTGGACTCGATGGGTCTGAGGTGGAGATGGGACTGGACTCGGCAACTATCTTCGGCTGAGGAAAGGGCCTCGTTCTGCAGCCTTATGGCGATTCTGCAACAGGTTAACATTAGTGTGGGGGCTGATGTTTGGGCTTGGGAAAACAATGATGATGTGAGATTTTCGACCAAAGCTGTCAGGTTCGAAGTTATTGCTGCTGGGCTAGGGGAGGATATTCAACCGGCCTTTAAATGGAACAACTGGGCTCCTCTGAAGGTTAATTACTTTCTGTGGCGTGCGGCTTTGGGTCGGGTTCCTTCGAAAGAGGGTCTGCAACATCGCGGGGTCACCGTTTCTAGCTTGGTTTGTGACAGATGTGGTTGTCATACTAAATCGGCTGATCATTTATTCGTCGGCTGCCTTTTCGCCAAAAGCATCTGGTGGAATATTATGGTTCGGTTGCGCATCCCCTGGTCCGATAACTTGTTCTCCATTTCGGATGTGCTTCGGGTCACTTCGGATTGCCCGGGTAGTTTGAAATGGAAGAAGATTGTCTACACGGTTGTCATGGCTACGGTTTGGAGGATCTGGTTGGAACGGAATTCTAAGGTTTTTGAAGCTAAATTTGTTTCCGTGAGGACATCGGTGGAGCTTATAAAGGAGGATGCCTTTGCGTGGATCTCCAACAGATACAAGGAGGCCAAAATTGATTGGGAGAAATGCAACTCTTTCGATGTTTTAGATCTCTTGTAATCGGTTTTTTGGGTGTTTTGGGAGTTTTGTTTGTACGTGTTTTTTTCCAGCTCCTTGCTGGGCCTTTATATATATAAAAAGTTTTCGGCCGTTAAAAAAAGACTAAAAGAGTTAAAAGAAAATCATTAACTGGTAAAGGTAGACACGATTTACTAGTTAGCAAATCTATATATATATATATATATATATATATATATATATATATATATATATATATATATATATATATATATATATATAGGGGAAAGGGAAAAGAGAAACCCAAAATTTTGAGAAAACCCCTAGAAACCCATTGTGTGGATGTGAGCATGCCACATCACCCAACTAAACAAATCATTTTTTATTATTTAAAGGGTAATACAGTAATTCAAGAAATCTGATTTTTTAAACTCATATATATATTAATTACCTCTCTCTTACTTTTCAAACAACATTCAAAATCTAATTCCCTCCCATCTACTCTCTCTCTCTCTCTCAAATACCATCACCACCAACAAATCTAAGAATATGGAAAGTATCACAAAAAAAAATCTGATTTTTTCAACACCATCAGAGAAGATGTGGATTGTCGGGTCGTCGAAGATTCGGTCGGAATAACAGAGAGGGACGTTTTTTGTGGGTGATTGACCGGGGGAGAGGAATCGGAGAAGACGACCGGTCCGACTTGCAGGTCGGCCGGAGATGTGAAGATAGGTGACAAGTTTGTTTTTTATATTTTTCTGAAATAGTCTAGTCATATGTTAGTTTTCATCTTCAAAAACAAGCAAACTTATTGTTCAGTGGGTAACCGCTTGGTCAATCAAGAACCGGAATCTTACAAGTCAAATTCGTCCGTTCTTGAAAGTTTTGTTATTAATTCTTTTTGTTTTTTCAAAGTTTGTATACATCAATGTTATTTATTGGTGTGTTATTAAAGTTTACATATTGGTGTGTTTTTTTTTTTTTCTGAAATAGTCTATGTCATTTGTTTTTTTTTTTTCTAGCATCCCTTTTTTTTGTTTTTTCTGAAAATAGTCTAGTCATTTGTTTTTTTTTTTTTTTTGAAACAATTATTTCCAACTTAATTCTTTTTGTTTTTTCTGAAATAGTCTAGTCATTTGTTTTTTTTTCTAGCATCCCTTTTTTTTGGTTGGGGGGTTAGGTGGTTTAATATTTTTTTTTTTGGGTGATTGATTATGTTAAACATCGAAAAGATTTTTCGTTTTGTGTTTTATGTTCGTAGTATCTTTGTGTTTAGTTTGGGTGTTTTTATCGTCTATATTTTTGTATGATCTTTGTGTTTAGTTAGGCTGTTACATGTGCAGCACATCTGTTTTTATCGTCTATATTTTTCTTATATAGGATTACGAATCAGAGGATGATGGGCTTGGAGGTGGTTTAATATATATCTTTTTTTTGTGTTTCTAGTTTTTTTTTTTTTGGTGGGGGGGGGGAGGGTTGGGGGGTTAGGTGGTTTAATATTTTATTTTTTTTAAGTTGGAAATAATTGTTGTTTTTTTGTGTGTTACTAGCATCTCTTTTTTTGGGTGATTTATTATGTTAAACCATCTAAAGTGATTTTTTGTTTTGTGTTTTATGTTCGTAGTACATTTGTGTTTAGTTAGGGTGTTTTTATCGTCTATATTTTCGTATAATCTTTGTGTTTAGTTAGCCTGTTACGTGTGTAGCATATCTATTTTTTGCAGTCAAATTATGTTTTCTGTTTTCTAGCATATCAAATTCTGTTCTATGTTTACTGCAGACTACATAAGTGTTGTCTGTGTTTTTCCTGTTACACATGTAAATAATTGTTGTTTTCTTGTAAATAATTGTTGTTTCACATGTACATAAGTATTGTCTGTATTTTTATTTTTTTAAGTTGTAAATAATTGTTGTTTTTTTTGTGTGTTACTAGCATCTCTTATTTTTGGGTGACTTATTATGTTAAACATCGAAAATGATTTTTCGTTTTGTGTTTTTATGTTTGTAGTATCTTGTTGTTTAGTTAGGGTGTTTTTATCGTCTATATTTTCGTATAATCTTTGTGTTATGTTAGACTGTTTACGTGTGTAGCATATATGTTTTTTGCAGTCAGATTATTTTCTATGCAACAATATGTCTGCTTTTGTTTAATATGTTTTTTTAATCAAAATTGGTGAATTTTAATGTCTGTTAACATATGCAACAATATGTCTGCTTTTGTTTTTTACCAGTATGTGCATGTTTGTATGAGTATTATAATGTGTGGAATGTATGTTTGCATCTGTTTCCTATATTTTTGCACATGTTTCGTATGTAACAACAAAACTATGGTATAAATTAGTTTCTGTTTCGTATGTAACAGCAGAACTAAGTTGGTATAAATTAGCTTCTGATTTTTTACCATATATTGATTAAAACACAAGTCACTAATCATTGGATCAAATCTATGTTTGCGTCTGTTTCGTATGTAACAGCAGAGAACTAAGTTGCTATCAGTTTCGTATGTTTGATAATCTTTGATAACTAAATGTATAAAACAATGTTTTTTTGTATCAGTTTCGTATGTTTTTTTGTAATCCAGTTGGTTAACATACGTTAAGCGGGGGGGGGGGGGGGGTCTTTTACATGTAAATTGATGATTTTTGTTTTATTTTTGCAGGTGAGCATATTTTTTGCATTAAAGATGAAGATGATTATCAAGAATGAAGTGTAGACATTTTTTTATTTATGATACTTTTTTTAGCATTTGTTGATTTGTAATGACCGTTTTGTTTGTTTTTTAGCATTTTGTAAGAAACAATTCTTGTGTACATTTGAATGTTTTTTGATCAATAAAGTTTTTAGCACTTTGTAATGACCGTTTTGTTTGGTTTTAGCACTTTGTAAGTAACAAAATGCCTATAACCATATTAATTCTCGTTACGTATGCAACAATTCTGGTGCTGGTACAATAAAACGAAAAAAAAAACATGGTATAATAAAAAAAAATAATAAATCAACATTTTTTAAATAAAATACACTGGCCAACTCAGTTTTAACCTACGTAACACAACACATGTTACATATGTAACACGGGTATCTGGCAGATTTAGGACAATGGTCACAAAAGTATGAGAGAGATGATGTGACATGTGTGGGGTCCACTTGTCATATGTGCTTTTTCAGAAAAATGGCATTTGACCATTGTGCCCTTTTTTTGTCCTTTACCTTAATAAATATATTAAAATAATATATAATGAATCTAGACCATTGATCACTTTAGATCAATGGCTACAAATGGGTTTACATGGTTTACTCATTTGGAGGGTGTTTATTATAACCATCACCTATATATATATATATATATATATAGGGGAAAGGGAAAAGAGAAACCCAAAATTTTGAGAAAACCCCTAGAAACCCATTGTGTGGATGTGAGCATGCCACATCACCCAACTAAACAAATCATTTTTTATTATTTAAAGGGTAATATAGTAATTCAAGAAATCTGATTTTTTAAACTCATATATATATTAATTACCTCTCTCTTACTTTTCAAACAACATTCAAAATCTAATTCCCTCCCATCTACTCTCTCTCTCTCTCTCTCTCTCAAATACCATCACCACCAACAAATCTAAGAATATGGAAAGTATCACAAAAAAAAAAATCTGATTTTTTCAACACCATCAGAGAAGATGTGGATTGTCGGGTCGTCGAAGATTCGGTCGGAATAACAGAGAGGGACGTTTTTTGTGGGTGATTGACCGGGGGAGAGGAATCGGAGAAGACGACCGGTCCGACTTGCAGGTCGGCCGGAGATGTGAAGATAGGTGACAAGTTTGTTTTTTATATTTTCTGAAATAGTCTAGTCATATGTTAGTTTTCATCTTCAAAAACAAGCAAACTTATTGTTCAGTGGGTAACCGCTTGGTCAATCAAGAACCGGAATCTTACAAGTCAAATTCGTCCATTCTTGAAAGTTTTGTTATTAATTCTTTTTGTTTTTTCAAAGTTTGTATACATCAATGTTATTTATTGGTGTGTTATTAAAGTTTACATATTGGTGTGTTTTTTTTTTCTGAAATAGTCTATGTCATTTGTTTTTTTTTTTTCTAGCATCCCTTTTTTTTTGTTTTTCTGAAAATAGTCTAGTCATTTGTTTTTTTTTTTTTTGAAACAATTATTTCCAACTTAATTCTTTTTGTTTTTTCTGAAATAGTCTAGTCATTTGTTTTTTTTTTCTAGCATCCCTTTTTTTTGGTTGGGGGGTTAGGTGGTTTAATATTTTTTTTTTGGGTGATTGATTATGTTAAACATCGAAAAGATTTTTCGTTTGTGTTTTATGTTCGTAGTATCTTTGTGTTTAGTTTGGGTGTTTTTATCGTCTATATTTTTGTATGATCTTTGTGTTTAGTTAGGCTGTTACATGTGCAGCACATCTGTTTTTATCGTCTATATTTTTTCTTATATAGGATTACGAATCAGAGGATGATGGGCTTGGAGGTGGTTTAATATATATCTTTTTTTTTGTGTTTCTAGTTTTTTTTTTTTTTTTTTTGGTGGGGGGGGGGGGGGGGAGGGTTGGGGGTTAGGTGGTTTAATATTTTATTTTTTTTAAGTTGGAAATAATTGTTGTTTTTTTGTGTGTTACTAGCATCTCTTTTTTTGGGTGATTTATTATGTTAAACCATCTAAAGTGATTTTTTGTTTTGTGTTTATGTTCGTAGTCCATTTGTGTTTAGTTAGGGTGTTTTTATCGTCTATATTTTTCGTATAATCTTTGTGTTTAGTTAGCCTGTTACGTGTGTAGCATATCTATTTTTTGCAGTCAAATTATGTTTTCTGTTTTCTAGCATATCAAATTCTGTTCTATGTTTACTGCAGACTACATAAGTGTTGTCTGTGTTTTTCCTGTTACACATGTAAATAATTGTTGTTTTCTTGTAAATAATTGTTGTTTCACATGTACATAAGTATTGTCTGTATTTTTATTTTTTTAAGTTGTAAATAATTGTTGTTTTTTTTTGTGTGTTACTAGCATCTCTTATTTTTGGGGTGACTTATTATGTTAAACATCGAAAATGATTTTTCGTTTTGTGTTTTATGTTTGTAGTATCTTGTTGTTTAGTTAGGGTGTTTTTATCGTCTATATTTTCGTATAATCTTTGTGTTATGTTAGACTGTTTACGTGTGTAGCATATATGTTTTTTGCAGTCAGATTATTTTCTATGCAACAATATGTCTGCTTTTGTTTAATATGTTTTTTTAATCAAAATTGGTGAATTTTAATGTCTGTTAACATATGCAACAATATGTCTGCTTTTGTTTTTTTTACCAGTATGTGCATGTTTGTATGAGTATTATAATGTGTGGAATGTATGTTTGCATCTGTTTCCTATATTTTTGCACATGTTTCGTATGTAACAACAAAACTATGGTATAAATTAGTTTCTGTTTCGTATGTAACAGCAGAACTAAGTTGGTATAAATTAGCTTCTGATTTTTTTACCATATATTGATTAAAACACAAGTCACTAATCATTGGATCAAATCTATGTTTGCGTCTGTTTCGTATGTAACAGCAGAACTAAGTTGCTATCAGTTTCGTATGTTTGATAATCTTTGATAACTAAATGTATAAAACAATGTTTTTTTGTATCAGTTTCGTATGTTTTTTTGTAATCCAGTTGGTTAACATACGTTAAGCGGGGGGGGGGGGGGGGGTCTTTTACATGTAAATTGATGATTTTTGTTTTATTTTTGCAGGTGAGCATATTTTTTGCATTAAAGATGAAGATGATTATCAAGAATGAAGTGTAGACATTTTTTTTATTTATGATACTTTTTTTAGCATTTGTTGATTTGTAATGACCGTTTTGTTTGTTTTTTAGCATTTTGTAAGAAACAATTCTTGTGTACATTTGAATGTTTTTTGATCAATAAAGTTTTTAGCACTTTGTAATGACCGTTTTGTTTGGTTTTAGCACTTTGTAAGTAACAAAATGCCTATAACCATATTAATTCTCGTTACGTATGCAACAATTCTGGTGCTGGTACAATAAAACGAAAAAAAAACATGGTATAATAAAAAAAATAATAAATCAACATTTTTTAAATAAAATACACTGGCAACTCAGTTTTAACCTACGTAACACAACACATGTTACATATGTAACACGGGTATCTGGCAGATTTAGGACAATGGTCACAAAAGTATGAGAGAGATGGTGTGACATGTGTGGGGTCCAATTGTCATATGTGCTTTTTCAGAAAAATGGCATTTGACCATTGTGCCCTTTTTTTGTCCTTTACTTTAATAAATATATTAAAATAATATAGAATGAATCTAGACCATTGATCACTTTAGATCAATGGCTACAAATGGGTTTACATGGTTTACTCATTTTGGAGGGTTTTTTATTATAACCATCACCTATATATATATATATATATATATATATATATATATATATATATATATATATATATATATATAGGGGAAAGGGAAAAGAGAAACCCAAAATTTTGAGAAAACCCCTAGAAACCCATTGTGTGGATGTGAGCATGCCACATCACCCAACTAAACAAATCATTTTTTATTATTTAAAAGGTAATATAGTAATTCAAGAAATCTGATTTTTTAAACTCATATATATATTAATTACCTCTCTCTTACTTTTCAAACAACATTCAAAATCTAATTCCCTCCCATCTACTCTCTCTCTCTCTCTCAAATACCATCACCACCAACAAATCTAAGAATATGGAAAGTATCACAAAAAAAAATCTGATTTTTTCAACACCATCAGAGAAGATGTGGATTGTCGGGTCGTCGAAGATTCGGTCGGAATAACAGAGAGGGACGTTTTTTGTGGGTGATTGACCGGGGGAGAGGAACCGGAGAAGACGACCGGTCCGACTTGCAGGTCGGCCGGAGATGTGAAGATAGGTGACAAGTTTGTTTTTTATATTTTTCTGAAATAGTCTAGTCATATGTTAGTTTTCATCTTCAAAAACAAGCAAACTTATTGTTCAGTGGGTAACCACTTGGTCAATCAAGAACCGGAATCTTACAAGTCAAATTCGTCCGTTCTTGAAAGTTTTGTTATTAATTCTTTTTGTTTTTTCAAAGTTTGTATACATCAATGTTATTTATTGGTGTGTTATTAAAGTTTACATATTGGTGTGTTTTTTTTTTTTCTGAAATAGTCTATGTCATTTGTTTTTTTTTTCTAGCATCCCTTTTTTTTTTGTTTTTTCTGAAAATAGTCTAGTCATTTGTTTTTTTTTTTTTGAAACAATTATTTCCAACTTAATTCTTTTTGTTTTTTCTGAAATAGTCTAGTCATTTGTTTTTTTTTTCTAGCATCCCTTTTTTTTGGTTGGGGGGTTAGGTGGTTTAATATTTTTTTTTGGGTGATTGATTATGTTAAACATCGAAAAGATTTTTCGTTTTGTGTTTTATGTTCGTAGTATCTTTGTGTTTAGTTTGGGTGTTTTTATCGTCTATATTTTTGTATGATCTTTGTGTTTAGTTAGGCTGTTACATGTGCAGCACATCTGTTTTTATCGTCTATATTTTTCTTATATAGGATTACGAATCAGAGGATGATGGGCTTGGAGGTGGTTTAATATATATCTTTTTTTTGTGTTTCTAGTTTTTTTTTTTGGTGGGGGGGGGGGGGAGGGTTGGGGGGTTAGGTGGTTTAATATTTTATTTTTTTTAAGTTGGAAATAATTGTTGTTTTTTTGTGTGTTACTAGCATCTCTTTTTTTGGGTGATTTATTATGTTAAACCATCTAAAGTGATTTTTTGTTTTGTGTTTTATGTTCGTAGTACATTTGTGTTTAGTTAGGGTGTTTTTATCGTCTATATTTTCGAATAATCTTTGTGTTTAGTTAGCCTGTTACGTGTGTAGCATATCTATTTTTTGCAGTCAAATTATGTTTTCTGTTTTCTAGCAGAGTTAATAGCCATTTTCGTCCCTGTGGTTTGGGCCAGTTTGCCACTCCAGTACAAAAGTTTTTTTTTTTTGCAATTCCTTCCCTGAGGTTTGGATTTTTTTTGCCAAATTCGTCCTTTTCACTAACCCAGTTAAAAAAGCTCGTTAGTGTCAAGGGTAGGTTTGTCTTTTTTCCACTTTAATGAAGGATAATATGGTAAAATCATCACTCATCTTCTTCCCCTTTTAAACACAACCAACATGTCATAATCAACCTCTGCCACTCCAAGAAAACATGTTTGTATTTACACTAGCAAAAACACAACGTTAACCATTTAGTTACCACCCTCAACATCCATCTTTCGGGTTTGCAGATGAAACATTTCAGCTATATCTGTAGCAGTACTACAGTCACTTGGCTTCTTATCTGACCTGGATCTAACAAATCTTGGGAATCTCACAGAAATGCCACGTGTGGGATGCACTAAACCCATGGCAGCATGGTGAACCGGCGATACAGTGAAATCAGCACCTCGTATCTCCCAAACCACTTCAGGACTAAACCACATATCAGGCTCCTCACCTGTTTGATAATACATTGGTTTATCTTTTTTACATAGAATCTTGTCATCAATGAAGAACTCTTTCATCTGCAAGTTTCAAAAACAAAAACAACAAAAAAAAAAGATTATTACTCATATTAAAATAAGCTAGTTTTTAATCATATTAATACATTGGTTTTGGAAACTTGTCGTTCAATAACAGCAAACCTCTATATAGAACGCATCGGAGAAGCCATTACACTGAGAAGCCAGACATTACCGTCAATCGTACCACCAATACCATCCATAACCCATAACCATCAATCGTTCCTAAGACGAACCCCCAAATCAAAACCCTAACCTGAACAGACCTCTCCTCTCTCCATCTCTCTCTCCTGTTGCTAAAAAGTTTCGATTATTATTATTATTATTATTATTATTATTATTATTATTATTATCTAGAGAGAGAGTAGAGAGTGAAAGAGAAAGAGAGAGAGAGAGAGTAGAGAGTGAAAGAGAGAGAGAGAGAGAGAGAGAGAGAGATAGAGAGAGATATAGGGGGTGGGGATGGGGTGGGGTGGGGTAGGGTAGGGTAGGGGTGAGGTGGGGTAAGATTTTTTATTAAAATTTTAAATTGAAAGTAAAAAGACAAAAATACCCCTGACATTAACGACCTTTTTTAACTGGGTTAGTGAAAAGGACGAATTTGGCAACAAAATCCAAACCTCAGGGAAGGAATTGCAAAAAAATAAACTTTTGTACTGGAGTGGCAAACTGGCCCAAACCACAGGGACGAAAATGGCTATTAACTCTTTCTAGCATATCAAATTCTGTTCTATGTTTACTGCAGACTACATAAGTGTTGTCTGTGTTTTTCCTGTTACACATGTAAATAATTGTTGTTTTCTTGTAAATAATTGTTGTTTCACTTGTACATAAGTATTGTCTGTATTTTTATTTTTTTAAGTTGTAAATAATTGTTGTTTTTTTTTTGTGTGTTACTAGCATCTCTTATTTTTGGGTGACTTATTATGTTAAACATCGAAAATGATTTTTCGTTTTGTGTTTTTATGTTTGTAGTATCTTGTTGTTTAGTTAGGGTGTTTTTATCGTCTATATTTTCGTATAATCTTTGTGTTATGTTAGACTGTTTACGTGTGTAGCATATATGTTTTTTGCAGTCAGATTATTTTCTATGCAACAATATGTCTGCTTTTGTTTAATATGTTTTTTTAATCAAAATTGGTGAATTTTAATGTCTGTTAACATATGCAACAATATGTCTGCTTTTGTTTTTTACCAGTATGTGCATGTTTGTATGAGTATTATAATGTGTGGAATGTATGTTTGCATCTGTTTCCTATATTTTTGCACATGTTTCGTATGTAACAACAAAACTATGGTATAAATTAGTTTCTGTTTCGTATGTAACAGCAGAACTAAGTTGGTATAAATTAGCTTCTGATTTTTTTACCATATATTGATTAAAACAAAAGTCACTAATCATTGGATCAAATCTATGTTTGCGTCTGTTTCGTATGTAACAGCAGAACTAAGTTGCTATCAGTTTCGTATGTTTGATAATCTTTGATAACTAAATGTATAAAACAATGTTTTTTTGTATCAGTTTCGTATGTTTTTTTGTAATCCAGTTGGTTAACATACGTTAAGCGGGGGGGGGGGGGGGGTCTTTTACATGTAAATTGATGATTTTTGTTTTATTTTTGCAGGTGAGCATATTTTTTGCATTAAAGATGAAGATGATTATCAAGAATGAAGTGTAGACATTTTTTTTATTTATGATACTTTTTTTAGCATTTGTTGATTTGTAATGACCGTTTTGTTTGTTTTTTAGCATTTTGTAAGAAACAATTCTTGTGTACATTTGAATGTTTTTTGATCAATAAAGTTTTTAGCACTTTGTAATGACCGTTTTGTTTGGTTTTAGCACTTTGTAAGTAACAAAATGCCTATAACCATATTAATTCTCGTTACGTATGCAACAATTCTGGTGCTGGTACAATAAAACGAAAAAAAAACATGGTATAATAAAAAAAAATAATAAATCAACATTTTTTAAATAAAATACACTGGCAACTCAGTTTTAACCTACGTAACACAACACATGTTACATATGTAACACGGGTATCTGGCAGATTTAGGACAATGGTCACAAAAGTATGAGAGAGATGATGTGACATGTGTGGGGTCCACTTGTCATATGTGCTTTTTCAGAAAAATGGCATTTGACCATTGTGCCATTTTTTTGTCCTTTACCTTAATAAATATATTAAAATAATATAGAATGAATCTAGACCATTGATCACTTTAGATCAATGGCTACAAATGGGTTTACATGGTTTACTCATTTTGGAGGGTTTTTATTATAACCATCACCTATATATATATATATATATATATATATATATATATATATATATATATATATATATATATATAGGGGGAAGGGAAAAGAGAAACCCAAAATTTTGAGAAAACCCCTAGAAACTCATTGTGTGGATGTGAGCATGCCACATCACCCAACTAAACAAATCATTTTTTATTATTTAAAGGGTAATATAGTAATTCAAGAAATCTGATTTTTTAAACTCATATATATATTAATTACCTCTCTCTTACTTTTCAAACAACATTCAAAATCTAATTCCCTCCCATCTACTCTCTCTCTCTCTCTCTCTCTCTCAAATACCATCACCACCAACAAATCTAAGAATATGGAAAGTATCACAAAAAAAAAATCTGATTTTTTCAACACCATCAGAGAAGATGTGGATTGTCGGGTCGTCGAAGATTCGGTCGGAATAACAGAGAGGGACGTTTTTGTGGGTGATTGACCGGGGGAGAGGAATCGGAGAAGACGACCGGTCCGACTTGCAGGTCGGCCGGAGATGTGAAGATAGGTGACAAGTTTGTTTTTTATATTTTATTGAAATAGTCTAGTCATATGTTAGTTTTCATCTTCAAATACAAGCAAACTTATTGTTCAGTGGGTAACCGCTTGGTCAATCAAGAACCGGAATCTTACAAGTCAAATTCGTCCGTTCTTGAAAGTTTTGTTATTAATTCTTTTTGTTTTTTCAAAGTTTGTATACATCAATGTTATTTATTGGTGTGTTATTAAAGTTTACATATTGGTGTGTTTTTTTTTTTTCTGAAATAGTCTATGTCATTTGTTTTTTTTTTTTTCTGAAATAGTCTATGTCATTTGTTTTTTTTTTTCTAGCATCCCTTTTTTTTGTTTTTTCTGAAAATAGTCTAGTCATTTGTTTGTTTTTTTTTTTTGAAACAATTATTTCCAACTTAATTCTTTTTGTTTTTTCTGAAATAGTCTAGTCATTTGTTTTTTTTTTCTAGCATCCCTTTTTTTTGGTTGGGGGGTTAGGTGGTTTAATATTTTTTTTTGGGTCGTTTTGTGTTTTATGTTCGTAGTATCTTTGTGTTTAGTTTGGGTGTTTTTATCGTCTATATTTTTGTATGATCTTTGTGTTTAGTTAGGCTGTTACATGTGCAGCACATCTGTTTTTATCGTCTATATTTTTCTTATATAGGATTACGAATCAGAGGATGATGGGCTTGGAGGTGGTTTAATATATATCTTGTTTTTGTGTTTCTAGTTTTTTTTTTGGTGGGGGGGGGGGGGGGAGAGGGTTGGGGGGTTAGGTGGTTTAATATTTTATTTTTTTTAAGTTGGAAATAATTGTTGTTTTTTTGTGTGTTACTAGCATCTCTTTTTTTGGGTGATTTATTATGTTAAACCATCTAAAGTGATTTTTTGTTTTGTGTTTTATGTTCGTAGTACATTTGTGTTTAGTTAGGGTGTTTTTATCGTCTATATTTTCGTATAATCTTTGTGTTTAGTTAGCCTGTTACGTGTGTAGCATATCTATTTTTTGCAGTCAAATTATGTTTTCTGTTTTCTAGCATATCAAATTCTGTTCTATGTTTACTGCAGACTACATAAGTGTTGTCTGTGTTTTTCCTGTTACACATGTAAATAATTGTTGTTTTCTTGTAAATAATTGTTGTTTCACATGTACATAAGTATTGTCTGTATTTTTATTTTTTTAAGTTGTAAATAATTGTTGTTTTTTTTGTGTGTTACTAGCATCTCTTATTTTTGGGTGACTTATTATGTTAAACATCGAAAATGATTTTTCGTTTTGTGTTTTTATGTTTGTAGTATCTTGTTGTTTAGTTAGGGTGTTTTTATCGTCTATATTTTCGTATAATCTTTGTGTTATGTTAGACTGTTTACGTGTGTAGCATATATGTTTTTTGCAGTCAGATTATTTTCTATGCAACAATATGTCTGCTTTTGTTTAATATGTTTTTTAATCAAAATTGGTGAATTTTAATGTCTGTTAACATATGCAACAATATGTCTGCTTTTGATTTTTACCAGTATGTGCATGTTTGTATGAGTATTATAATGTGTGGAATGTATGTTTGCATCTGTTTCCTATATTTTTGCACATGTTTCGTATGTAACAACAAAACTATGGTATAAATTAGTTTCTGTTTCGTATGTAACAGCAGAACTAAGTTGGTATAAATTAGCTTCTGATTTTTTTACCATATATTGATTAAAACAAAAGTCACTAATCATTGGATCAAATCTATGTTTGCGTTTGTTTCGTATGTAACAGCAGAACTAAGTTGCTATCAGTTTCGTATGTTTGATAATCTTTGATAACTAAATGTATAAAACAATGTTTTTTTGTATCAGTTTCGTATGTTTTTTTGTAATCCAGTTGGTTAACATACGTTAAGCGGGGGGGGGGGGTCTTTTACATGTAAATTGATGATTTTTGTTTTATTTTTGCAGGTGAGCATATTTTTTGCATTAAAGATGAAGATGATTATCAAGAATGAAGTGTAGACATTTTTTTTATTTATGATAATTTTTTTAGCATTTGTTGATTTGTAATGACCGTTTTGTTTGTTTTTTAGCATTTTGTAAGAAACAATTCTTGTGTACATTTGAATGTTTTTTGATCAATAAAGTTTTTAGCACTTTGTAATGACCGTTTTGTTTGGTTTTAGCACTTTGTAAGTAACAAAATGCCTATAACCATATTAATTCTCGTTACGTATGCAACAATTCTGGTGCTGGTACAATAAAACGAAAAAAAACATGGTATAATAAAAAAAAAATAATAAATCAACATTTTTTAAATAATATACACTGGCAACTCAGTTTTAACCTACGTAACACAACACATGTTACATATGTAACACGGGTATCTGGCAGATTTAGGACAATGGTCACAAAAGTATGAGAGAGATGATGTGACATGTGTGGGGTCCACTTGTCATATGTGCTTTTTCAGAAAAATGGCATTTGACCATTGTGCCTTTTTTTTTGTCCTTTACCTTAATAAATATATTAAAATAATATAGAATGAATCTAGACCATTGATCACTTTAGATCAATGGCTACAAATGGGTTTACATGGTTTACTCATTTTGGAGGGTTTTTATTATAACCATCCCCTATATATATATATATATATATATATATATATATATATATATATAGGTAAAGTATATGGAGGAAACCCTCCTTATTTGGTAAACTCTGGAAACTCTGACTTCCCAACATTTTTTTTTTTTTTGAAAAAAATAGGGTATGTAACATACATTTTTTTAAGCATTTCGAGCCAAAAAAATCGAAAAAGCGCCGAACGCTTTTTTTTTAAAAAATAAAAAAGTCTACTGTTTACATATAGTTAACACATTGTTAACACCTGTTATTAGCGCTTAACATGTGTTAGTCAAAATTTTATTTTATTTAAAAAAAAAAAATACTCGGCACTTTTTTAATTTTTTGGCCCAAAATGCTTAAAATCATGTATATTACTTGCCCTATTTTTTTCAAAAAAAAAAAATATTGGGAAGTCAGAGTTTCCAGAGTTTACCAAATAAGGAGGGTTTTCTCTAAAACCATTCCCTATATATATATATATTGCAAAGGGATTAATCTTACATGTCATACTCTTATGCAATCTCTCCTTTGAGAGATTTCACATAAGATGTGATGTGGCAAGTCTAAACCAATTAAAAAAAATATGATTTAACCTAATCTATTATAATCTTTAACCTAATCTATTAAATACCTAATCTACTAAATCTAAATATTAAAACTTTATTATTTTTACTCTCATGTTTCCTCCCATAACTTTTAAACGTTAATATCTTTTATATACGAGATTTTTTAAAGAAAAAAACTACACCAAATTAACGAGCGTTTTATTATCTTTCCAACGAGTACCATAGCGAAACAACATACCCAAATACCCGAACTATATACCCGATCATATACCCATGAATTTTTTAACGCATCACATAACCCTTAGACTAATGCGTTTGATATTTCAATAATTAACTTTTTTTTTCTTATTTCATGTTAGTTCTTTTTAGAATGATCGATTACAAATTTTCGAATTAATTTGTAATGGCACTAGATTTATACCTCAGCGCAGAGATTCGTTTTTTTATATTTGAATATAATAACTTATTGCAGAGATTTGTTTAAAATAATAATAATAATAATAATAATAATAATAATAATAATAATAATATATTTTATTATGTCATATTAGATATTTCAACACGGGATGCTCTCGGGATAAAAACTAGTTCAATTAATATTTCAGTAGCTAATTATGTTTATAGCTTTTGACCATCTAATGCATTTAATGGTTTATATTATTTGTTTTTTAACTATTCAATGACTGTGATGTATACTAATAAAGATACTAGTGGGTTCGTTACGGCGGGATCCAAAAGTGAGTTGCAATACAACAAAAATAAACGGGGTTAAGTCATTGGTTGGAACTAACAAGAAATTGCAAATCTCAATGGTCTGGTGGCAAAAAATCAAAAAAATTGAATGAAAATGACAAATATGCTCAAACCCAAGGGATGAAAATGGTAGTTTACTCTAAATTATTCCTACTAAAACCAGTGGCGGATCTAGACCAAAATTTCAGGAGTAACGTTAATTTTCTTTACCATACTTTCGTACAATGTACATGAAACAAAAAGAAAAACACGATAATAAATAAAATTAAGTACATACGTAATTGATTTCTCATATTCGGTTTTTAAGTTTGAAATCAAGTCATTACATTCTTTTCTTTTACTTACATAACCAAATAGCTTTTAGAACCAGAATGCTATATACCCGATTTGGAATTTAGGGGAGGCAAACGTTGGCCAGAAGACAAAGACGTGAGGACAACTTCAGCTCGGGCGATCGTCGGACGACACTCTCGGTGGTTGCAGAGAGATTGCGTTGTGCAAGGGCGAGGAGTCGGCTGTTCTCTATTGCTTCTTTTTTTCCCTCCCACTCTTTATTATTTTCTTTTATTTTTAGCAATTCAAAACCCTGACTATGGTCTATTGGTTTGTATCTTTTGATTAAGAAAGGGTTATTAGATTTTAATAACACTATCACTATTGGTTACTTACTACTTTCAACTAACTTGTTAAACACTACTACTCTAAATATGCAATTTATTTTTCCTTTGCCACTCGCAAGCTAACGGAACTCTAATTGGTTACTTTTTTTTTCCGGACGTGACTCTTTTTTAGTGGTGTGGCCTTTTGATGGTTACGTGACATACAGATGTGACAGTTGTCACGTCACTGAAAAAGTGTCATGTCCAAAAAAAAAACTAATTCGGTTAAGGTTTGTTTAGTTTGAAGTCGACAGAGGAAAATAAGTTACAAGTTGAAAGTGATAGTGGTCAAGCAGTTAGTTAAGAGTAACAGTGGCTAACATGTGATAGTTATGGTTATTAAAATTCAATAGCAAGAAATTATAAATGAAATGGTCTATGGCTTCTATCTTTTTGATAAAAAAAATTTATTATGTTTGGCTTATATAAAAAATTTGAGTGTGTGTTGGGTTTTAATTTTTTTTAGGAGTAACGTTACATAACTCTTAGGGGTAACGTAATACGAAAAACGTAAAAAGATAAAATAAAATTGCACTACACCGAAAAAGTTGAGGGGTAACGCCCGCTACCCCTCCCTATACCATATGTACGCCACTCAGGGGCGGAACTACAGCCATGGCGCCGGGTTCCTGGGAACCCACTCGGTTTCTAATTTTTAGTGTAAATTTATATAAAAAAAGGAACCCATAAGAATATTATCAAAGGAACCCATTACATAATATTGTAGGTAGCTTAGTGGTAACACCTGCCTTGTACATATACAAGAGAATCTAGGTTCGATTCCCGTCCCAGACCATTTTTTTTAATTTCCAGCTTTTTTTTTTCAATTTAAAATAACAAAACCCTAAAGTCTTCACCTCTTCCTGCTTTCAAACCCACGTAACACTAACACACAGACCTTATCCTTCCTTCCAAACAATAGAGTTCTCAACCCCTCTTCCAAATAACAAAACCCTAGTAAAAACCGCCGCCTCCTTGACCTTTGCTCACGTCCGCCGCCGCCTCCTTGACCTCTGCTCACGCCGGCCGCCGCCTCCTTGACCTCTGCTCACGCCGGCCGCCCCTCCTCCTCGGCTCCTTAACCTCTGCAGCCTGCTGCCTTTGTAAGTTTATTATGTACAGAGGCTATAGTGGGATGTATATTATCTATAACATATATGCACATCAATAACATATATGAGATGCTATATATGATATTATGAGATGCTATATATGATATTATATATGATATTATGTACAGAAGCTATAGAATCTCATATATTATCTACTAGCTATGCAATTATGCATATACATCCCACTATAATTCGGTTCAACAAAGCCCCACTTATTAGGCGATAGTTTATTGATGTTATTAGGCGATTAATTAGGTGATGAAATTTGATGTTATTGAATATAATTAGGCGATTAGTTTGATGTTTCTTACAGAAACATTGATGTTATTAGGCGATTAATTTGATGTTATTGATGTTATAGGTACTATGCAGACGAATATTTCAAGTTTTTTTCAAAGACGACCATCGTCAAACATTGAATCATCATCTCCATCTAGTAAACCCTTGAAAATAGACTTGGATAATCTTCCATGGGATCCCGCCGAAAGGAAACCAATTTCATCTTATCACCCTAGTCAAAAAGATGAGATTAGGCGAGCATATTTACTTAGAGGTCCATGTCAACCTAAAGGTAAAAAGGAAGATTTTCCACGAACACTTATTGGTAATGGTGATAAGTTGAGACGTTTTAATCCAAAATGGTACACGGGAAGTCATAGAAATTGGTTGGAATATAGTTTTAAAACGGATCGAGTGTATTGCTTGTATTGTTACTTGTTCAAAGAAAGTGGACAAAATGATGCATTTGCAACTGAAGGGGTACAATGTTGGCATAGGAAAGAAGAAAGATTAGAAGCTCATGTTGCTAGCCACAACAGTTTTCACGACAAGGCGTATAAAAAGGGGCAAGACTTACTTATAGAAGCTTAACATGTGAATGCAGTCCTTGAAAAAAGAACTGAAAAACAAAAACAAGAACATAGACTTCGATTAAGTGCTTCGGTTATGCTTGCTAAAGCATTCTTGAATGGTGGGATACCTTTTCAAGGTCATGATGAGTCTGAAGGATCTTTATATAAAGGTAATTTCTTGGAGTTTTTACAATTATTTGGACAAATAATTGAAGAAATTGGTAAGGTTATATTAAGTAATGCCCCCGGTAATAGCCAAATGACATCTCCATTAATACAAAAAGAAATTTGTAATTGTTTTGCGGAAGAAGTGTTAAAGAAGATATTTGATGAACTTGGTGATGATGTCTTTTCTATATTAGTTGATGAATCAAGGGATGTTTCTAAAAAGGAACAAATGGCCGTGGTTTTGAGATATGTTGATAAATTAGAATTTGTGAAGGAGCAATTTATTGGTCTTGTTCATGTTATGGAAACAACCGCTTTATCACAGTTTGAGTTTGGGTAGAGTTAGAGGCCAAGGATATGATGGTGCAAGCAACATGTCAGGTGAGTTTAATGGTTTGAAAGCTTTGATTCTGAAAGAAAATTCATCGGCATACTTTGTTCATTGTTTTGCTCACCAACTTCAGCTTCTTGTTGTGGCTGTTGCAAATAAACATCTTGAAATTTGTAAATTTTTTAAAGAAATATTAAAATTAACAAATGTTGTTGGTGCATCTTGCAAGCGAATAGATTTGCTAAGAGAAAGTCAAAGAGAGATGTTGGGATTAGATCCGGAGGTTGAAACCGGACGTGGAAAAAATCAAGAAATGTCACTTGCAAGAGCCGGAGATACACGGTGAAGTTCTTACGAGAAAACACTTATTCGTTTGGTTGCTTTATATCCTTGTGTTATTGACGTGCTTGAATATATAGAAAATGAGGGATCCGATAATGTTCAAAGAAATCAAGCAAATGGATCTCAATTATACATGAGAAGTTTTAAGTTTGTATTTTATTTACATTTGATGAAGCATATCTTGGGAGTTACTAACGCATTGTGTGTCGCTCTTCAAAGAAAGAATCAGGATATTATGAATGCAGTTGGGTTGGTTAAATCAACCAAAGAAGAATTACAAAGGTATCGACTTCAAGGCTTTGACTCACTTTTGAAAGATGTTGCAACCTTTTGTGAAAAATATGATATCGAGAATATTAACATGGAAGACATCTATGTTGACCCGAAAAATAAAAGAAGAAAGACCAACATCACCAATCGTCACCATTATATGGTCAACAATTTCAACACGGTTCTAGACATGCAAATTCAAGAGTTTGGAGATTGTTTTAATGAGGTAACCACTGAATTGCTAACGTGTATGAGTTCTTTGAGCCCGTGTCATAATTTTAGTGCCTTCAATGAACTGAACTTGCTAAAGTTGGCTGAGATGTATCCGTTTGATTTTACTTTGGATGAAAAAGACAAGCTTATGTATGAGCTTAGCCACTACATTATTAATGTGAAAGAAGATAGTCGGTTTGACAACCTGGACGGGGTAAGTGATCTTGCCAAAAGGATGGTGGAAACAAGAAAACATATTGATTATCAGTTGGTCTATCGTTTAATAAATTGTCACTAGTTTTACCGGTTGCAACAGCTAGTGTTGAAAGATGTTTTTCTTCAATGAAGTATGTGAAGAATGAATTGCGTAATAAGATGGGTGATGGATACTTGAACGACAATTGCATTTGTTACATTGAAAGGGAGTTACTACAACAAATTACGATCGAGAATGTAATGCAACGCTTTCAAAAGATGAAAACTCGTAGGGAACAACTATAGGTATGTTTTTTTATCCTTAAAGACAATCGTATTTATATTATGTGCTTTAAATTTCTAATGCCAATGTTTTTTTCATTATTACATCGTATTTTTTATGTGATGAACCTTATCCGACCCGAACCCTTGAACCGAGCCGAAATTTTTATGTTTAGTCATATGAAATTGAAACACCTAAAAAAAGGAACCCAGTGAAAAAAAATTCCTGGTTCCGCCACTGACTAAAACAACCTCAGGATTTTCTTGCGATCTTACATCAAATGCCCCTCTCTTTGTCGGTGGCATCCTGGATTAGTGACACCAGGTTTTTATCCGTACAAAAGTGGTACGGGTTCAACTTTTGTTAGATTTTAGGAGTATGTTCTAGGGAAGTATGTGTTCCGCTTTTGCTAATGGCATTCTGGTTGAGCCAGTTTCATTAGACATTGAGTGGTACGGGTTCAAGTTTTGCCGATGGCATCATTCTATTACTTTGTAAACTTGTTCATTAATGTGTGCGGGTGTTTCAAGAAAACTTAACTTTTTTTCAAACAGGGCAAAATCCCGAAGGAAATGCCAAAAGCTTTGGTGAAAAGGTGAGTAAGTTAGAAAACAGTAAGACACTTGCATGTTTTAAATTTATTATTTAAAAACGATAGTTGCTCAACGTTGTAAACCCAGCACAATAGGCAAGCGCACCTATCATGTATAGTATAGAAATGTTCAAGTACCGAGTATCGAATCCGTGGACACGCTTTTTACTATTCAGCTTCCTAAAATTACTAAAAGACTTTTTAAAATGCGAGAAGAAAAGTAAAAAGATAGATGTAAACTTTTGAGAGAAATCAATGACAAAACAATGGTGTTGCTTCGGGATCAGATGGAAGCTGGTATGATGATTAGGGCTAAGCAATTCACGGTTCGAAACCGCTAGAACCGAGGAACTGATGCAGAACCGCTAGATCCGAACCGTATTTTTGTATTTAGGGTTCGGTTCCGGTTCTTAAATTTTGGTGAAAACGGTTCCCGGTTCGGTTTGGTTTAGAACCGCGGCTCTGTTTAAAGAACCACTAGAACCGGGTTAGGTTAAAACTTTAAATATTATATTTAAAACCCTATTAATTTTGTGGGTTTTTCCAAGTAGTTTGTATACCGACTATCCACATTTTCAATTCCTAAGTTTAATCTTTATAAAGAATACTGTTCGAGTAATGTTAACTATATAATATCTAACAAACTTGTTGAGATAGGAGTTCCATTTGAATTATGTAACTTCTATAAAAACATATAGAGTACAATAAAGGGTACGAAAATAGCTTAAACTGAGAATCAACGCTTACAATTTCATTTATAAGGTGCACAGGTTGGCCTATAATGTATATCGGACAATGATGTAGTATACATGTGATATTACAAATGCATGACACATATCATCCGTAGTGTCAAAATTACAATCATTGCATATATGCGGTTGGTAGCGTGCACTTCTAAACATTATCATAGGTCCGTAATATGAGTAGGACACCACACTTTAGTTTACTAAAGTTGCCTTTGATTTAATTATTAGTTTTAGGATTTAATTGACAACCGGTTCCGACAAGAACCGTTTAACTCGGTTCCGAATCAAACCGGTAGTTTTTTATACGGTTCGGTTCCGGTTCTTATATTTATCACTAAACGGTTCCAGTTTGGTTCCGGTTCCGGTTCGGGTCGGTTTGGTCCAGTTCTGAACCGTTGTACACCCCTAATGATGATAGCTATCTTTTATTCAAAGTGGTGTGTTCAAGTTGCGCACTTGTGCTTAAACTTAGAATTGCTACTGCATTTTCTAGAGGTGACTGTTTTCGCATAACTGTACAAACAACTGTGTTCTTAATGTTATTGTGAGGGTCTCCCGAACCTGGCAGCTCACCTCTCAACACTGAAAAGAAAATGACTTGAGACTGTGTCGACTCAACCCCGAATTACCTGCCTCCCAGTGTTACGATATAGACATCAAACTACTCTAGACTTTTATGAATAACTTGCCGGTGGCCGGAGCATGACCGAACAAGTTACCACTTAATATCATAGAGGAGTCGTGACTAACTAGAACACGTGCATCCCCTACTTGATTTAATTAACTTATCAAAAAGTGAGTGGTCTATTATTAACTGTGCGGAAGTATAATAATGAAAGAAAATAAAGACCGTTTTCTTTCAACACGGGTCATCAATCCTTAACATGCGCCAAAGCTTTCACATAGACCATGAAGTAAAAATTCCAAAAGCTTAAAGGTCATCTCATAAATAACCTGAAACATGTATGAAAATAGTATATGTCAATACAAAAATGTATTGGTGAGCATACCCTGTTATGAATACATATAGTAGAAAAAGTGTTTAGCAATTCATGTGTTGTATACTGTTTGCAATTATGTACTAAATAGGTATCAGTCAAAACCAACCCTAATAGAATGAGACTACCACATGAAAACCTTCTTTAGTATAATGAATCACAAGACAATGACCAAGGTTTCTCAACAGAGTCGCAAGAGGTATATACCATAGTATTATTCATTGAAATGCAAGGCCGCAAAACGGTTAATGATTTTGACTAAGCATAAATACACACAAATTCACATAAAGCAAACACACATGAGAATTGCATTAAGTATAACAATAACATTTGATAATAGTGTACATGAATAGCCCCAAAAGAGTAAAACATGAAAAAGGGGAAGTGATGTGTTGCAAAACACATCTCTTTTCCTATGTATTTTGTATATTACTTGGTCAAGTTTTTATTCGTTTCGTGTCGTTTTTAGTAGTTATTTATTATTTAATTATTTTATAAGTGTTCGTGGAAAATGAGCTTCAAACGAAAGAAAATGATTGAAACGCGAACGCTAGAGAGCAGGTGTTCATGAACGTTGGAGCGTAAACGAGAAACTTTGGTCAAGCCAAGAACATCCGAGTCAAAAACATGGAGTTATAATAATAATAATAATAATAATAATAATAATAATAATAATAATAATAATAATAATAATAATAATAATAATAATAATAATAATAATAATAATAATATACAAAAATAAATAGAGAACAAGAACATGGCATCATGCGTGACTTTGGTCTTAAGCCCAAAAAAAGACAAAAAGGTAGGGCTTCATGAAGTTGGACAAAAAGAGCAGCCATATTATTATTTTCAGGAGAATATTATCGAAGGAGTGAGCAACAAAGCGGCGAAGGCATCTTTTCGAGGGCATGTATTATTTGATCGAAGTCAGAGAAGCCGCCAGAGAACAGATCTCGAAAGCAGCATTAAGAATTAATCATACATGTCATACTCCGAGTCAAATAATAATAATAATAATAATAATAATAATAATAATAATCTATATATATAGGGGGCAGTTATTCTACAAAGTAAAAGAAACGTGCGAAGGATGCGAAGGACCTTTATACATGATAATTACGTAATGTTTTTTATGTTCATGAAAGCATTACGTAATTATCATTACGTAATTATCATGCACTTTGTACATGATAATTACGTAATGATAATTACGTAATGCTTTTGTATGTTCATGAAGGCATTACGTAATTATCATTACGTAATTATCATGTACAAAGTGATCCTTCGCATCCTTCGCACGTTTGTATTACTTTGTATTTGATCCTACCCATATATATATATATTGCAAAGGGATTAATCATACATGTCATACTTTTATGCAATCTCTTATTTAAGAGATGTCATATAGGATGTGATGTGGCAACTCTAGACCAATTAAAAAAAGGGAATAAATATGGTTTAACCTAATCTATTAAATACATAATCTACTAAATGTAAATATTAAATCTTTATTATTTTCTCTCTCATGTTTCCTCCCATAACTTTTAAACGTTAATATCTTTTATATACAAGATTTTTTAAAGAAAAAAATTACACCAAATTAACGAGCGTTATATTATCTTTCCAACGAGTACCATAGTGCTATATAAAAAACGGAGAAAAAAACGACTATTTTTTGTAACCGGCTGGTAATGTGTCAGGTTTGGGATTAGTTTAAAAAAAATTGGGGGTTTGGGTCGGGTTGGGATTAGGTGATACCCGACCCAATTACCCGAAACCACATACCCAAATACCCAAACTATATACCCATGATTTTTTTAACGCATCACATAACCCTTAGACTAATGCGTTCGATATTTCAATAAATAACCTCTTTTAAGAATGATCGATTGCAAACTTCCGAATTCATTTGACATTATATAATATTTTGTAATGGCACTAGATTTATACCTCGGCGCAGAGATTCGTTTTTTTTATATCAGAATATGATAACTTATGGCAGAGATTTGTTTAAAATAAATAAATAAATAAATAAATAAATAATAATAATAATAATAATAATAATAATATTCATTAATCATACTAGTGGTAATGCCCGCGCGTTGCAGCGGGTTCGTTACGCGAGGAAAATATAGTCAGTATCTTTTTTTGGTACCAGAACTTCCTATGAAGCGGCATCTGAAATTCCCGATATTCAAACGTGTTAACGTGTTTTCAAAGATTAAAAGACCGAAAAGATTGATCTAATGTTTTGTTGTTTACCTCTATGTGTTAAATTTCTTTCAATGACATATCAGCAAAATAGGCTTATAAAGCTCTTATAACAGCCTGCAATGCACAAATTCATTAAACCCATGTTTGCATTGCACAAATCTTTCAATGGATGAGTTGGGTAATAGGTAATTTACATACGGTTGTATTTAAGAATAGCCTGGTATTCAACCGCTGACATGTGTTACCCGAGCCCCACTATAGAGGACAGCCAAGAAAGAGTAGAAAATCCCAAACATTATTGAGGATAGTGGGAATGCCCGCGCGTTGCAGCGGGTACCAATGAGATGAACATTGTTTTAAATTCAAAGTTTAGACAAAACCCAAAATAATAAAAATTAATAACATCAACAATCACATCATTTGTTTAGGGCATGTTCAGCTCTCCTTATTGCATGTTTGGGTAAACGTTTCCCCCTCTTATAACTTATTAACTTCTTAAGAAGTTAATAAGGTGAAAAATAGTGTTTGGGTAATGGTTAGGTTATGAACTCATAGCCTTTAGACGATGATTTTGAACGTATGTTCCTTAAAGCATAAATCAACTAAACATACATTCCTATTACTTACAAATTGGCCAATACCGAAACAACATAGTCATTACCTTTAAATCAAGGTCATGAATACCAATCATTCTAGGGTACACAGTGGAATTGCCAATTGTGCAGAAAGAGGGAAAACATAATTGATCCAAAATGACCGATCATCAATGCGTGCATCAGTTCGCAATCCAACACTTTTTATCATTTTGTTGGCCATTTCAAAAAAAGTCATGAATACATTTATATTATCTTGACAGAATCATAAAAACCCTACATGTAGAATTTTCATAAGCTTGAGAATGCCATAATGAACAGAGACTTACAGGAAGATCTGATATAACTTGGCTGATAGCACTGCAAGCTCCAGCTGTCGCGCCAGTCTGTACAGCGTTCATTGATACATCAATGAGGAAGAAGAATACAGCTGGCAATGGATCACGCACCTGGGAACATACAAGAAGAAATAGGGTACCACTTTTTTTATTATCGGAAAATTTCATATCATTCAACACCCTAATTAAGTACCGTGTTCCTATTAGCAAGATACTACATAAAAACAATTACAACCCCATCTCCCATCATATATGACTAAACATCAAAGATTAAAGTTGCGCCAACTATCCCAATCGATCTCCTGTTTCGCCCGGTTCTTGACCTATATATAAGATGTAGCCTTTATGTCGCACAACAATTGTTCTATGGATGCAAATACCCGCTTGTTTCTCCCTTTCCACAGCATCCAAATGGACGTGAGTATGATTGCATGTATTATCTTTTTCTTCTTGTCACTTACGCCCAAATTTTTGTGTGTCCCCAATATTTCCCTATATGAAAATGCAAAGATCTGTGGTATTTTACACCATTCGCTCACCATGTTCCAAACATTTGTTGCAATATAACAGGAAATGAATAAGTGGTTAGCCGATTCCGGGTGATCACCGCAAAGAGGGCAATCGGTTGAAGTTTGTATGATATTTCTACGAATTAGGCCGTCGAAAGTTGGAATCCTTTCTTGCTCAGCCCTCCAAGCTAGGAGATTAACTTTCTTTGGAATCCAATTAGACTACTCAAAAGGGTAATATCACGAACAGAAGCAACTGAGCAACCACCATTTGACCCAATCTTCCATTTCCACTTATCGTTTGACTCCAAATATTGTACCTCCCGAACTAATTGATTGCACATATTCAGCTCTCTAACTTCATCAGCCGTCATAGGTTCTCTTTTCCGTCTCCAAGAAGGTACCTGGTGTAGTCCTTGTTCTTCCATCCTGTTTGCAACCGTACATCCGTTTTCTGCCTCTAAAACGTATAAAGCCTGGAATTGTAGCCTTAGTGGCTGGTCACCGATCGATGAATAATCCAAAATCTTGCTGAAAACCCGTTCCCCGCCTCCCCTCGAATCAGGTTGCTGACCTGAATGTCAACTTCTTCCAAATCACTTTCTTTATCCACTTGTTGATCTGCAATACAAAAACATAACTTACTTATGAGTTTCCAAGGCAAATTCCAATCCATGGCAAAGAATACTAACTATTTGATCTTTTGAATGTAATTGTTTAAATAAAATTCCAACCTGCTTGTTAACAATATTTGAGGAAATCAACATCTAGCATATATTGTCAGCAATTGTTTTGATCTAATTTTAAGTATACTTAATAGAATTAATAACCTTAAAAATATTAACAAGATGGGGTTTATTATTATCTTGCAAAAGATCATGACGATGCAATTTACCTCAATGAAGTCCACACATTGCCAATTTTTCAGGTTGTTTAAGGCACTAATATTTATAACTACTACACATCTATATCATAAATTCAGTAAAATTATATAATAAGACTGTTGTTGCAAAACTAATCTTAAATATACACCTGAGATTAAAAGCTAGCAGCAAGGCCCTGCATATTCAAACAAACTAAAAAAAGAAAAAGTTCACTATAAAAGTTTTATGATTTGTACAAACTAACAAAAATGCTATATTAATTTCATCTGGTCTAAAGATATTCTAAAAGTTAATCATATCAAGGTTAACGTTCGGCACAAAGCAAAGTGACACAGTACGATTCAGAATCACACTATAATTTGACAGTTGTTTTTCAAACTGATTATTGACAAAAATTTTTACATAAAATCAAATAAAATAAATTTTAGAACAATAATGTAACACATACTTGTTAGTTCATTTATTCAAACTGATCTAATTTTAACGTTTGTTACGTTGATTTGTGTTCGTTTATATTGATCATTTGTGTTCTTTTATGTTCATGAATTGTTCGTTTAGGTTTTAAATGAACGAACATAAACGAACACGAACACGGAAAATTTCTTAATGAACGAACACGAACACAAAAATGTGTTCGATTATGTGTTCGTGTTCGTGTTCGGTTAAAGTTAAATGAACAAACACGAACACGCCTGTGTTCACGTTCGTTCGGTTCGTTTAGTCCACCAAAAGGAAGAACTGTGTATTCAGTTTCATACCAATAAGTTCCTTTTGCTAGACATATAGTCTCATCTTTGGGATAATGATTTCTAATAATTATATTAATATATCACATATTAAAACCAAAGTAGACCACATTGTGTAGTGAAATAATGTCAGTTAACTATCAACTAAATGAACAGTTGTTGTAAATTTAAAAATAAATTATAGTTCTCTTACTTAAGAAGAAAAGAGCATGGAACTAAATTAGGTTCAACTAAGCCTCACTAAATGAAGTAAACTGTATATAGCAGTTATCATATATTCGGAATGAATATGCAAGAAATATTCCTTATAATAAATTATAGTAAAGGTTTCAATACTCCAGGCTATAAGGTTTTATTGGATCAAATTTCAACAACTTTCATTCATATTGAGTTATCAACAAATTCTAACAACTTCAGTACATCAAACTTTCATTCATATCAGGTTATAATCTCAAACTCAATCAAGTGTACGGAAGAACAGAAAATGCACGGTTTTAGACAAATAAACGTTTATATGAAACCAAAAATCAGTCAAAGTTTTAACCTGTAAAGTTCGATTTCATAAACCCCTTTGAAATCAGCCTTGAACTCCAATCACAGACCATGTAGACGAAGGGACATTCGCCGTCATCATCACCCACCCTTGAAGCCGACCATGTAGACGAAGGGACATTCACCGTCATCATCACCCACCCTTGAAGCCCTACCGAACTTCCTATCCAAATACATAATATCATCCAGGCAAAACACATCTACAACAATTAGCCTTTTGTCGAAATAAAAAGAAAAATAAATGATTAATAACAAAAACATTTATTCAGGTCACAAAATTTTAGACACATAAGCACAATCAACAACAAAGAAGAAAACAAATCGATACCTAAACATTGTGAGTAGTAAGGTGAAGTCCAATTGTGGATTTGGAGGCAACGGTTGATGCGTGAATTGCTATTGTTCTTACTGAAGAGCATCTGGTCTCTCATCTACCTCTTTCTCTCTCTCTCTATATAGGGTGATGATTGATTGAAGATTTGTAACCATCGGTAGTATTAGTATGGGCAATTGAGTAGTCTGATAATTAAAAGAGGGAATTGAAGAGGGATGTCGATTAGTTGAAAAAGGGTATGGAAGGAATCAATATTTAGGTTTTAACTAAAATGGTGAGGGTGAAATGTCTATACTACCCTTTTAAGTGTTTTAATTGTCACCAACATTCCTATAATGCCCTTAAATGTGTTGCTTAAATATGTTGTATATGTTACTTTAAAAGTTGTACCAATCACAAAATTACAATATGGTACATCACTCCTCCTTTATAATGTATTATAGATATTGGCAAGTCATTAATTATGTTGTCATATTAGATATTTTATTATGTCATATTAAATATTTCAATACGATACGCTCCCAAAATAAAAACTAGTAATAATAATAATAATAATATACAAAAATAAATGGAGAACAAAAACATGGCATCATGCCACGTGACTTTGGTCTTAAGCCCAAAAAAAAAGACAAAAAGGTAGGGGGCTCCATGAAGTTAGACAAAAACAGAAGCCATATTATTATTTTCAGGAGAATATTAACGAAGGAGTGAGCAAAACAGTGGCGAAGGCATCTTTTCAAGGACATGTATTATTATTTATTTTTTTAATCGGCTAGCGCAGTGGACTCTTTTTTTGTTTTTGAAGAGCCACTGACAACTGACGCGGACTCGGTTCGAAGCGGCGCCATGGCGTCAAACTGGTTTGTTAAGTCAGAGAAGCCTCCAGAGAACAGATCTCGACAGCAGCATCAAGGATTTTTGAGAGGGGATTTTCAAGGAGAGGAAGGCTTGGGTATGTTTATCTAAAACACTAGTTGTGGTTTTTTATTACTTTGTGTTTTCAACTACTTGATACTATGTTTTATTATTACTTTGAACCTATGTTTTCATTGATTTCCATGACTACGAGTAGCTAAACTTTTAATGCTACCTAGGTATTGATGATGGGTGACAATTGAATAATAGTTTTCGGTTTGGATCTGTGTTATGTTTTGGATAATGTTTTGGTAAAAGGTTTTCTAATAAGGTTTCTTTTGTATATGCGTGCTTGATATCTGAATGTTAATTCTTGTTTCGCTAAATTCTAGTTTAATTGATTTTGTATCTTTTGATCTAGGGTTTTGTGATTATCTTAGACTTGGTGTTTTTGATAAATCTTGTGGTTGCTAGACGTACTAAACCCTAGAAACAAGTTAATTAATTATTCGGTAATTTAGCATTCTACCACCTTTGAGACCGAGAGGAGATTAGGTGTCAGCGTGTCTAGCTTGGTAGGTATTCGGGACCGTGGTCTGCACGAGAGTGAGTCACCCCTAGCGTACCTAATTTGTTTAGCACCCTGTGTTAGAAACCTGTTAGAATTGTAGGATCTACGAACGGGTCACCCGGCAATCACGAGGTTTATACTCAGAGTGCGGAAACCTCTGAATATTTTCTAATAACAAAAACAACCAAGAAAGAATGTATGCGAGTAATTAACACACACAAATGGGTCAAAAGATTAAAGATTTATCATTAAAACAGAGCTCGAGTGTTACAACGAACAAATCAGACTTCTCAGACCAGGGGAGGGTGTTTGGAGAGTGTGTGTGGCAAGAACTAATGATTAGGGTAATGATTGGGCCTATTTATACCTCCCGTACTCGTACAGATCAGGTCAGGCGATTGGTGATGCTATCCACCATGTAGTAACAGGCGATTGGGCCTAATCGTCTATTATAACATGCATTTAGACAGCCACTCGCATGTAAGAACATGCGGGTGAGGGCTAATCGCTAGTTACCATTTCCTAATCGCCTGAAGCTTCCAAACACACCCAAAACGCTTATAAACACCTCCAAACACCTCGAAACGCGTCCAAACAACATATATACTAGCCCAGGGACATCATGTACTAACAGACTCCCCATTGGACTAGGCTAGTATACGTACAAAGACTTCAAAAGGGACAAAGTTTATATCACAGCAAAACAACTATACAGACGCTTAAACAAAAACAAATAAAAACATGACTTGCAGCAACTTCAGTCTTCGCTTCACTTTGACATCGTCCTGATCCTTGTGAGTCTTGACCAGTCGCATCCAGCGTGAACCTTGTTGGCGTGGCAGAAGCGAATCACCCTCTGAAACTTCAAGGCTTGATCTGCTTCGGCTTTCAAGTGCTGAATGGGATACAAGTACAATGTCTCCACATCTTTTGCTGAGCAGTTAATTAGCCACATCGGGTCCCATATTCTGATTTTCCTGCAAGGATTTGGTGAGTTGCTCAACACTATCACTGCTTCGGTAGTAGCTGCATCATAATGCCAATAATACAACTTTGAAGTGAAGTCTTGTTCAACTGGGACAATAGGAATCTTCGACACACATTCTGGTGGCTTGATTTTATGCTTCCAAATTGGACTTTTGGCGGTAGGATGGAGCCTGTCTGCTTTGAATGATTTTGGATAATGAGGTCTAAGAGTTTCCCATTCTGCCGTGCTTTCTCTTTTCAGAATGGTGAAGAAACCTTGTAGAGTATTGGCGGACTCATGATACAAGGGATAGTGTAATCGAACTAGGTCACGAACATACCAGAATGGTAAACTGAGAACCTTCTTATAGGGCTGAAAGTAGAGCAAACCTTCCTACCATTTGACTCCTAGCATCTTGGCATGTTTGATGTAAGCCCATGATTACATTACCAGACATCTTCACCATTCGCTTCTTGAAGATAGACGCCTGCACAGGATCTTTCTTCTTCTCAAGCTCTTCTCCTGATGGAAACCATTTGGGACATTTCTGCCTGATCCGATCATGTCTTTCTTTTACTTTATTAGGAACAAGAATTGGATCAGTCTTGAGCTTCTCCTCAGCATCATGTAACATCTCCTCATAAATGTTAGGTATCCCAGTGCCAGAATCATCAACTACATATTCAGGAGTAGGCACTTTGGTCCCATTTTCCATCTCAACCTCATGGTTATCCGAATTTATCTCTGGAGGAGGGATGTGACTTGCACCGAAAGATTCTTTGTGTGCTAAGCCAAAGATCTTTTCCAAGTCATCAGGTGTAACCTCAGGTGGTATTTCACCCTCTTCCAAATTATACTCTGGAGACTTTGGTGGTACGATTAAGTCGCCATCATCATTATAAGCAAAGTAACTGTTCAGTGGCTCTACTATCTCAACAGGAACTACGGCTTGCTTTAATGATTCCCGCAGTTGTTGAATCTTGTCATTGAAAGGCTTCCCCTGAGCAGAAGAACCTGCTTCGGGATCCTTGCCTTGTGAATCATGACCTTTCTTTTGACGCCTCTCTCTAGATCCGACTAATGATCCGCCGCCACCTGTGGCTCCAGGATCACCACCACCACCATTTCCACCATCTTTACCTCCATCATCATCATCACTATCATCATCACTGTCATCATCGTCATCTTCTTCATCATCCTCTTCTTCATCATCATCATCAGAACCAGCCCCAGAACTTGTAGCACCTTTGAGTCTTGGAAGGTCTACAGTTATCTTGTTCACCTTAGTCTTCAGCTTCTTGTTTTGTGCCTTGTATTTTGTGATCCGTTTTTCATTGTTGACATTTGCTAGCTGAAGCTGCTTGTACTGTGAACCAAGCTGGCTGTACTGAGATTCAACATTTGTAAGCCTAGCCATTGTGTCTTGGTTAGACTGTACTAGTTGCTGTTGAGATTTTGCAAGCTGCTTATTAGACTCCACAAGCTGCTGATTTGACTCCACAAGCTGCTGATTTGACAATTGAAGCATTCTGTTGGATGCTTGCAGCTCTTTGTTTGCTTGAATGGTTTCACCAATCAGTTCTAACATAGCCCTTTCATTTTCTTCAATTGTTACTACTTTACCTCTTAACTCAGCATTTTCACGCCCTTGTGCAGCTACTACAGTAGTTAGCTCACTTACTAGGCGTTGAAGATGTTCATAAGATGCTGGTGCTGAGGAAGAGGAGGACTGTCCAGCTGTGGCAGAGGCTGATGGACGTGCTTCCTGATGTAGCTTCTTGATGATATCGCTGATAGGATTCGAAACTATTTGGGAGCTTGTCGCTGCCGCAGTAACTGAGGTTGGCTCAGTGAAGATTACTGAGGCAGGCATTGACATAGAAATACCTGCAGGCATTGCTGCACCTGCTGCTGTGGTAGTTGAAGTTGTTGCTGTTGTTGTTGTTGCTGTTGTTGTTGTTGTAGCTGTTGCAGTTGTTGTTGTTGCAGCCGGGGAAGACTGAGTTTCAAGACCCCCAAACGCTTCTGGAAGATCAAACCGTCTTGATCTCTTTAAAGTTTTCTCGATCGGTGGTTTCTGAGACATTCTCTTCTTTCCCCGACCTATATCTTTCTTTTCCTTTGTCTTTTGTCTCTTAGGAGGAGGAGGAGGAGTGTTTAGCTCTGTGTCTATTTCAGCAATGTCATCATCTGGATTCACAGTAAAGGTAGGATCCTCAGCAAGAGCTTTCTCCTCAGCTGCACGAGTTTTCTCCTCAACTAGCTTTCTCTTTATCTCTGCCTCTTTTCTGGCAAAAGCACCAGGGGAGTCAACTTCTTCATCATCTGAGTCATCTGTATCTGTGATATCAACAGAGGCATCTTCATCAGCTAGCCCCTTTCCTTTGCTAGATTGGGAGGATTCTTGACCTTTAGCTGCACTAGACGGTTCAATGACATCCAAAACGTCCGTTTCAGGAAGATCATCATGAGTAATAGCAGTCTCAGCAGTGCTGCCCGGAGCGTTTTCACCCAGTTCAGCTGTCTTTTTCCCTATGTCATCTCCTTCTTTGAATACCCGCCCGTGAATCAGTATGTCATCTTCTGAATCACTATCATCATGCCTCCACCTATTACCCGGTGGAGATTCATAGTTATCTCTGCTCAAATGCCCGTAAAGACGTCTGTTCGGTGGATACTCAGCCTTTTTCCTGTTTTTGTAAGATGTCATTCTGCCCATTTCTGCCTCGTCTATGTCATCAATCGTAATAAGCTTTGACAGATTCTTTACTAAGTGTGGAACTTAGCGATCAATCATCATTTGTAGAAAACGAGGATAGAAAACAAATGGAGTCTTTGTCGTCTTTTGCAATAACACTTCCTTCAGGTGATGCATGATCATTCCAGAAAATTAAATGGTTTATTCAGCGTCAATGCAACTATTTCTGAGGCCAACGTGTCTCTTATAGCATCGAACGTCCCTCTTCTTGGACCAATGCATTTCAAGACCACGTGTGTGAGATACTTAAGTTCAGGCGGCAGGTTGCTCTTTTGCAGCATCTTCTGTTCTTGGACATTTCCAGAATACTTCATTCTTAAGAAACCGCCTCGAATCAAAATGGCGTCGAATAATATCGGATCATCTTTTGCATCATGAAATTGTAGCTCTTCTCGTACTGTTTCTTCAGTTATGATCACATCTTTGTTTTGAACCACACTCGTTATCACCATCGGCGTCACCTTGCAATCTATTTTGGCATTCTTGTAGAATTCTCGCAAGATGTCTTTATATGCTGCATGTTGTTTAGATATAGCATGTTTAATCCTTCATCTCTTTAAAAAAATCAATAACGCCTTCGAACACTTTGCACTTGTCCTTCATAACTGGACCGAGGAACGCACAACAATTGTGGTTATTTGATGTTTCCCAATTCATGATCCTAAAAACAAGGGCAAGACATAAGTACCACAAACAGATCAAAGGTGCATAAAACGGACAAGACGGACCAGACTCGGACAAATTTTGGTGAAAAAGCTGCAACAGGCGATTGCAGGAGACTAATTGCCTATAAACACACGAGTATACCACCAATCGCTCCTAGGTTCATGTGATTACAATGTAATCGTGCAACTGTACATAGGCGATTGGCTGCACTCGCATGTACTGTATAGAGGTCACCAAAATTTTCCAACTTTGTAATGGGTCACAATGGGTGCTGAATTTATGATTCTAGGCCTTACATGAAACCGGTTAGCATCACCCTACAACACATTTCATTATCGTTCAGAAATCATGGGTTAGTTTAACCGTTTAGTAAATTAGGGTTCATAAGCCTTGAAATCTGGGGCTTTTAGATTCAGGATGTTTAAGATCAAAATTTTGACATGTATGCATCCTAAAACAGCCGATTAAGAAACCCTAATCAACAATTTCCATTTATATATCCGTTTGATATGTTAATCAGACAAGAATCTAAACATAGGGTTCATGGGGTTTAAATTTGGGGCTTTTTGATTCTGACATGATTTGGGTTAAAACTTTGTGTGATAGGATCCTAATAGTGCCGATTAAGAGACCCTCATCATCATTTTGCATCAAAAACATGTAACAAAGCCAAACAATAAAAAATTATAGCCCTAGGGTTTCGGTTCTTAAGACACAGATTTGAGCATTCAAAACATGTTGCTATGATCTGAAACTTTGAGGATAAGTTACCTTGATTATGTAGAACAATAATCTAAGATCAAGAAAATTTGGGCAACAAGGTTTGGTTAGGGCCAATTAGAGGGAAAACGGGAGTAGTAGGCTGCAAGTTTGAAATAATGAAGAAGGAAAAGAACTAACTGTCCTTTATATAGATCATCGTAATCGCTTGTCCAAACGAACGAGTGCCATGTAATCGCCTAACGTAACAAGCGATTAGGTGTGATCGCCTATTAAGCTACACGAGTGTCTGATTCTAATCGTTTGAAGTAAATTTTGGCTTAGAACTTGACAAAGGGGGGGGGGGCTAATCTCCTATAGATATAGACGAGTAGGACGTACTCGCACATAAGCATACGTGATCACAGTGTAATCGTTTATATCTACACGCGATTAGAATTCCAATGGTGTCGCTTTTTCACAGAAATTACCAAATTGCCCCTGCAGCACCAAAGATGACATTTTTGACTCGTAAAGGTTCAAAACATGCTTTTTTTCACCCCGTTTTCACAAGTGACTCAGATGTTGACTCAGAACTATGAAAAATTTTCATTTTCCACCCCAGTACTTAAGAGAAAGTACGGTTTTGACCCGGCAAAAACACAATTTTCAATTAGTTGATTTTCGACGTTTTATTTCTGAAGAAGTAAGATTACAATGGATTAAGATTCCATCATCGGCAATCAAGAATGATTAAACAGATAAAACTAAACAGAAATTAAACGAAAAACAGGAAATCAACTACCTATACACTATCATATTTTTGCAAGTTTCATCAGTTAGGGAATCATATCAGTGTACGGACTATACTAGAACCCTTATATATTCAGTTTTAGTTTAAATTACCGATAAGCATCCTACAACAACTGCCAATATTGTTGTCCGCCTAAACTCAAAATCAAGTTTTATCACTAGGCACTTTAGATACGTTAAGGTAATATTAAGACTGATGTACAAGGTGTTCCTCGCCACACGACACATTCCCGTATCAAGGCATGCACAAAGCTTCCTCGTAACCGGTGAATAAGCTGTTGTCATCCGTATTTACAAGGAATAGACTCAGTGGTGAACAGGTCTGCAAGAACGCTGCAGCAGAGAGACCAATGAGATCCATGCTAGGGTTCAAGTCAAATACCGTATTTTTGATTTTTCACGGTACGATGCTTTAGGTATATGATTTGATACCTTTGAGGGAATTCTCTTTGAGAATAGGGTTTTGGCATTTATGAATCTTTTTGCTCTTTTAGGATTCCCAGACGTCTCCTGATCAAAATTTATTCTATTTTTTTTCTTTTCTTTTTTAGGAAATGACATAGAGGTGTCTCAGTTGTAGGCTCCGAACCCAACGTACGACACATGTGCCACTCCTTTTATTCTGAGAGACGTCCAGTTCACCCCGGATGTACCAACCTCTTAAAGACCATGAAACCTCGGATTTTGGCATTCTATCAAACGAGATTTCGATACCAAGACCATATGCCAACGCACGTTGATCCACACCTGTTTCAGTTGATTTAGGTTTATATCACCGTGCCTAACTTGGAAATGATTTTGAGCCTACTGACACATCATTGTAGAGGCTACTTATCGTTTCCAATTCTTTTAAATGATAAAGATTCAGATAGTCCAACTGATGGTTAATATCATTTTCCCTATTTCACCAAAGAAACTCATTTTTGCAATTTTTCAAAAAAAACAAATTTTGATTTTTGGATTTTCTCATTTTTTTTTCATTTTTGCATTTTCTGATGTTTTTGTGTTTTTCTGAATTTTCTCCCCCTAAAAATCTAAAAATTTTGTGAAAGGACAATATTTTTGGATTTTTCTGATTTTTGAAGAAAAATATTTACAAAAACGATTACCGATGAGGATCTAATCCTGCTTTTCTTTAATGCCATTTAAGATTAACAGATACTCAGAACGAGGACCGTCAAAAGCTTTGGTGAATAAATCGGCACGTTTGTAATCCGTGTGGATTTTAACCATATCGATCAGTTTCTTCTCATAACAATCGCGTATGAAATGATACCGAACCAAGATATGTTTCGCCTTGGAATGATTAACTGAATCTTTAGCAAGTGCTATAGCGAACTCATTGTCACAGTGAATGGGAGTATTAAGAAATTTCAAACCGTAGTCTCTCATTTGTTGCTGTATCCAAAGAACCTGGGAGCAACAGCTAGATGCCGCTACATATTCCGACTCACAGATGGATAATTGAGGCTTGCTTCTTGCACTGCCACGAGACTAGTCTTGGTCCCAAAAACTGGCATCCAGCCGATGTAGATTTCAAGTCTTTCTTGATCCGCCATAGTCAGCATTACTAAAAGCGATGAGATCAAACTTATCGTCATTAGGGTACCATAGACCTTTAGTCGGACAACCCTTTAGATAACGTAAGATCCTCTTCACAACAACCAGGTGGGAATGTTTCGGCCTTGACTGGTATCAGGATAGTAGACATGTCGCAAACATTATGTCAGGTCTTGATGCAGTGAGGTACATTAGTGAGCCAATCATCGCCCGATAAAGAAAAGGATCAACGGCTTGTCCTTTCTCGTCAGGTCCAATTCCGTGATTGGTCTGAATTGGGGTACCTACTGAAGTAGAGTCTTTCATCTGGAACCGGCTCAAAATGTCAGCAACGTATTTGGTCTGGTGGATGAAGATCCCCGACTCTAGTTGTTCTACTTGTAGACATAAGAAGAATTGCATCTCCCCCATCGAGCTCATCTCGAATTTGTCCTGCATAAGCTTTTCAAAATCCCTGCACATTTCATCATTAGTAGACCCAAAAATAATATCGTCAACATAAACATATACCAGAAGACGGTCACCACCCTTTTCCTTGGAGAATAAGGTGCAATCCACGAGTCCACGTTTGAACCCGTTGGATATAAGATAGTTGCTAAGCATTTGATACCATTCACGCGGAGCTTGATGGAGTCCGTACAACGCTTTGTTCAATTTGTATACTTTTTCGCGATGAAGCGGATCCTCAAAACCCGGTGGCTGAGCAACATACACCTTTTCCTTCACGATACCATGCAGAAAAGCACTTTTCATGTCCATTTGATACACCTTAAACCGTTTGTATGAAGCGTAAGCTAAGAACATCCAGATAGCTTCAAGGCGTGCAACTGGAGCGTATACTTCGTTGTAATCTATTCCTTCGATTTGACGGAAGCCGAGGACAACTAATCGAGCCTTGTTTCTAATAATTACTCCGCGGTCATCCTGTTTGCCATTATAGACCCACTTTGTTCCAATCTTCTTTGCGCCTGGAGGTAAGTCAACTATATCCCACACTCCTAGCTTTTGGAACTACTGAAGCTCCACTTGCATTGCTTCAATCTATGGTTCTTCTCTCAAAGCCTCTTGCACAGTTCTTGGTTCTGTTTGAAACACATAAAGAGCGAAGGACCAGTCGTTCTGAACACTTGTTTTCCTGATCTACGAGTAGAGTGCTAAGGTACCTGCATTGTCACTTAGACTAGCATTTCTGAGCTGACTGCGAGTCATGACTCTGCTAGCCGGATCACCAATCACATTCTGCATCATGTGAGTGTCGTGAATCCGAGATTCCGGATGTGCCGGCACTGGATCATCCAAATGTAGATTGAGATTTTCCAATCCTTCAGATAAGTTTGTCTCTGCGGCGCTTGAACTGGAGGGTGCAGCGGGTTACATATTAAAACCTGAGAGATCGATCTTGAGACCTATCCCTGGAGCTGCTAAATGACAGGGACCAGCTTGATTGTTTCCTGTCGGAATAACTGGAGCTGTATTGGTAGATTCACTATTTTCAGCTTGTTCTTCAGTAAGTGTTTCATGAGACTCTGCAAAATCGTCGTGTGAAGATGAAGATTCTAGAACCTCTGCTGACGCTTCCTGAAAAACTTCCTTAACTTCTGCTGCTGCAGTTTTACCAGGGGGACCCGTGGATGCAGAGGCATCAAATGTTGCCGGCTCTGGTGCATTAACAACGATCGGACGCATTAGCGGTGAGCTAGCTGCGTTTTCACACTCGTAATACATTTGCGCAACAACATCATCTACCAAATTATCCACGTTGAAAGAATCAAATAAACTCTTATAGTCGAACAACCAATCAGGTCCAACACCAGGTGCATTGGCAGTATAGCGTTGAACGTCAACATTAAGCCATTCCACAACGCAATAGGTTCTTTTGTTGTACACTCTTTTATTGGGAGTGCTGTACCCAACAAAGAAACGTTCCTCTGCCTTTGCACCAAATTTCCCATCAGGATGTATCATGGTGCATGGAGCTCCAAAAGGTTCCAGAAACTCTAAGTTCAGTTTCCTCCGGTTCAGAAGCTCGTAAGATGTCTTACCAAGCCTCTTTACCGTTAGAACCCTATTTAGAGTGTAACACGCGCAGTGAACCGCCTCGTTCCTAAAGATCACTCGCAAGTTCGAGTCTGGGAGCATTGTTCTGGCTGCCTCAATAAGAGTCTGATTCTTTCTTTCTGCAACCCCATTTTGCTGAGGAGTGTACGGTGCTGTAAATTCGTGATGAATACCCTTTTCTGCACACAACGACTCCATAGCATGATTCTTGAATTATGTCCCGTTATCGCTTCTAATCCTTCGGATCTTTAGCTGATATATATTTTCCAATTTTGTGAACAGATTTTTCAAGTATTCGAAAGTCTCACTCTTGTGTTTCATACAAACGACCCAAGAAAACCTTGAATAGTCATCCGTGACTACCAAGCAGTAAAAGTCACCGTTCTTGATCTTCCGAATGACTGGGCCAAAGAGGTCCATGTGCAGACGTTCGAGAGGTAGACTAACTGAATTTGACTTCTTAGGTTTGTGAGACTTCTTCTTCTGCTTCCCTTTCTTGCATGAGACACAGATGTCGTTTAGATGAAAGTTTTTAACGGAAACACCATCCACCAGTTGATTCTGAACCAGATGGTTCATTTTTCTTAGGTGGATGTGCCCCATACGCCTGCGCCACATGATAGATTCCTTTTCTGTCGCTTTCAATAGAAAACAAGTGACTTGACCTTCAGTTGTCACGGCTTGGCTCATATCCAGGGCATATAAGTTGTTGACCATAGGAGCCGAGATCATAACCCACTCTTTTGGTATCTTGAATCCAGGTTTCAGAATGAAGCAAGCATTGTCATCAAAGAACACTGTGTATTTCTTGTCACGGATCTGTGAGACACTCAGCAAATTGTGGTCTATCTGTTTCACAAAGCTTATCTTCTCAAAGCTTACAATCCCGTTACTCATACTGCCTTCTTTCGTAATATAACCCCCTTTGTTACCAGCAAAAGCAACATACCCCCATTGATATTCTTTATGTCAAAAAGTAGGGATAAGTCGCCTGTCATGTGCCCAGAAGCTCCACTATCAACAATCCAGAGGCTGCTGATAAGGCCCTGTGGAACTCCCTGCACAAACATTCAAAGGTTCAGTGGTTAAGGGGGACCCAAGCCTTCACGGTCTTGGGTCTTCCATCTTCATCCAAAGTCAGAAAATCAACCCACCTTCTGTTAGGAGTTGGTGTTGTTCCCGATGATCCTGCAGTATTAGCACTAGCAGATGATTCCCCAGTTTTAGTCGGTGACTTGGGTCTCCAAACCTGTTCCGGTTTCTTTGGCTTGGGCTTCTTCTTTGCCTTGGGGCTAGAAGATCTAGCCTCAGATTCCTTAGGTGGGACAGATTTGGATCCACTTCAGACCTAACTTTACGTGGAGCAGTTTTAGGGTTGCCCTGTCGTTTAGCTGCAGCCTTTGCTGGTGGCTTAGGCGCTGCTTGAACCTTTGCGGGAACAGGGCTCCCCTCAACTGTGGACCCCTGCCATCAACTGGCTTTTGGTTCATAGCAATTTTGTTTTGGTTGTCATAAACAAGCTGCTTTCCCTTTTGTTTTTCAGAAAGTTTAGGGGATACTGGTTGTTTAGTCTTGCTAGAACTTGGAGCATCATCCACTTTGATCCTTTCTCGTCCAAATTCAGGGCACGCAGCAACTAAATGCCCACGTTCCCCGCATTTATGACATGATCTATACTCCTCAAATTATGGAGATTCAGATTTGTTCTCCTTTTTGCTCTTTCTATTAGATGTACTGGTAAATGAGTTTTTATGCTTTAGATCCTCAAGGCATTTTCTTTGCACATCGACATGAGGATCGTCATTTATCTCATTTCCAGTAGATCTAATAAATTCTGTGACATGCTTCTTCGGATTTTTCTTTTGAGCATGACTCTGAAGATCATTAGTGTTTTTCTTTTGATTTTTCTTTTTGTATTCATTGGACTGATTACCCTGGTCCTTTCTACCCTTACCCTTTTTCTTGTTCCATGTTTCCTTTTCAATGGTAATGACAGATTCCTGCTAGATTTTTGCAACTAGACCAGGGGCGATACATCTGAGAGGGACTTCCTCGTCAACATATCCTTTTCGTAACCCTTTAGTTTATAAAACACTTTGATCCTTCTGCCATCCTCGGTTTGCACTTTCGGTTCAAGTTTACTCAAAGTTTCAGTAGTGATAATATGGTTTTGAGGAGAAATGTTGTGAACCTTGACCGGTGCATACCTTGGAGGTTAATCAAGCTAATCATTCGATGAGTCTGTCTCATAAACACTGATATCATCAGCTTTCTCACCAGTTTTGACAGCTTCAGCAGGTGGAGCAGCCTTAGTAACTTCAGCAGGTTTAGCTGCTTCTGTTGCTTTGGCCGCTTCTGTAGTTTTTGCTGCTGCTGCTGCCAAGTCCACAAACTCCTCCTTTGGCAAGACATCAAAATGGTGATTTTCGAATCTCACCGGAGGTGGACACTGTGCATATATGGGACTTGTGGGATCGCTTTCCTTCTCTGAGTGTCCAATGATATGATCAAGAACATACTTGCAGTTCAGGTAACTTTCAAGTTTCTTCTTGATCTTTTCATAATCACAATTTACAATGGCCAATTGTTTCTTTGTGTCTTCTAACTCATTTATGTAATTATTTATGGCGATTTGTTTATTTGCTAGAGTCTTAGACAACTCAGAAACATCCTTTTTGTAGTTTTCAACAGTACTTAGAAAACTTTTCTCTTTTTGCCTTAGAGAATCAATTGACCTTTGTAATGGACCCACATTAGCTTTCAGATTCGGATTCTCCTCAGTTAGTTCTTCGATTTTGAATCTGAGCTGATCACACTCAGGATAATCTTTTTTCAGAGTCTCAATGGTGATTTTGAGCGCCTTTTCATTAGCTCTCAGAACATCATTGTTCTATTGGCATTGACTTAAGTCAGCTTTGAAGTTCAGAATTTCGTCTGTAAAGACATCAATTCTATACTACAGCTTGCCACATTCTACACACTCTATTTTAGAACTGGAAGAAGAACTTACCTTGTTAGAAGATTCTGTTATAGCCATCAAAGCATAATGTGCTGTAGTATTCTTAGCTCCAAAGAATTCGCCAAGGTTGTTCTTTGTACAATCAACATCAACAAGAAACGATCTTTTGTTGATTAAAGCATCTACTTCAGCTAACAATTCTTTCAAATCTTCCATCACTTCAGAATCACACTCAGAGTCACAGTCAGATGCTTCAGCTTCAGGAATAACAACTTCAGACTGACTCGAGCATTCTTCAACTTCAACTAGTGCATTAGAAGTCTGTTGGGCAAAGCATGTTGCACCACCCTGCGGAGCTTCTTCTCTAGTGATTAGATGATTCCAGTTGAAACCTTCATCAGCTTAGATTACCAGGGCTTGTCCTAGATTGTTGTTTGCAGGAGGCCTCTAGTTCTGATTGTTCACTAGGACAAGATCTCGTTCAGTATTTGGGTTAGGTTGTGTTTGAGCTTGTTGCCTCTAATTCTGATTGCCTCTGTTGTTGTTGAAAGGATTCTGATGCCCTTGTTGCTTAGGCCGGTCACATTCTTTTGCAAAATGCCCTTTGGTGCCACAGTTGAGCACGTGACCTTTGTTTTATCAAACCCAAACTTTGTGTTGTTATTGATCAGAAAATATCTCCTCCCTGTCCTATCCATATACTCCTTTGCCCTTCTAACAACACTTGCGGAATGCCACTGGATGTCTCAGATTCATATCATCTTTATCAATCTGCGCATAATCCTCTTGTGTGAGGTGAGGATTCCCGATCTGTCCTGCAACTAATCCACTGTAGGAGTTGACCAAAGTTGACAGTAGAGCCATGTGTTCTTGGGCTAACTCTATAGTCACCTTCTCAAATCCCACTGTATTGAGCTGCTCGGCGACTGGATTGGTCCGATAGGCAGCATGATTTGATGTAGAGGCACCTCCATAGCCACCATATCCTGTAGATGGGGCACCGCCAAACCCTGATGAAGAAGGTCCACCAAAGTTTGAGGACGCCTGAGCTGGTGCTGCAAGATGAGAAAAAGGATTAACACAAACCTGGTTAGTATTATATGTCAAAGGATACTGGTTTCCTTGTCCTAACGGATAGACTGGTGGAGGAACATCAGCTGGGGGACCATAGTTGTCAAAAGCATAATCTGGATCAGGATTAACCACAAACGCGGTCTGTGGTTTGGATCCACCCACACTGGCGTCCTGAGGAGTGTTCCCGTAATAGATGCTGGGATTCTGAGGAGCAAGCGCCTTGTTTGCCCTTCTGATTTATTCTATCTCCTTGTTCTCCAGCTCTGCCATGAACTCATTGATGGAGAGCGTCTGATATGCATTGTTCGATTTCTGGATGTCCAGCCACTGATGCTAGTGAGAAGGGAGCGCCTCTGCGAATCTTTCCACAAGCTCTGCAGATGTGTATACTACCCCGTACTAATACATCTCGGACATCAGATGGTAGTATCTTGCAGTCATGTCTCTCAACGATTCATTCCTGAATGCAGTGAAGTTCTCGAACTCCTTCTTGAGTTGATCCATCTTGATCTTTCGAGTCTTCAGGTTTCCTTCGTTCCTTTCAGCAAGTGCTAACCAAAGCATCTGTGAAGTAGTGCATTGTGCGAACTGATGAAGTATATCTTTGGGAAGTGCTTGCATCAATGCTGCCATCGCCTTCTTCTCATAGTTGTACTTCTTTCTCTGATCCTCAGATATGTCTTCCAACGAAACTAGAATGTTGGAATTTTCAACCATCAGCCTGCTATACCCGTTCTCAATAGCTGCCCATACCAGTCCATCGATACCCTCAACGTGAGTCTGGAATTTGCCTTTCCAGCTGTGATAGTCGGCCATAAATTGAAGTTTCGGTGCCCTATTCAAACTACCGGTCTCTAAATCGCTTAAGAGTACCGAAGACAGATGATGTGTTTGTTGAAACGTAGCAGCCGTGAGTGCCCATGGATTCGTATTCATAGCTTGCTGTTGCTGGGCCTGTTGTTGAGCCGCAAGCGCCCACGGCTTGGTTCCAGCAATATTAGCTTGCATCTGTTGTCGTTGCATCCGTTGCGCGTTATGCTCGGCTGAAAATTGCCAAGGATTTGTGGGAACGTTCATTTGATTGTTGATCAGTTGGTTATATTGTTGTCTCGGTTGATTTAAGTGCCCCCATGGGTTCGCCATATGTTTATGTTCGTTAAAAGTCCGATACTTAGTCAAATTTTCAGTTACAGCAGGTTATTGGCGATTACGAGTTGTAAATGCTAGTATATAGGTGATTGGTGTCCTAATCACTAGTTTTTACAGTTGATTGGTGCAAATGCTAGTGAACAATTACGCGATTACGAGTTTAGGGGTGATTAGGATTCAACACGTGATTAGAAGCTATGCCACATGTAGTTATAGGCGATTAGCTTCTAATCACTAGTAAAACAGGCAATTGGGAGCCAAATGCATGTAATAACAGGCGATTGGTGGCCAAATGCTAGTAGGAAGGGGCGATTGGGGGTAAATGCTAGTAGGTATAGGCGATTAGGCTATTCATGCAATGAGTTCATGTGATTAGGGTCTTCTAATCGCCTGATCTGATCTGCAAGTTCACTTTTGCTCAAAAACTACCATGTTTGCTTCAAAATCTTATCCAAAACAATGTGTTTAATCCCCAAATGATTAGAAAAGTTTCCAAAACAGTTTTAGTACAAAACCTAATAAAAAACACACGTTTTCATCCGTAAAAACACACTAAGAATTTGAAAATATGGGTTTTTTTATGAAAAACCCAAAGTTTCAAAGTTCAAACAGATTTTTGGATAAAAATCACAACTTTCACACAAAAATCAACCTGTTTTTACACGTTTTTGTTATCAAAACGCTCATGATAAGAGCCTCGGCTCTGATACCACTTGTAGGATTGACGAACGGGTCACCCGACAATCACGAGGTTTATACTCGGAGTGCGGAAACCTCTGAATATGTTCTAATAACAAAAACAACCAAGAAACAATGATATGCGAGTAATTAACACACACAAACGGGTCAAAAGATTAAAGATTTATCATTAAAACAGAGCTCGAGTGTTACAATGATCAAATCAGACTTCTCAGACCAGGGGAGGGTGTTTGGAGAGTGTGTGTGTGGCTAGAACTAATGATTAGGGTAATGATTGGGCCTATTTATACCTCCCGTACTCATACAGATCAGGTCAGGCAATTGGTGATGCTATCCACCATGTAGTAACAGGCGATTGGGCCTAATTGCCTGTTATAAAATGCATTTAGACAGCCACTCGCATGTAAGAACATGCGAGTGAGGGCTAATCGCTAGTTACCATTTCCTAATCGCCTGAAGCTTCCAAACACAACCAAAATGCTTATAAACATCTCCAAACACCCTGAAACGCGTCCAAACAACATATATACTAGCCCAAGGACATCATGTACTAACAAGAATAACTATCCCTTGCATCCCTTACATATCCCGGATGTATTGTTTCTGAGGGGGCCGAGAGGACATTCAGATTTAGGATACCTTAACATAGTTTGGAGAGGCCGAGAGGTGATCTGAACCTGAGACCACACACTTCCCTAGTTTCAGTATTACGACATGTTGGAGAGTGATTCGCATTCCAGTGATGGTCTAGTTTAGTGTATCTTAAGATCCTGGTAGCCAAAACCCATTTACCTAATCCCGAGAGCTATAAGTCGGTCACTTTGATTCTTACCTAGGTAGCCATTTTCTGATTACTTGATCCCATCCAATTCTACTTGTTCGTTCTCTTTGTTGAGTTGCTCGTATTTTATTTACTTTAATTTTATATTTTTTTAGTAATTAATTAAATCACCATCACTTCAATTTATTAGACTAGGACTCGACGAAAGTTTAGTACCGAGAGCTGCTACTACTGTGTCCACGGTTCGATACTCGGACTTATTTGCTTTACTACTTTCGACTGGTACACTTGCCGGTAGTGTGTGGTTTAGTGGGTATTTCCCATTTAAAACTTGTTTTGAAATTAATTGGACTTAATATATATTTATCACACATTTCACGCATCGGGAAGATATACTCATTGTTTTGCTAAGCGATAAATCCAACAAGGCTCGTCACAAAATAAACTGGGAATTCAAAAGAAGTCAACCTATACGTAATAAAATACTAATGAGGAAATGACTTAAAAGTCTAAGGCATTAGGGTTTGCTAAGTTAATTTGGGGAATTAGAGTTTTTGCGATAAATCGAACTCATTCAAAATTTGTATATCAAAAACAATGTGACATGATTTATAAATATGATTAGGTAATATACTTATTACCAATTGAATATCTAGTTAAGAGGTAGTTTCAAATAATTGGGACAAAGTAATTGAATTAATTGTTTTAAAACTATAATTGTAAATAATTACAATAATTAGAAATAATTGAACAAATACATACAAGTTACACAAGTGAACTAAATGTTGATGATTATAACTTTCAAACATAAAAATATTTCTGTTTTATAAAACATTAAATTTATAAAATAAATTTGATGTATTATGAATTAATAAATGATTTATGTATTTAAATAAACATAAATAAAACTAAAATACAAGATACGGCTCAAAAATGATGTTATTGTGAAAAATAAATTAATTCTGATGAAAAATGATTAAAATAAATTTTCCACCATTTTTCTCAATTTATTTGCATCTAAAACGGATTTAATGAATTTAAATCAAATTTAAATGATTAAAAGTAGGAAAACCAATAAAAATAATTGTTTTTTGATCCAATAAATTAGAATTAAGTTTCTAATGAAAAATAGTAATTCCATAAAACTTTTGAGATTAAAATCATTAAAAATGAATTTTTAATCAATTAAATGATATTAAAACAATTTAAATTAATAAAAATGTGATAATTTTCTTTAGGGTATCAAGATGTTATGTCTAAATTTTTATAATTTTTGGAGCAAAAACGAATTTATTATGAATATTTTAGGTTTTAATGCATTTTAAATGATTAAATATATATCAAAATAAACGTAAATGCAAGAGAAAAAAAAATAGACCAAAAAAACACAGCATTGTGAGGATCGAACCTGTGCCTTTCAAGTTTCAATAAACACAACCAACCACTCTACTATAAACCATTTTGTGATATTATCTGAATAAAAATTAGATTTATATAATTATAATTACTCCATCTTCTTCCCCAAATACACTCAAGAACCCTAACCCCAAATCTAATTGACTCAATAACCAACCAGATCAACAACGAAAACATGGGGCTTATAAAGAGTACTAACCCAGAAACAAAACGGCACCAATTAAACGAACTTACAAATCCGATTAGAGGCGATATGGAGGAAAACGTCGGCCGAAGCTTTAAGCTTCAGTTAGAGGATCTAGAACACGTTCGTGATGAATTAGAAAGTGGGTTATGATTCGAAAAGGACATCAGATTCAGCGGGAGGCTTCAATTTGTAGATTAAGTGTCGAATTTAACAGTTCTTCAATGATTCGGACATTAAAGGCGACGGTTATGGTTATGGTTCTTAAGGATCAATTGAAACGTGGTTTATAACGTATAATCTGAGCTGAAACATATCGAAAATGATTAAGAAGGTCAATAATGAGAATAAATTTCATTAAAATCGGTGCAAAGGTTTATAAACAGTTTGCCGGAGTTATCGTCGGTGTTTGCCGGATCCGACGAGCATATAACCGGACAGAAGCTGAACAGAGATTTTTTGTTTCAAAATTTAAGTTTCATATATTGTCAATTTAAGTCCCTCACTTTTATAACTAGGTTATATTTGTAATGATTTTGGTTAAGTTTTCTTTATAAAAAAACTAACTAAGTTAACTTAACTTAACATAAAAGTTTCCAAATCTTTATAAAACTTGAAATTTTTATAAAATCCATTCCGAAAACGTTTCAAGATACGCATTTGATAAAAACGTAGACACGGTCCGTAATAAGTGCAAGTGATAAACACTGAGTTTGATCTAATATCAAATTTGAAAACGCTGAAACTTACAGGGACTAAAATAGAAATATTTGAACACATGAAGGACTAAAATTGACAACTTGCTAAAAGATGAGGGTGACGGTTGTCACAGTCTCCCCTACTTTAGAAAATTTTGTCTCGAAATTCTAATCAAGTGGGGGTTTCTATGAAACAAAAGATATTGTAAAAAATAAAACAAGTAGGTTTTAAGAAATGCATCAATCATGATTTAACAAGGTTTAAAGTAATGGTTTAATATCCAAAGCAAATGTTTCAAAATCTTTGGCTGTTGACCCGAGGTTAGGAAGTTGAGAGTTTAAATGAGAAAGGTTTTGAGAGTGTGTAACTAATGAGGGCAGAGGCACTGATGAAACAGTCTCCCTACTTTAGAAAATTTATAACTGGACTTTGTAAGGGTATGCAACAAGAATCCAAATAACCGAGAGTGTAAGTGTACACAAGGTTTGAGTTTTCTGTATAGGTGGTCAAAAGAAAGACCCCATGAAGACAAGTTGAAGCTTGTGTAAAAACGTTCTTATCAAAAATGATAGCCGTTGGTCAACGACCTAATAGAGATCGGACCCAACGCTATTAAATAACCCAAAATGCAATAGAAAATACTAGGTAGGTTCTTGGTCAGACTCCTAGCCCGCTCCCGCAGTATCGTTAATGTTTATATATAGGGTGTACCACAGCTAACCCACCACACTACCAATACTTTGGACTCGTACTGATTGTCTACCAATAGCCTAAGTAGAATCACACACCACCCCCCATGTACCTGTAAACCCATGATTGCATTCCGGACCGTAATCATCGATTTACCTTACACTAGGGTGTTATGCTTTTCCATAATAATACCATAAGTAATACAAAAAACAAATACGTGCAACCAAAATATGCTAGACAATAGATACTGCAATGAAGTAATATTCAAGCATGACATGGTTAAGGGTCCTTCGCTTCCGGGTTCACCCTTTAACCATAATGAGAATAATGTGTATAAGACATGGTTAGAGGTCTTTCACCTTTCGGGTTTGCCCTTAACCGGTAAATTTCTGTTCACATTGTTGGACTCTAAACACTCATATTGATCAACTCCGAGGATTACACCGTTCGAGGAATACTCTGATCTGGGTCGTACGTGGGCACTTGCAACTTTATATATATATATAGGATTAGGTTCCATAAGAAACCACCCTTTCGTGCAAGAACTAAAGAACTTCATCTAGCCAATAATACCATGCCATGTGTCTTGTTTTTGTTGTTATTAGGAGAGGGTATAATGGTAACTAAACATCTAGATATTATTAATAACACACACCCCCACCCCACCCCACCCCACCCCATTCCACCCCACACCATTTCTCTCTCTCCTCTTTCTCTCTCTTATTCTCCCTTTCACTCTCGTTTATGTATCTTGAATTCCAGATCCTTCATCACATGATGTTATGAATAATAATAATAATAATAATAATAATAATAATAATAATAATAATAATAATATAACGAAGATGAGGAAATAGATCATTCGATCTTCCAGATGAGATGTTGATGAACATGAATAATAATAATAATAAAGAGCCAAGATCTGTTCGAAAACAAGATCTGTTCGAGAGCCAGATTCGTTTTTTGTTTAAACCCTTTGTGATGGTGGTGGTGGTGGTTCGATGGTAGGTTGAATGTGGGGATGGTGGTGGTGGTAGGTGACGAAGATGGGGATGGTGGTGGGTGACGAAGATGGGGATGGTGGTAGGTGATGAAGATGGGGATGGTGGTGGGTGTGGATCCAGATCCAGATCAGGTATTATTATTATTATTATTGCTCTGTTTTGAGTAGGGTGATTATTTTAGTGGTTTTATTCAGTGGTTTTGAACTTTGATTTCTTATATAAAGCATAGAAGGTTCACACACACTTGGTTATGATAATGGCCAGTCCTCATTTTTCTATTTTTTTAACATGCTTGTGGTCCAGAATATAAAAAAACGGATTTAACTAATTTAAAGAGAATTCATTCATTAAGAATGGCGAGATACCTATTATTATTATTTTGTTTTTGAAGGAGACACTAGTGTTACAGATCTGTTCGATGGTGGTCCGATGATGATGATGCAGGGTTTTGAAAATCAATGAATTTTGAGGTAAATCCAAGTCTGGTTTTGTTAAACTACAACTTCAAACTATTTTAAATGCTTACAGTTCAAAAATTTTGTACTGTTCTTATGTACCCTTTTAAAAAAGACTCTAGAATTAAAATATAAATATGGTGTTACTTAACAGACTAAAAAAGACAATTGTATGTTAGTTTATGATTCTTGATTAATAGCAAACGATGTTGCTAATGGGGGTTTTACACTGGTGTAAAAGAAATGGTTTGTTTTTTAGTTGTAAAATAATAGGGTTTTTTCATATAAGACTAAAAAAGACAATTGTATGTTATTTTTTGATTCTTGACTAATAGCAAACGATGTTACTAATGGGGGTTCTACACTGGTGTAAAAGAATTGGTTTGTTTTTGTTGTAACCTGTGTTTATTTTTACAGAGTTTTATGGTATCCTTGTTTAAAATTAGTCACCTAAGTGTGCTTTTTTACATTGGTGTAAGACCCCCTGTTTTTTAACATTACTATCCTGAATTATTTTTTAATACAACATACAACCTACATAAAAACCTTCTTACACTGCTGTAAAGAAAAAAGCCCTCTATGTTTAACATTACTATCCTGCACTTTTTACAAAAAACTTTAAAACACTGTTGTATTTTACAAGGTCATGTAGAAAAAAAGCCCCCCATGTTTTTCAATACAAACTTTTGTAAAATAAATTGAGTGTGTGTTGTATTAAAAAATAATTCAGGATAGTAATGTTAAAAAACAGGGGGTCTTACACCAATGTAAAAACCTTCTTACACTGCTGTAAAGAAAAAAGCCCTCTATGTTTAACATTACTATCCTGCACTTACATCAGTGTGAACAACCCTCTATATAGGATTAGGTTATTTTGTATGTGTTATGGGGGTGTTTACACCAATGTAAAACTTTGTAAAACAAATTGGTTTGTTTTTGTTGTAAAATAATAGGGGTTTTTACATTGATAGATGGCCGTTGGCGGGTGGGGGGGGGGGGGGGGTATGTTAGACAGTGTTATGTTGCATGTTATTTTGTATCCTTGTTTAATATTAGTAACCTGTGTTTATTTTTCCACAATTTTATGGTATCCTTGTTTAAAATTAGTCACATAATTATGCTTTTTACATTGGTGTAAGACCCCCTGTTTTAACATTACTATCTTGAATTATTTTTTAATACAACATACAACCTACATAAAACCTTCTTACACTACTGTAAAGAAAAAAGCCCCTCATGTTTTAACATTACTGTCCTACACTTTTTACAGAAAACTTTAAAACATTGTTGTATTTTTACAAGGTCATGTAGAAAAAAGTCCCCCATGTTTAACATTAGATTTTTACACTGGTGTTTTTTTATGTTCTTTACATTAATGTTTGTGTTGTTTTAGGGGGCTTAGTCTGGTGTAACCTCCCATATATTTGTATCCTTGTTTAATATTAGTAACATGTGTTTGTATTTACACAGGTTTATTGTAATTTTTAGATATTTTGTAATTTTTACAAAAAAAAATTTTCATAGGGGTAAACTAGATTCCTGTTAAAAATAAATAATTTTTTTTGAATAAGATGTAAAAGTTGTGTTTTTTTTTTTTTTTGTTTTTTTGTTTTTTTTTTGTTTTGATAGTTTGGCTATGTGTTCAAAGCTGATGATGGAGATCAAGAAAACGAAGAACGAGTGGTTGTCGTTTTACATGATGATTTCGGTCTAGATTTGGTCTTCTTTTTGTCTTTTTACACTAATGTAAATGTGTTTGATCTGTTTGTAATTGTAATTTTATACACAGATGTAAAATAGATTTATGAAATATATTTGGATGTTTTAAAAATGAAATATATTTTCGATGATCTGCTGTAAAAGGAGGAGAGAGGGAGTGGGAGAGAGTGAAAGTTGATTTTGACTTTGAGAGTAATGTGTCAGGTGGGTCATATGGGGAAGGAAAAAGGAGGAGAGAGAGTGGTGGAAAAAGACCATACTACCCTCATTAATATTTTAATACCTCTTTTTATAATAAAAAATAGCAAGTGAGTGGATAAAAATAAAAAAAGTATGTGGCTCAATCCTAACCCTTAGATCATCAAAGATCAATGGCCACAAATGGTTCTCGGTGTTCTTGCAGGAAAGGACGGTTCTCGTTTTACCCTTTCCCTATATATATAAATATGTAACTTTGTTTTATCATGTATGTTACAACATGTACCTAAGTTTTCATATGTAACATCGCAACTTTGTTTTTTTTTTTTAAAAAAAAAAAAAGAAAAAACTTCTATCGACGTTTTTTTTTTTTCAAAATGCTTAAACACATGTATGTTAAATCATGTAATATTTTCAAAATAAAAGTTTTATTTCCAGTGAATTTCTACGGGTTTTGTTAACCAAAAGAGGTTTTCATTTTAGCCTTCATCTTTTGTACCGTTAACTCTATTTATTGTGTGCTCGATTCTCTATTTGACAAAGTATATATATCTGTTGTCTCCATGTTTGGTATTTCTTCCGAAAGAATTAGTCATAATCATGGTTAGGAATTTGAAAAGAAAATAGCACAAGTTAACTTAAGCATCAAGAATTCATGACATACAATGCATGCTTTCACATACACGTTTACCGCACTTTTTTTTCTTATTAATTTTTGGAATAACCGATCTAATTAACTCATTTGAAGATTGTCAAATCAATTTGTTAATTTTGATATGACATAATATAATATATGGATATATTATAAGAGAGTGTGAGAAGAGGGAGTAGATGGAGGCTGGTGAAACCGTTTAACAGCAACGGGAAAAATCAGGTTGGTGTTAGTATAAAGAAATGACTAAAGTAGACATCAGGCTTCACACACACACCAAGTCACCTACCTCACTCATAACTGTGTGCTTAGTATATGTTTCTTGTACTAGATGTAAGCCCATACATGCAAGAAACTTCTATATGGGCATAAGAAACAGGGCCGGCTCAACTCTTTAGGGGGCCTAAAGCGAATTATCAATTTGGGCCCTTTTTTTCCGAAAGCATAAAGTATTTTTTTAGTTCTTGTATAGTCCCTGTTGCGATACGTTGTGTCTAACGAGCCAAATCAAATCATTATTAAATATAGGGTATTTGTAATTGTCACTTTCTTATGATTTGTCCCTCTATTTCCTGGAATTACACAGCCCAATTCAGTGTTTCAAAATAAAAAATGGTGACCCTATAGATTTGGGGGCCCAAAGCCCTAGCCTCATTTCACTTGGGCTTCAACCGGCCCTGATAAGAAACAAACCATAGTCACATGCAACGCGGTACGTTCCAGTACGCGGTACGAAAATTGATACGCGAGTCGTGCATATGTAAAATTCGGTACGAGAGGGGGTAGGCTCATTCGGAACGCCAATCCGGTACGTTGTACGGTGTACCATATAATCAGGTACATCGTATTATATACGAAACATTTTACATGTAAACTAGTAAAGATAAAAGGGGCAAAATATTAAATGTCCAAATTAATTTTACACTTTTTTATGTAAAAATTTACAAGTTTAGAGATTAAATGTAAAGTAGTGAAAAATGAAGGGGTTAAATGTTAAAAACCTAAACTTATTTTAACCCTAAAATGCATCACCAGCATGTTTGACCACACATTTTGTGAGAAAAGCATTACAATACATCTCGTGGTGTACAGAAAGTTCTTCAAAACTACAAGAATCTTCAAGAATCAAGATTCGGTACGTGTTTCTTAGTGTTTCCAATCGCATACCCAAACAATTGGAAACGCGTTCCGGTTGGAATTAGGTCGAAATTCTTGAGAATCGGAAACGGTCAATTTTAACAAGCTGATACGACTTTGTACCCGTTTCCGGTATGCCGAATCGGGAACGCAGATCGTAGGTGATATAGTGTTTCCTGTGACTATGAAACAAACCACACATATACATGCCATCTTCAATGTATTGCACTATTTTTATTGGACAAAAATAGCGTTACAAACAAATAATCTCCATTGTATACATAACATTATATTTTACATCAGAAAATAATATTTTAGGTATATTCCTTTTCACTTCTATTATTATGTAGATACTTTACATTGCCCTTTAATTATTAATTTTACAAAGCATGCACATATATTTCATTTACACAATAATTTAACACATTATACCGACAATTTTGTTAAAAGTTTAAATCAAAATAAATTAACAATGAAATTTAAAGACAATATTACACAAAACATAAAATGAATGGCCAAATAGTAAATAACAAACCTAAAGATATTATTGATGAATGGTGTTACAGACTTGCAGCCCAGGACCTGGAAAATCTAACTACAAGGTTTCAGGCCAAAACATTTAAACAAAGTTTTTTTAGTTAATATATGACACCGTTCTGTTAGCGACGACTTTCTTTGTAATAAGCTAAGCTATGGCAACGATATTTGAGAACCTATAGCGACAACTAGCCGGATAGGTCGAATCGACCTATAGGCTATAGCAACGATATGCAGTCGCTATAACTCTGAATATAGTCTGGGTCGCATAAGTGTTCAATTTATAAACAGTTTTTGACATCTGTTGGCTCATTAATTAATATATATAATTAACTTGGCATCATAGTCTTAACCTGTTAAATTTATAATGCACATGGATTAACCAAGCTATTATTTAAAAAAGTACTAGTTAAATTCGTTAACCTAAACTTTCTTAGAGGTCAACATGTAGTCAATAATATATAAATTTTTGTTAATAAACACTAGAATATTAAGTGACTCGTCATTGATACTATTGTAGTACTGTATTAGAGTGCAGGAGTTGTGTGTGTGGGGAAGGGGCGTGGAAGGCGACACCCATCCACCTACACCGCCCCTTCATGGCGTTAGTCAGGCGTGAGCCTGAGGGGAGGAAAGAAACTCACTAGCGTGAGGAGGGGGAATTCGACGTGGATGATGATGATTCGGCCAATTTAAAAAAAAAAAAAAAAAAAAAAAAAAACCATAATATGACCGTTAGTTGAAAAAAAAATTAAAAATTCCTTTTGACCGTTTATCAATGGTAATTTATTTTTAAGAATATCAAACGATTTAGAAAATAAATACGAATATTTCTAACAAAGACCCGATACGCGTGGTAGCATGGGATTTAGCCCGTTGCAAAAGGTCACAGCCGCGCTTAGACAGTTGGATAATGAACAAAGTTCTGATATAATGGACGACTATCTAAAGATGTCAGCTCGAACAGCTAGGGAAACTCTTCACTATTTTTGTGCGTATGTCATTGAACTATATTTAAAAAAAGAAATATTTGAGAAATTTTTGTGCGCATTTTGTCCATGCCATATCGAATGTATGAAAAACCCCAAATAAGAAGTGTGATGTACGCATGCATTATTTTACACAACATGATTTTGGAAGACGAATGACGTGCAATATGCGAGTACTTTGGTGAGGAAACGCAATCAAGTCAAGAAGACATTACTGATGAAGAAAGAACATTAAGCAACTTTGAAATCAAGGATAGTCAAACACATCACAACCTTTGAGCGGATTTGGTTGATCATATTTGTAGTCTACCGAGATATAACGAATCCGGCGATGACGACAGTAACAATAACGATAATTAAAAAAATATTTGGTAGTAGTTTTATTTTAAATTTCCGTTGATGTATTTTTTCAATTCATATATTTTTTTTAGTTCATGTATTTTTTTTGTTTGATGAGTTTTTTTTTTTTTAATTTTTAGGCTTTTTATGTCATTTTATTATTGATTATTATGCTTTTAATTATCTTTTTTATTTAAAAATGTGTTTTTAATTAGTTTATTAAAAAAAAATTAGAAATGTCACGTGTCGAAAAAGTTAACTCGGAACACTCATTTTTTTTTCGTTCCCTCTCATTTCTTTTTTTACCCTCTTTTTAAGTTAACTCGGAACACAACTTAAGTTTTGTATGTTTGATGGAGTATAGACCAATCATAAGAAAAAGAAAAATAAATGAAACATTGTCGGAGTGTGTTTGTTTACTTGATAAAGTTTGGATCAATTAATACAAGAAATAGGTATTTTTTTTAATGGATAACGAAATTCATCAAGAATTCCTTTCAGAGTATCAACTCAGTCAAATCAGGACCTCTTTCACCTGGCATAGCCAGACACGTGGAATAATCGGTAAAACCTGACGCTCTCAAAAGTCGAACCCATGTTCTTTCAACCATGAGTCTTCTATCATTGAGCCTCTATAGTTAATACCACTCCACCGTAAAGTGATTCGTACAAAGAACATAGGGAATGAATGAATGATTAGTGAGAACAGTAGGGCATTGATGAGGGAGTGCGGCCGAATAGGGTCTGTTTTTTCTAGAGGCCCAATTTTTTTTAAAATTTTATGTATAAAATTATTTTAAAACAAAATTTTATAAAGTTCACAATCCAATCCAACCCAACCCAACCCAAACCAAACTAATATAGTTAACAAAGTTTTATAACTCAATAATGTTAACTTTTTTTAGTTTGGGCCATGATCCATCTAAACCTACTCAATATATACCCATTCACCCCTTGTGGTGTGGTGGTAAAGGTGATAAAGTTCTAAAGGTGAGGTTTACAGTTCAAGCCTCATAAGAGGCAAAAAAAAAAGGTGTATTTAAAAAGGTGATGTAAAAAAAGGGGAAAAAATTAGCCGATAAAAAAAAATAAAACTAATTTTGCCCAATTTAACCTTTTTAGTTTGGGTCGTGACCCATATAGGGGGCCCAATTTTTTTATGCATAGGTGATGTAAAAAAAAAAAGGAAATTAGCCGATAAAAAAAAACAAAAAATAAAAAACTAATTTTGCCCAATTTAACCTTTTTAGTTTGGGTCGTGACCCATATAGGGGGCCCAATTTTTTTTATGCATAGTGAACCTAAATTCTCAAAGACACCAAGACATGCCCTATGTGTCTGACCCCTGTATGTATTTACCGTTTCCATTACCTGTTATCCATTCACCAAGCATCTAGTTTAATCATACTTTTATTTGTTGTAGACGCATTGTCAAAGCTATTGGGGATGGATGAGAACGAGTGTTTTAAAGAATATGATAAAACTTTATATTTATTATAACTAGTGTTTTAGTTACCCGTGCTTCGCTGCGGAAGCTACTGTTGCGTTGAGAGTTTGGTGCACGGTTAAGATCGCACTTTGTTGCGGCAGCTTCTGTTGCGTTGAGGGTTTGGTGGACATTAAAGATAACATTAAGTGACTATTATTCTCGCGTGGACGTAAAAAAATAACTCGCCGCAGACCAGCTTTAACATTACAACAGTTTGGTTGCCCATTGTTGACTTAATATGAAACCCAAAGTATTTCAAAAATGGCAACCCATTAATTGGGGCCCAAAAGTTTCAATTATTGTAGGCCCAAATTTTTCAATAATGATGGCAAATTAGATATGGCCCACAACCACCAGCACTAACCAATCTTGTAAAGCTATTGTTCAACTGCCTTTCAATTAATATAGATAGAATGCTTATAAAATGATAAGACTTCTCTAATTTGTATGTATTGATATACAAATATCAGTTTATATATTAGTTTTCCTTATATTTATAAATCTAGGTATGTAATTTACTATACAATGTAACCTACCAGACAAGTTCTTTCCCTCGCTTGGCTTCATGGAATGTTGCGATATCCCATTCGAAATGGGTGTTGGTTCCGTTGACAGAGCTTGATGGTCCAACGGGTGTTGTCATGTAGCAAAGGGAAGAAAGGTTTGGCGGATGCTGTCTTTGACTACAAGATGGAATAAATGGCCGATACAGCAAAGAATAGAGAGCAGCGCAATGCGGTGGCGCACTCAAAAATTAAAAGAAATGAGTTGATGTTCAACTACTTGAACGAACAACAGAAAGACCAAGGCGTTGTTTGTTTTTTCTGCAGGAAAAGGTCTGCAGTCTACGGACCACATCTGCAGGAGAAGAGGTGAACCAAAAGTCTACAGTCTGCAAGAAGAAGATTGTTTGTTTGTTAACGTCTGCAGACTGCTGAAATAAACTAAAATTTAAATAAACTGATTTTTTACAGCAGTCTGGTGGTGGACCGTGGTAGTGGTGGATCGTGGTGGTGGTGGCGGACCATGGTGGTGGTGGACGGTGGTGGTGGATTGTGGCGGTGGACGGTGGTGGTGGATTGTGGCGGTGGACGGTGGTGGTGGTGGTGGACGGTGGTGGTGGTGGTGGACCATGGTGGTGGTGGACTGTGGTGGTGGACGGTGGACGGTGGTGGTGGACGGTGGTGGTGGTGGTGGTGGTGGCGGTGGACCGTGGTGGTGGTTGACCGTGGTGGTAGTGGTGGACTGTCGTGGTGGTGGACGGTGGTGGTGAGTGAGGAGAAAAGAAGAGGAGAAGACTTTGGAACAAGTCTGCACCAAGAAGAGGTCAGGAAGACCTTTTTGATTGAAAGGTCGTCCAAAAAACAAACAATCTGCAAGATCCCAAATGTGTGCGCACATCTGTGCGGCGTAGACAAAAGAGGTCAAAAGAGCTTCTGAGCAAAAAAACAAACAGTCCCCAAGTTTTGAAAGTTGTCTTGGAGTCGCATGAAAATGTTGTCGGACTGTGGTTGTTGATTCTACTAGATCGCAAACGGGAAATTTGTAAGATGTGGGTTTGGGAGACTAACTTTAGGTTGTTTTTTAATTTGTAACTTTTAGGGTTTTTTTAAAATTTAATGAAAATGCATTTTTATTATATGTATTTACAAAATGTAGTTTTTAATTTATTGTGTTTGAAGTTTAGTGAAGGAAATGAGTTAAGGCATGAATAATCACCAATTTCAAAATTGATTGATGATTGAACACATTGAGCAATTAAAGCATGAATAATCATAAAAACACTTTTATTGAATAATTGGTATTTGGGGTCAGTGGCGAAGCTTAACCCAAAGGTTTGGGGGGTTGGAAGACATCGGGGGGTCGGAAGTCACTGGTTTCAGGGGGTCGAAAACCAGTTTCGGGGGGTCGAAACCCTATATTTCCAAAATTTTCTATACGAATACTATATAATCAGAACTTCTGCGCGAAAATTCGGGGGGTCGGCCGCCCCTCCCGCCCCTGTTCGGGGCATGATTATTAGGCTATATATTGTAATGGGGATAAATGAGGTGGTGGTTTATGTTTGATTGAAGTTTAGTTATGGAAATAGACTAGTGATGGGTGTCTCCACCACCCTTATAAAATTGTGCTAGCATTTACCTTTTAATCGTACTTCTAAATCTATATACGTTGTATATCATGAGACCAAATCCTTAACCTCATAAGGAGGTACACCAGTTACACATTAGATACCGTTAGGTTATAAGTCTTTTGTCATATTATGTTGATTAACTAATTATATGGATTGATTATTGAACACAAAGAGCAATAAAAGCATGAACAATCATAAAAAAAAAATTATTTCCATTGAATAATTGGTATTTAGAGGCATGGTTATTAGAGCACTCAGAATAAGTTCTTCATTCACATCCCCATATTAGACTTAATAGTCACTATATTTTTTTCTCATGTTTAATTAAATAATATTTTGTATACCTTTATGATTTTTTTTCTCTCTCCTTTCCTGAGGCTAAGGGGTGTGGTTCCCCCTTTCCCCTTCCTCCCTCTTTCCACATCAACACCACATCATCTCCCCTTTCCCCTCCCCTAAATAAGAGAAATGGTTTCCCCTTTTTCACCCTACCCTCTCCTACCCTGATTTATTATAGAATATTATTGTGCTGCTTTTCATAAAGTGTTATATAATATAATATTATAATACAAAATCCATTAGGGGAGATTATTTAGAGGGGGGGGGGGGGGTTGGTTTGTTCCCCGAAGGGGGAGTGAGCCACATCAGCTCATCGATGGTTTTCGTGATACCATACCCTATAGCCTCATAATCACTTTCAATAAATATTAAAAAAAATGCAAGAAAACTATGTTCGCCTAAGTATTCTATAATATCTCCAAATATACCGATGAACAGTAGGTTAATCGTTTCCTTCACTCATAACCTTATCTATAATACATTATAAAGGAGGAGTGATGGCCAACTTAGTAATTTTCATTTCCGTACAACATAAAAAGCAACATGTACAACATATTTAAGCAAGAAATTTAAGGGCATTATGGGGATATTTGTGACAATTAAGACACTTACAAGGGTAATATAGATATTTCACCATTGTACTCCTTTACAATATCAAAACAATTTTATAATAGTGCCCTTCTTCAATCCATCCCTGCCTTCTTACGGAGCAACACAATGGTCCTTTTGCCTTCTTTAGCCATTAAACCCATCATCATAATTCATTGATTATTGCCTGCAAATGAAGCGACTCGCATCCCCTGCGTTTCCAGCCCACCCACAGTTAAGATACTAATTTGATGAAATTTCTTAAACTCATACACAGAGCCGTGTCTATTTAATAATTCTCAGACTACTCAACCACTCAATAAGCTCCTTAATATCCGTTAAAGCCCGCCTCCAATTCCCTGTTTGTCTAATCGGCGTACCGATATTCTGGTTTACTACGTTGTTGTCCTGAAGCACCTTGCTGGAGAGGTAATGTTTAACTTTATTATTTTTATAAAATTGTTCAATAGAATTGTAATCTGTTTGCCGTGTTTTTTTTAGAAAATGATGTCGAAATTGAATACATACATTTGGTTAATACTCTAATTATGTGTAAGTGAAACGTTGCTTATATTAATCAACGATAACATAATGCTGATTCTTCATCTTCTAGCAGCCATATGAAGATCATTAAGCACTGTTTTTGTGAAAAAAAATCCCAACATGAGACGAGCATAAAATGAAATTTGCAGGTTTTGGTTTAGCCTCTACAGATTCGGGTCACTTTTGGGTCGAACGCACAAACGCTTGTATCTACCGCCATGCCGTCCCACAAGGCTTTCATGATCAAGAAGAAACTTGCAAAGAAGATGAGGCAGAATAGGCCCATTCCTCACTAGATTCGTACGAGAACTGATAATACTATCATGTACAACGCGAAGCGCAGGCATTGGCGCAGAACCAAGCTCGGGTTTTAAGGTGGTTTTGATGTATTATTTTTTGTTAAACGCTATGAATTTGGTGATGAAGTTGTTTGATCACATGTTTTTCATGTACCTTAAATCATGGTAGACTATTTATTGTTTTGATCCAACCTACAGTCTTTGGTAAAAAAAAAAAAAATGCATGTGTTACATGTAAAAGAAATAAAAAAAATACTTTCTAATGTCACAACTAATTTTATTGAACCATTGTCATTTTTTTTGAACCATTATTGTCATTACTGGAGCTTTTACTTTGTGTCCATACAACATCTGTTTTTACACTGCTGAAGTGATGGTTAACAAACTAACAAAAAGTATATCCACCTCTAATTCAGCATTGTTGTTAGTTTGTTAATATGCTTTTGTTGCATAGGCTAAATAGAATCAGAACCATAGGATTGTGCTTCTGTTAAATCTTGATTTTTGCATTAAAGAACAACAATGACAAGGTTAAATTGAGGTGATTGGTTCACAAATATGTATTTTGGTATGCATGATATGAATGTCTTACCTCTCATCCTGACCGTTCCTCAGGTTTGTCTCATTGTATTTGCATTTTAAATTCACAAACATGTATTGTGGTATGCATGATATGAATGTGTACATTCATGTCAGAAATAAAATTTGTCTATAAGAAGTCAAGAATGTGATACGAAGCAACCAAAATAGTCTTGGGGCTCTAGACAATCTTTGTATTCTTAAAGGGGGTTGATGGTGTGTAATAATTAGTTTTCTTTTGTGAGTAAGTTTCCTTTTCGTATAGTTTACTGGTTAGTTATGTTGCTTGCTAATGGGTCGAATGAGTAAAATATAAAATCACAGGTAAAAACGAATCGCCCAAAGTATTGGGAGGGTTGACTTGACCCAACCGGTTTTGACCCATATTTTAAAGTTTCTGTTTTGTAAGTTAGTCGACTTTCCCCATTTAAAACTTCTTGAGTTTAGTGATCGAGTCTGTTATACCTCTTCCAATTTAGTATCTTGTATGCATGGCGTGTGGCCCAACATGTTCCATTTTCATCAAACAAGAAACCTAAAAAAATTATATCTTGAAAAATTAAAATTCTATCGCATAATGCATCCGAGTTAGACCTAAAAGGTTGTACGCGCGATATTTATCATATAACACTCACTCTCATTTAGCATATAGATTGATCTTCCATTTGTAAAAACTATGTTTTTATCTATGCGTGGTACTAATATTAAATTATTTTTGTTTTACATTTATTAACGCAGGTTTCTTTAGTGAGGTTTGGGAACTTAAAACAAAATAGTGTAGCTTCTGATGTTGTGAACTGTGGTAAAGTAGATGCAGCTAAGACAGAAAAGCTTTAGGCTTTGATTTACAGGTAATGCTAATGATAACAGCCAAATTGCTACTGTAAAGCACTATGATCTTATCTTCTAGAGTTTATTGATAACTTATGCTGGTAGTACTAATGACAGTTGCCACATTACTACTGCAAAACACTATGATCCTATCTTCTAAACTTTATTGATAAATTAACTTATATATTTGCACTTTCCACGCATAATCATGTCATAAGTTCATTTTTATACTTCACTCAATTTAAGATAGGATTGTCGATCATGTTAGGTTGGCGGTTTAATGAGTTGAATCACTGAACTTGTCAACTTGAATACGACACACAAATGTATCTATGTCAAACACATCAACAAACTCGAAGACACTCTTTATCGTATAACCCGGGCATATCATGTTTTAACACTAAATAAATCATTGGGAAAATTACCAAAATACGCTTTTTTGACTTTGCCTTTTTCAAAATAGACATTTTTTGGTCTATAAAAAACGCAGCTAATTAACGGTTGAGGCTTAGGTGTCGCAATCTGATTAGTCTAAACACGTTAAAAATATGATAAATTAAGGTTCTTATCTATTTGCTTGGTAGTTCTGTTTTATATTAGTTGCTATTTATGCGCTTTGGTAACTTAATGTTTTTCATATAAGAGTCTTACACATATACCTGAACGTGATTGTGGGTTCCACTTACGTCTGTGAACTATAAACAAATGAGTTGGATTAACTATGCTTATGGATTTTCAGGTGAGAGCTCTCATAATAAAGTTGACTAATGAGAAGAATGCTGCTATTGAGCAAAGTAAAAGAATTCAACAAGAATTGGTGAGAGACGCCTTTTTCCGTGCACCTACTGTCATAAATTTTGACCCATTACTTCTTAGTAGGCCATTTTGTGTTGTATCATGTCTTAAACGGGTCAAATTGACAAATTTATATGAAACATGTCAAATAAGTGTAATGGGTTGAAAGTCGTTCAAACTTTAAGGTTTAATTTTAATGCACACAATGTCCTAAATTGTTTCTTTAAAGAATCAAATTAGAAGTGAAATAATGTTGTTTTTCAATCATAATCAACAATAAAAGATTAAAAAATTGACAAAAAGTGCATGTGGATCAACCTAATCCAATGCGTTCTGATGTATTCTAAAACGACAGGTTGTATCTTTTTAAGTTCATAACAATTTCTATTTTAAATATACATACATAAACCTATTTCATGTCAGAACCATCTTCCTTGATGAAGGAAATTTGAAGGTTGTAAACGACTGAATATAGCTTGGGCACATGAGCCGGCTAATGCGTTTTTTTTGTCATTGCTCATTTATATATATATATATATATATGTGTGTGTGTGTGTGTGTGTGTGTGTTGTCAATATCTTATGGTAATAAGAAAACTAGCATGAACAAGAAAGGGAAAATCAATACTAATATGTTTTGTGATTATATCTTTTGTGATTATGGTATAATTATATTGTTGTTAACTAGGCTCGACCCGCCGCAGCGGCGCAACGTGCAGGGTCGCCAATAACAATACGTGACAACAAAATAGATGTACCCGCCGCAACGCGCGGGCATTCTCACTAGTAAAAAATAAAGGGGATTTACTTACAAAAAATATAAGTAACTTAATGTGAATACTCTTAGGCTATATATTGTGGTGGGATGAGGTGAAAAGTTAAAAAAAAAAAAAAAGTAATCATGTAGACGTCATGTATGTAGAGGTGGTAACCTTTCACCTAGATGTGTTATGCCATTTTGAAACGTGGTGGATTCCGTAGTAAAAAATTACTTAAAAGAATAGTGAGTTGGAGCTAAATGATTATTAATATGCAAAAAATTATTGAATAACTTTGCCCTCATGCCACGACTAACCTCACACCATTGCCCCGCCCTTGCAGGTCTGTGTTCCATACCCAGGATAGTCGCAAGCTTTTCGAGGGCTAAAGCAGATTGTAAGTTTGTGGCACTTTCGTCAAAATAAAAAAAAAAGCTTTCAATCATATTATTCCTATATATCATGTGTGTAATCATATATGCTTTTACAGATCATAAAACCGACCGTAAACAAGCACTTTTTTTTAACAGGAAGGAACAACGTGTAAACTACCGTGACATCGGACACTATGGCCAAGGTTGATTACTCGACCACCGCCAACCCCTTGCCTCTCATAGATGCGTGGAAACCCGACCGCCACCCGCCCGAAGGCATGACAGTGAAATAATCGGTAAAACATCGCCTCGCATCCAAGTCGAACTGATGCCACCCGTATTCGCTTTTCATCTGGATGTTGCAGAAAATAATGGAAAGGGTAAGAATCGAACTTGGATCACAATGAGCACCAAGTCTTTCCTCAACCAGTTCATCACTAGCTCATTAACAAACAACTACTTACATATAATACTTTTATCAAAAAAATATCGGAAAATGTCACAAAAATGTAACCAAGTTTGCTCAGTGTTCCAATTAAGTCATCTAAACTTTTTTTGTCTCTCTAAAATTATTAAACTTTGTTTTAGTGTTCTAATACTGTGTAATTACCAGGTCATCAGGTTATCTTTTGTTTTTCTCTTTCTCATATTTCTTTTTAATGATTATGTGGACTTTTTAAAATCAAAATATATTTTAAACACAATCATTGATAGAAACCTTGAACCCTAATACCAGTTCACTTTTAATCATGTTGGAAAATTATAGAAGTGAATGTGAGTTAATTGATAGAACTCCCATTGACACCAGTCAACATCTAGCTAAAAATCGAGGTGAGCCTGTTAACCAACTAGAGTACTCAAGAATTATTGGCAGCTTGATGTATCAGATGAGTTGTACCAGACTAGACTTAGCATATGCTGTAAGCAAGCTAAGTAGATACACGAGCAACCCAAGTTTAACTCATTGGGGTTGCATGACACGGGTGCTTCGGTACTTGAGATACACACGAGAGTACGGGCTGCATTATAGTAGATATCCAGCAGTTATTGAAGGTTACTGCGATGCAAATTGGATATCTGACACGAATGATTCCAGAGCAACAAGTGGGTATGTATTCACACTTGGAGGTGCAGCGATATCGTGGAAATCATCTAAGCAAACTGTTATTGCTAAATCCACGATGGAATCAGAATTCATCGCTTTAGATAAAGCAGCTGAAGAAGCAGAATGGCTACGTCAATTTGTTGAGGATATACCAAGGTGGCCGAAGCCGGCATCGGCCATTTGTATACATTGTGATAGCCAATCGGCAATTAGCAGAGCTCGTAGCACAATGTATAACGGTAAGAACATGCATATAAGACGTAGACATAAGACGGTACGACAACTAATCTCTACAGGAGTTATCACTGTTGACTATGTGAAGTCAAAGGATAACATCGCGGATCCGCTAACAAAAGGCTTAAGCAGAGAATTAGTTCAGAAGTGTTCAATGGGAATGGGACTAAAGCCCATGAAAGGTTAGGTTTATGCGAAGGAAACCTAACTCAGCTGACTGGAGATCCCAAGATCTGAGTTCAATAGGACAACCTAATTGTATGAACTGGCGAAGGTCACTGTGGGGAAAAGTTGTTGGAAACCCACATTTTGAAAAAGAGAGCCTATTATAAATTAATAAGCTTCCTAGTCCATTCCTAAAAGTGACAAGGTTGAGGTTAAGCTTATAGCTTTTAATGATTTGACTGAGGTAACCAGTCCCAGTAGATCACCTATGTGAGAGAGAAGTGGGGTCGCTTCGAAGGATATTGTTGGGGCACAATACTTAATAGCTCTCGCAGAACTAGGCACGTGTCCATGGCCATAACGGACACAACTATGAGGACTTGACGTTGTCAGGGAGAGTTTTGTGTGAAGCGTATTGTCGTCTACACAAACGGCAGACGAGTTCAAAGACATTGCGTTCTACTCAGAGCCAGTAGGCTAAGTGCGTTTCATAAGCGAAGGTTCAAAGGGTCACACCTACCTATCGTATGCAAAATTCAACTGTTGAAATTTAATCGGAACGAGTTTGTTTCTGAGAATAACTCCCATTCATGTGGGGGATTGTTGGAAAATTATAGAAGTGAATGTGAGTTAATTGTGTGAGTTGGTTGTGTCCCACATTGGTGGGAAGATGGAAATTGGAAGACTTTATAAGGTAAAGTTTGAATGGAGGAATTAAATTGTTAAAGTTACATTATCCTCTGGCTCCTACCCGTGCGCAGGGGGGGTGCAAAAATGGGTTCTGGCTCGGAAAAATCCTTGAACCAACGCGACGCCCGCATGACCTGCGGACACGAATGTAGCTCGAAAAACCCGGGTCCGTGCGAGACTAACATCATCATAATTCGCGTGATTAATTCGAGTATGAACAGCTTCCAACAGTTTTGGTTGTTCAAGTATATAAGACAGACTTGTGTGCAGAACACAATACACAACAGAAAACATACACTTTCACATCTGTTTGCTGCAGCAACTATTTTCAGAGGCAGTCAGTTCCGGTTTCTTTTCAGGCAAGTGGGATAGTCCGCAGTGCACCATCACTGTTGAACCGGTGTACCCTGGGAACAGACAACGAATCTGTTTAAGGGAATTGTGTCAAACACAAGTCCGGTTCTATTAACTATTTCGTTTTGTTTCTGTTTCTTTTGTTTGCAGAATCGTCATACGCTCCAGTTTACTGTAAGATTTCTAACAAATCATCCATCAAAACCTAAAACTTCAACATGTGCAACACCTACAACCTTCAACCCTTCAAACCTTCAAGCATCGATAGTCCAGTTTCTCTAAAATCACATCTGTTTAGAATTCTTGGACATGAGCAGACTCTTTGACGGAGACGAGCGGAGTCGCGATCCAACCTTCGACGGCGACGACCAGTGTCCGGATTCAACCTTTGACGGCTACGGCAACATGTTTGCAAACAATGATGACCAGATTCGATATTCACCAGCTACGTTCTACGTTTTATAGTCTGTGTATGATAGCATGGTGCCTTTTTTATGAGATATTGGCTAGTTTTTTTGTTTCAAAACCATGCAATCATATGCATTTTGATTATACAGTTTATATATGTAATTCTACATTTATAAAAAACAATCTAAAACAAATATAATAAGTTATTTCACCAGGTATACATTTTGTGGCCTACGAGTGAAACTAGTAATGCTTTATCGTTGCTTTTTTATGTTCCAGTAGGTTTGTGGTTGTTTTTTTATGTTTCCGAATCAAATATTGGTTTCTATTTTTAGTATTTTTTTTTGAAAAGAAAACTTCATTAACCTCAACTCAAAGAGTCCTCAAAGAAAGGACCTAAGAGCGAAAAAACGAAAAACATCAATCCAAAGGACAAATACACCACGTTTTCCACTCAACATCTTTATGTCTAGACCTATGACGATACAAAAAAATGACATAGACTTCACATTCTCTACAATCTCGATAGGTCTTCGTCTTTTATTATTAAACACCCGGTTGTTACGTTCGTTCCAAATCACCCACAAAGCCGTATATACTATACCTCTTAGAATCCTTCTTGACTATTTAGAGCTGAAATTAAACTGCGGCATGTTGAGAAGGTCTGAAATCTGAAAAATGAAGCTGTGCGGGAGCCGGCACCAAGTTTCAATCCGAAACCACACTTCTTGGGAGAACTCGCAGCCAGTAAAAAGATGGATAGCAGTTTCCGGGACTTCCTGACAAAGAGTGCAGGCGTGTTGATTAATAGTAACTCCGCGTTTAATAAGCTCGTCTATAGTAGGCAGCCGATTTAGCGCAAGCCTCCAAATCATAATCCTACACTTAAGAGGAACCCAAGTCTTCCAATGAATAAGAGGCCTGTTTGGGTCTGAAGTATTATGCAAGAGGAGTTTCTTTACCGAGGCCACTGTAAACACGCCATCTTTATTCCCTTTCCACTTCCAACAATCGCTACCATCTTTCTGTGTTACCTCATGGATATCGTTCAAAAGAAGGAAAAGCTCAGACACTTCCTCGGCTGAAGAGGGCTGCGAACGCCAATCCCAATTCATAATCTTATAGTTATTCTCCCAAATGATCTGTTTAGACACCGAAACCCATTTTTGTCTTTCGAGCCTAAAAAGATTAGGATATACCACCCGAAGCGGGGCGTCCCTCAACCATATATCACCCCAAAAACATAAGGTGTGGCCGTCCCTAAACTCTCCTACAAAGTGAGAATTTAACGACACACCGTTTGACAATTTTTTTTCCCCCACTTTGACTATATATTTCCAACAACCACTTGACGCCGCATTACAAGGGAGCATAGCCCACGGTCTAGACGCACCATGGCATACCATGATAATCTTCTTCCATAAACTATCACCTTCTCTTTTAAACCTCCACGTCCATTTAAGCAACAAAGCGTCATTAACCTCTTGTAATTTAGACACGCCCAAACCCCCCCTATTTTTTGGGGTGGTCACTACGTCCCAAGCCACCCAAGAAATCTTTTTGTCAACACAAGGCCCCGCCCATAAAAAACGTCTCATTATAGATTCAATGGAGTCGATAACCGCCTTTGGCGCTTTATAGAGTGAAAAATAATATATTGGAAGGTTCTCCAAAACCGACTTGATAAGAACTAAGCGGCCGCCAATCGATAGGGTTCTAGCTTTCCACGAAGCTAGACGATTTCGGACCACTTCAATCACATTATTCCAATTATTAACCCGAGACATCTTGGCACCAACTTTAATACCAAGATAGTTAAAAGGAAAATCACCTCTTTTACACCCCAAAAACTCAATCATGTTGCCCACCTCTATGTCCTCCACTCCAATACCAAATATATTAGATTTGTGAATATTTATACGGAGACCCGAACATAGATAAAAAATACGAAGGACCCGGGCAATGGCCTGGATGTTTTCACGCGACCAATGACCCATAATGAGAGCGTCATCTGCATAAAACAAATGAGACAACACTTCATCACCTGCGATGTGAACACCCTTGAAAACATCTATCTCTTGAGCTTTTTTCAACAACCAGGATAATGCTTCCATGACAATTAAGAAGAGGAAAGGGGATAAAGGGTCTCCTTGTCGAAGGCCTTTTTCACATCTAAACTCGAAAGTCGGGGAACCATTAACCAACACCGCGGCTCTAGCAGAAGTGCAAATACCTTTTATCCATTTACACCACAACGGGTGGAAACCCATCTGCGACAGTATAGATAGTAAGAAGTTCCAATTGACATTGTCATAGGCCTTCTCAAAGTCTATTTTAAGTAAAAACGCCTTTTTGTTTCTTTTTTTCAAGCACTCCATCACTTCGTTAAGCATGAGGGGACCGTCGAGAATAAAACGCTCAGCTAAGAATGCCGATTGAGCCTCAGAAATAACCTGGCCCATCACCTTTTTGAGCCGGTTCGCAAGGATTTTGGAAATAACCTTGTTAACCATCCCAACAAGAGTGATCGGCCTATAATCTTTTAAACCCATGGGAGATTTCACCTTCGGAATTAATGTGATAAAAGCTGTCCCGCAACCAAAACTAAAAGAACCCGAAGAATGAAATTCCTGCAAAATATTAAAGAAGTCGTCGTCAAACAAATTCCAGAACCGTTTGACAAAACGGAAATTAAATCCGTCTGGACCCGGCGCTTTATTGGAACCGCACTCGAAAACCGCATCTTTGATTTCCTGTCTAGTAAATGCTTGAACCATATTAATGCTATCAAGATCGTTCAATTTTTTTAAACCTTCACACATTAAATCTGGTCGAACAGGGCAATGTTCTTTAAAATGGTTTCTAAAAAATCGCATCACCTCCCTCTTGACAAGCGATGGTTTTGTAACCCACTCGTCGTTTACTAGAATGCCTGGGATAGAGTTAATAGCCTTCCTAGCATTCACCACATTATGGAAAAAATTAGAATTCTCATCTCCCAATGCCGCCCATTTAACACGGGATTTTTGGCGAATATCCCGAGCATTTAAATGTTCAATTTCTTCTAAAGCTGTCTTGCATTCGAACCAAATCCACAGGTCCGCTTCTTCCAACTCATTATTTTCCATGCGGCTTTCGAACTCTTCCTTTTCTTCACGTAGACGAGTCTCCGTTTCCTTCTCTTTAGCGCTGTAAACATTGTACCATTCCTTTAGAGAATAGCGAAGCCTCTTTAGTTTATTATAAAGATTACGGTCTGTCGGGCCGTTATTAATCCAAGCTTCCCAAACGTTGTTGATTACATCAATACATCCCGGACGATCTAACCACGAGTCAAACATCCGAAAGGGTTTATGCCCAAAATTTGTATCGATGATAGAGAATACCAAAGGAGAGTGATCTGATAAATTTCTTGTCAACACCCGAACACAAGCATTCGGCCACCTATTAAAAACATTGTCGCACACAAAAAATCTATCTATTCTACTCCACGTACACACACCGCATCTGTTAGACATGAACGTATATAGAGATCCCTTCAACCCGTATTCTCTAAGACCCGCTGAATCGATAAACTCGTTGAAATCATAGGCGCAAACTGAATCAAAAGATGAATTCTTTCGCTCATCCCGACTTCTAACCGCATTAAAGTCCCCAAAAACTATCCACCACCCTTCGGAAGAATCGATAAGATTAATAATTTTACCCCACAGATTTCTTTTTTCAACATTCGTTTGTGGGGCGTAAACGTTGAGCAAATTGATACAAATAGAGCCCGCCATTACCGTTCCCACCACATGAATAAAATTCCTGTCTTTATTAACTACATCCTTCATAAACACCTAAGGATCCCAAATGCTCACAAGGCCCCCCGAGTTACCGGTGGTATTAACATAGTCATATTCAAAACCCGTACCCCCCCCCCCCCAAAATTAGAAACCAATGAAGATTGAATGTTACTAGTTAAAGATTCTTGCATACCAATAAAAGACACCCCATGCTCTTGTTTTATTTTTTTGATCCAACCCGCTTTACCGAAAACCCCAACCCCTCTAATATTTATGGATAAACAATTCATTTAATACCTCCTTGTACCCCTTCATAAGCGATGGAATCAAGAACCAACTTGTGGGCATCACTCAAGTTTGCTCCCAATTTCTCACCCAAAACAATCGTGGTATCAACCTCATCATCACAAGTACCATTCAAGTTCGAAACAGTACCAACAGGCATCGTTGATGGACCTGCACGTTCCTGTTCCGTGGCCAAAATAGTCGCAACATTTTCACCCTGTTCCACAAACTGGTCCAGCCCAAATAAGTCTTCATCCCCTTTGGGCTTTTTTGCAATCTTTGTCTTCTCCAAACTGCTAGAATAAGTGGGGTTAGGCCTATTATGAGAGCCCAACAAGGATTTCTTTTTTCGTTTTAGAATCGAGATACCAGGCCCATCATTAAGTTTTTCCACGTTACATTCTTTTTCAAAATCAAAACAATTCCCGGGCACGAAATTTGCGTCCACAAACATATAATTGTCAACGTCAATTCCTTCCTCCATAATTGGAGCATTTAATGCGCCATTAGAATGGCAAGGATTTTCAACAAACGTGATGTTAACATCCGCAATTTCTTCCTCCATAATTGGAGCATTTAATGCCACATTATTATTGCAAGGAGTTTCCAAAAATGTATTCCCTGGAACCGCACCTCCTTTGTCTGAATCATTGATTGCCGGTTCATCAGCGGCCTGTTCAACCCCGACATTATCATCATCGTCCTTCTCATCGTCGTCTTGTGTCGAAGAAACACCATCATCTTCCGAAGAATGAACTCTATAGAACTCCGGAACCCACTCCTCCGATCCCTCCGACACCCAAACAGTGAACTTCTTATCCCTCCAATTTAGAGAAACCGCCTCATTCACCCGTTTCCCGTCGCCCACCAGAACTCCGATGAAATCATAGGACAAATCAGCATCCATATCAGACCTTAGTGCCCTGTGAATAATCTTCCCAAAGGCACCCCCAATCGCATCTAACACCTCATATGAGATAAGCTGGAGCGGAACACCGACGATCTTGAGCCAAGCAAGCCTTTCATAACCGAAGACTTGCCCTTCCTACACGTCTAATGAGGAAAACCTTCCAACCACTTCTCTTGCGGCATTAAGAAAACTAGTCGCCAAATCCTTATCTTCAAAAGATAACAACACCGATAATCCTCCGAGATATTGGATTCTACATCCTCCTGGACAAAGTTCATTGGTAATCAAGTAAATGTTCTTAAGACCATCCAAATCAAGCATGCGAGCCACAATAGCCTTCCCATGCAAACCCTTAAATTCGTTGATATTATTATCGATAACCACCGTTTTTCCGCTATTCCTTCCCGTGAGCATGTCTGAGAAAGAACGAGAACCATCGAATACCGAAGCTTGATAAGGGATCGATTTCTCTTCCTTCCGATTGCCTTTACTATCGTTACGCTTCATATTAACCTCCTCCGATCGGATCTCGCCTATTTCAAGGGTGAATCTGGCTAGGTTAGCCTTCAACACACAGTCTCCAATTCTTGTATTACATAACTGTCTGAGTAAATCTTTAGTATCCTTCACGTCAAGAAAAGACACAAATCCAAATCGGTTCCCCATCTTGTCTCTCTTCCTCGCAATATACAAATCGTAGATATCTCCGAAAGGCCTGATAAACTCTGCGAGATCGTTCCCACTGCATTTTTCTGGTAGATTAGTGACAAAAACCCTGGTGATCCGGCTTAGGATAGTGGCCGGAATAGGTTTCCGACCAGGCATGTCTAAATTTATTGTTTTTGTTACTATTTTTAGTATAATAGTAGGCTTGTGTTGCTATTTTTAATTTTTTAATTGAAAATCCAGTCATTATTTTTATTTTCCACATCATATTAAAGATTAAAAATAATATTGAAATCTAACACATCATCATTGTAACCTGGTAACCTACTAATTACATAGTATTGAAACAACAAATGAAAGTTCAGTGACTATAGAGAGACAAAAAAAGTTTTAGTGAATTAATTGAAACAATTAGCAAACTTGGTTACATTTCTATAAAGTTACCCCAAATATATATATATATATATATATTGAACACTAGAGAAGTGTGGGTTCAATACCTCTGTTTAATTTCACTTGCACTTGAGCCCAGTGTTTTTAAAACCGAATCGGATGGTCAGACTGGATCTTGGGACCTGAACCGGTCCAGGTAGGAAGGTTGGACCGGGAATCTAGCGAACCAGAGTTGGACAGCTGAACCAGTCGGTTGGACAGGTGAACCAATCGGTTGGACCGAAAAAATCGGGGTCAGACCCGAATTTTATAGATTTTTTTTTTGTTTTTTTGTTGGCTCATTGACCGGTTCGCTGACTGGGCCGGGCTGATTGGACCGGTTAGACCAGTAGCCCGATGGGATGTCCGACTTGACATCCGGTCCGGTTCCAAAAACATTACATGAGCCACTTATCTCTATGCCCAAAATGTTCATGTGAGCAGGCTACAGGCCTAGCAATCTCGCAACACATATCTACCTTCTACCTCTTCTAATAAAAGAGTAGCTCGGGCGCCACACGGCGTATTACTAGAGCGTCCACGTATGCTCCAACTAAGCAATCCACATGTCATTCCCTCACTATATTATAACAAACACGCGGGTCGGGTCACATCCATACCCATTTCAGCTTAGATGCATATCTAACTTTCATTCAAACATAAACCCTAATCCTTCTACATAACTCAAAAGTCATCTTTCATCTTTTATTATTCAATTGAATGAATACTTTGATGTCTTCAAGCTTTATATTGTTTATCATACCAAACGTGGTAGTATTATATTATGTGCAAGAATCACCGATTTGTTTAACAAAAGGGCTAATGGGCAATGACCTTGACACTTATGAAAGAGAGAATATTATTTAGTTTATTTATTGTTGACCATGGCTTAAACACACACAAAACTAAGGTTTTAGTAAAGTGTTTTTTTTTAATCCTAGAGGTCATCAATGAATGTGATTGATGCCATTCTTTTTTGAGATTCTATATTATTTTCACACTATAAGATATTGTTATATCGCATGTTGCATTAGAATTTGTTATTGACAATATGGTTCAAGTTAATGTTGCAAGAAGTGCAAATGTTGCCCAAGCAAACAAGGACCTTGAATTTCAGTCTAACAACTAGCGGTTTACCTTTCTAAAATGGGGCCAACATACATTTGACAATATGCGTATAGTTCCTTGAATGTCTAAATTTTTACCTGGTGTATAATACGCATGTTTTCAAATGTATGCGTATAGAAGCTTCTGGTTCAGGTATTATTTACCTGGTAAAAATTTAGACATTCAAACATGATTCTGCATGCAATGGTGCTGTAGTGCATTGTTAATGCCACATTCGATCCCCTTTGAATATATTTTGGGTTTTTGACACCTATATACAAATTTGAAATTAATGTTGGCCCAGAAACAATCTTCAGTGCAGCGGAATAGATCGAATACAAACAATATATGATAATACCGAACGACAATCAAAGAAATGTTTATAAGATTGATCGAAATTAACGAAGATACAAAAGTGTTTTGAAGTGAATATTGTTTGAGAGGATTGTAATGTTGTGGACAATCTTGATAATCTGATAATGTGCCGCGTCTCTCATTCTTAAATGTCTTGAAGTGTTGTGTCTATCCCTCAACCGTCATAACTGCTACTTCATACCGGTTTGAATCCCGCCAAAATAATCAGTTTAACCGTAGGGGTATAGTTGTCCTTTTGCATCATTCAAATACTTGAAATATCCTTCGAACATTGGCCTTCCTTTCTGATCAGATTGCAGCTTATCAATGTGGTCTTGAAACAGTATGTGCATCCAGACTTGATGTTTTGCAGCCTTGATCATGATCCCTTCGCTTCATTTGTTTTGACCCATATACTACTTTGCCTAATCTTGTAAACTATGCTATGATACTTCTACTTATTACATATTACATACACACATATAAGTTTAATATTCACAACAAACACAAATAAACTAGAGTTATATTTACAAATCAACACTTGCCCCTAAATATAACTAGGGCTCATGGGACTTGTTGGTAGAGTTTCTATGGCTTCTTTAAGGGCTATTTCGGCTTGTGTGAAGTCGAAATTTCTTCTCTTCATGTACCTTTTTGCTGCCCTCCAATCACCACCCATGTACAAAGCAAAGTCTTCTTCATTTGGCTTCATTTCTTTGTTTGATGATGTTGCTTCCATAGACATGTTTGGTGATGTGTTTACCCTTCTAACTTGACTACTTTCATGCCTTTCATTCATCATTTTTGCGGCTGTTTTCCGGGCATTCTTGTGGACTAAATATTGCCAATCTAAAACATCAAGGTATTGTGCATACAAGATTCGCATCATATCTTTGTCCTCATAGTCAAATCCCAATTCCTTTGCAATCACAACCCATATATCATAGGTTGAAACTCTTCTATATCCACCTTCTCTTTGCACCATTATATACAAATCATATAATTCCACATATTTTCCATTTTCAAACCTTGGAGGGATTGGCCTATTCATTATTCCTAGGAATTCCTTTAGAAACCAAGAAACCATTTGTATGAATGGTCCTTTGAGAATATTTCTATGTGCCCAAGGGAATTCCATGTCATGTATAATATCCAACAACTCAATGCACTTTTCTAGTGAGTCAATATTTATACTATTAACAACATCATCTATTTGTTTCATAGATGAATCGGCCTCGGCTGAAATTGACTCATAGTAGTCATTTATGTAACTATCTTTCATCTTATTATGTTCCTCTTCACCAATTTTCAACATGGCCGAAATTTCTTCTTTGGACTCACTAGTGTTTTCTATGAAACGGAATTGCATGCTTTTGTCTTTGAACATATTTTCCACAACACAAAAATTTCCCACACTCTTTACCACAAAACCTTGTAGTAAAAGTTGTGGAAGACTTAGTATGTTGTCTTCCAAATCCGTTGAATAAAACACATTGGGTATGACCAATTGTTGATCTTCAACGGTAATACTAACAATTCCAACCCCCCTTATGAATACAAACTCATTCCTAATCTTGCTTTCAACCCCAAAAGATCTCTTTAATTTAAGAAAGAAATCTAAATTACCCGCAATATGATTTTGTAGATTAGGACTTACATACCAAAGATTCTTCCACAAACCAATATCGGATCCTTGAAGAATGTAATCTTCACCATTTCCAAATGACTTCTCGGGATAATATGATATCCCGGTGTTGATGGCATCTCTTATCAATTGTGCACCCTCATTCCTCTCCTTTATGCCACAAACACCAATCAAATGACCCGGTTGTTTGCAATAAAAGCACTTCCTTGTTTCAATACCCCTTCTTCTTAGTTCCGCTTGTCTCTCTTTCTTTTGTCTATAGCGTGCCAGATATTGTGGCCTAGGACCCAAGTAGGAAATCCTTGATGATTCGGACATTATTCAAGACAATAGAACTTTCTGATGTGACCGTGTAATAAAACAGAAAAACTATAACAAACTTTCTGAATACTTTTATGAAATAAACTGATCGAATTTAGATGGAATATATAGATATGATTGGAAACAGATGATGTACCAAAGATCCTGATTCAGTGTGTTGACAACAAGTAACCGTATGACTATGAACAGAACCGTAATGTTTTATGACTGATTAGAGACTAAACAGTTTGTGATGAAACAGTATGATCAACAACAGAAAAACTGATGCGAGAAACAAAACAATAAGAACAGAAACAGAAGTCTCAAAGGAAACAGACTAACATATGATTACGGTTACAGAAACTGAACAAGGAAACCTTGCTCTGATACCAGATTTGTTGGCCCAGAAACAATCTTCAGTGCAGCGGAATAGATCGAATACAAACAATATATGATAATACCGAACGACAATCAAAGAAATGTTTATAAGATTGATCGAAATTAACGAAGATACAAAAGTGTTTTGAAGTGAATATTGTTTGAGAGGATTGTAATGTTGTGGACAATCTTGATAATCTGATAATGTGCCGCGTCTCTCATTCTTAAATGTCTTGAAGTGTTGTGTCTATCCCTCAACCGTCATAACTGCTACTTCATACCGGTTTGAATCCCGCCAAAATAATCAGTTTAACCGTAGGGGTATAGTTGTCCTTTTGCATCATTCAAATACTTGAAATATCCTTCGAACATTGGCCTTCCTTTCTGATCAGATTGCAGCTTATCAATGTGGTCTTGAAACAGTATGTGCATCCAGACTTGATGTTTTGCAGCCTTGATCATGATCCCTTCGCTTCATTTGTTTTGACCCATATACTACTTTGCCTAATCTTGTAAACTATGCTATGATACTTCTACTTATTACATATTACATACACACATATAAGTTTAATATTCACAACAAACACAAATAAACTAGAGTTATATTTACAAATCAACAATTAAGCAGTTTATTTCATATATTTAGGTCAATTTGGAGTATCTTGGACGGGTTGTCTTCAACACTGATGGCGTTCTCTGTCCTGATAGTGTTGTTGGAACATACTCCCACACAACCTGGTTGGGGAGTAGGAGAAATCAAAGCGGAAACAACAATGCTTGGCCAGGTATAATACACTAAAATTGATCCAAATAATATGGACGTTAAAATTTGCAATAAGAATATCAAAGTTATCCAAGTTATATCGTGTTTCAGAGCGACCTTGGAGTATGCACCTAACCGACTTTAATCAGGTTTATTGTAAATGGTTGACTCCTTTCTGACATTGACAGGCCATGAGCCCGGTATTGCCTCGTGTTGTTGGATTCAAGTTGTCTGGCAAACTTCAAAATGACATCATGGTCACTGATTTGGTGTACTAATCGAATTATTTTCAGGGTTGTACTGTAACAGTGCTGCTATAATAGGCTGATGGTTATGACAATTACTTAGCTTTGTGAGATTTGAATAGAGAGAATTGTATAAACTTGATATATTACTAATGAAATCATCCAAATACAAATGATAGGGGTTGGCCCTATTTATACATAGTGAAAGGGTGTGATGCCCTTTGATGAACCGACATGATGGTTCACTAAATAACTACCATATAACAAACTAATATAATACTTAGGATATACACTAATAACACATACTTAGGATAATATCAAATATCATTTCTAACATTCTCCCCCCTAATTTTGATTTATCCTTTCTTGCTTCAGAGTAGGGTTGGATCTTCTTCTTCATGAACGAGAAGGGATACTTGCTCGTTTTTATCTTTCTTGTCTTTCCATTTTGTACATTCATACGATAAGTGACCATAGTTGCCACAGTCGAAGCATCTGAATTTGCTTTTGTCTTTGTATCCTTGACTCATATTTCTCTCATACTCTTTCCTTTCTTCGCTAAAGTTTCTTCCTTGTCCGTTGTTAAAGGTTCTTCCACGACCTCTACCACGATTATGATTACCACGTCCTCTACCATAGTGCAAACTTCCAGAATGATAATTACTTGACGTTGCCATTAGGAGTTTCGATTGATGATTTTCCTCTGGTTCATCTTGACTTTTGAGGCGTTCTTCAAATGCTGTTATTCTCCCCACTGCTTCTTCAAATGGCATTGTGTCTATCTCTGAATATTGCTCAATAGTTGCTACAATAGGTAGGAACTTCTTCGGAACTGAGTTGAGTAGTTTTCTCACTATTGCTTTATCTTTAAGAGTTGTGCCAAGGCTTTTGAATTTGGCTCTTATATTGGCTAACTTGCTTGCAAAGTCACTTACTGGTTCATTTTCTTTCATCTTTAGAGTTTCTAACTCACTTCTCAATGTTTGTAGTCGTGCTTTCTGAACCATATCTGCTCCAAGGTATCTGACTTTGATTGATTCCCAAACGTCTTTTGCATTTTGACATTGTGCTACTTGCATTAAGATATCTTCTGGTAATGTTTAGAGAATCATTGCTTTCGTAGTATTTACTTTCTTTTCATCTGCTGCTTCTGCTCCTTCTTTCGCGTCAATTTTTTCCCAAAGACCATAAGCCTTTAAGATTGTTTCCATTAATAGTGCCCACGAGGTGTAATTTGTCTCTGTCAATTTCGGGCATTGTAGTGATACATTTCCTTGCTCACGAGATGATATTGAACTGCTAGACGCGTTTTTGTCTTCTTTCCCTGCCATGCTTTCTTGCTTTACTTTCTTCGACTTTTTCTTTCCAATCTTGCTTTCTTGCTAACTTTCTGACTTGCTAAACTCTCTTGCTTGCTTACTTTGAAGCAAAGGTTTTCTTTCTCTATTTGCCACACAGGTCGAATTCGCCACGAAGGTCTAACTTGCCACGAAGGTCTAACTTGCCACAAAGGTCTAACTTGCCACGAAGGACTAACTTGCCACAAAGGACTAACTTGCCACAAAGGTCTAACTTGCCACAAAGGTCTAACTTGCCACAAAGGACTAATTCGCCACAAAGGTCTAATTTTTCTTGCTATACTCAACGAGTCACGAAGTGTCTCGGAGTCACTTGCTATTTTTTTCTCAACGAACCAAGATGGATTCGGAGTATCTTACTATATTATTTTCTCGACGAACCACAACAGGGGTTCGGAGTATCTTGCTATACGAATCGTTTATGATTCGATTTCACTTTCTATTGTAGAATTTTTCAATAGTTTTGAATTTTCTTCCCCCTTTTTTTTTAACAAAACTTAATGATTCCACAAAAAAATAGTATTATGAAAAATTTCTTTCTAATACTTTGCTTTCTAAAACTGATCGTTCAAAACTTATACAAATCTTTCAATTGTTTGTTTATTAAAAAGGAATTCGTTGACTTTCTTAAAATTTTAAATCAGTAAAATCCAAATACTGATTTGTGACCCTTCCTTTTTGTTCCCTTAAAAAACCTTTTGTTGACTTCTAAAGTCAACTTCTTCCACGAGAATTCTTTCTGCCCAACACCTTTCCTTTTTCCTTTTTTTCTTAAATTCAATGGAACATCAGCGATATTTGTTCCACAATACTTTGATTTGATTTCTTTTATCCAATCACTTTGAATTCTTCTTGATGATCGAATACGATTCTTATAAAACTTGATTTGCTTTCGTTTTTTTTTTCAAAATCTTAATCCACCGCTTGATTTAGACACTTGTTTATGAAATCAAATCGGTTTGAATGTTTGCGTTCGGATTGAAGATGTTTAACAGAAACTATTTTTGGATCCTTTTGTCTGAAAAAACTTTTGGCGGGAAAAAAACTTTTGGTTCCAAAACAGGGGATAAACAAAATGGTTTGATTTCTATGATTGGATTAAGATTATTGTATTCGATTCGTTCTAAACAATAAAGGGATGAGATATAACCGTCAAAACGTGATTCAACAACGTTTAATCTTCCTCGTACTCGTTTTCTGTCTCGCCGGATCTTCGCCGGAATTCTGCCGGAGTAAATCTTCCGGTTCTGTTCTTTCTTTCTTTACGGTTATAATCTTCAAATTACGATCTTCCTTATCGTCTGGATTGGAAATTTCGTTCTGTTAATCGATATGAAACGATTATGTAACGGTCTCTGTTTTTTTGAAAAACAGGGGATGATAACTTCTGATGTGTCTCTCTTCTTTCACTGTGATGGATCGATGTGAACAGGGCTCTGATGCCAAATGTGAGATTTGAATAGAGAGAATTGTATAAACTTGATATATTACTAATGAAATCATCCAAATACAAATGATAGGGGTTGGCCCTATTTATACATAGTGAAAGGGTGTGATGCCCTTTGATGAACCGACATGATGGTTCACTAAATAACTACCATATAACAAACTAATATAATACTTAGGATATACACTAATAACACATACTTAGGATAATATCAAATATTATTTCTAACAAGCTTAATGTTCAGATGCGGGAGATTCAAATTGTATTGCAAGGTATGTTAGTACTCATACATTTTTATTGATGATGATTTTCTGTGTTTAGTGATATAATTGGTCCTTTGATAAAAGATAAAATGTTGCAATTCTTTATTTATATTGATCTGTTTGGGCTATTTTTGGCCATTAGTGTGTGTATGCTTTCCTGTTACTTTGCTGCATTAGTGTAGCCTTTGTTAACGTTCTATTTTAAGTGATTTATATTTTTCAAGTTTGATAGGTTATAGCCGAAGGAAAGATGAGTATATTTTTTATTTTCAGTTTTAATGCTAATTTATTACTTTGGTTTTACTACTAAGAGTTTGTTAGTTCTGCATATATATAATTTCAATCAGTGGCGAAGCTTGACCCGAAGGTTCGGGGGGTCGGAAGTCACCGGGGGTTCGGAAGTCACTGGTTTCGGGGGATCGAAAACCAGTTTCGGGGGGTCGAAACCCTATATTTTCAAAATTTTCTATACGGATACTATATAATCGGAACTTCTGCGCGAAAATCCGGGGGGGTCGGCCGCCCCTCCCCGCCCCTACAAACCTGCGCCACTGATTTCAATCATGTTACTGTTAAATAGATTTCAATTGTTTGCTTTAATTTGCATCTGTAATTTTCTTGATTATGGTACCAGTATTACAAATACAATTTATTATCTTGGTTTGCATATCAAAGAAGTAAGTTATTAACATGGTTATCGGGTGTCACTTCCGAAACTGATCTATTTATCCGTTTCAATAATTTCAGACGCTATTATAGACTTAGATAGTTGCATTACTTTGGATTATATTTTTTTTCTATATGGTGTCATTCCCTTAAAGAATTACTTCTGCCATAGTAAGAAAAAACTATTTTTACTTTTGCAATCTATGTATTGTGCTTAGTATGCGAATACCCAACAATTGTTTCGTTAAAAACAGCTCCATGCCTCCATGTTGGTGGTTCCCAATCATGTAAGTTTGAGAGAAAGGTTGGAAATGAGGGTTTGGGCAAGTAAATGTACGACTTTGTATTAGTGCACGGTGCATCAGTTCCTCATGTAAAAACTGAATTTGGAGCTATAAAGGTATCAAATGATGTTTTTGTTGCATGTTGCCATTACAGTTGTGTGAATAATGAATGTCGTCTTACCTATTGTGTGTTATTCAAATTATATCTTGGCTGCATTGAAGTTTTAGTAAATAACCTTGGCAATTCTAGCCCATTTGAAATATGAATAGTCACGTTCTCCAATCAGTAGTGAAAAAAAATCAACCTTAGAAATTCTAACCCATCTACTTCAAGCTGGGTTTGGATGGATTTTGATTATTAATACATGCGTTAATATGGGTTAGTAAATATTCTCTAAGGGGTCAAGATGGGTAACTTAAAACCTTAAGGATAAGGAAAATGGGTCAGGATGGGTAATGCTACTGAAATGGGTCAGGATGGGTAATGCTACTGAAATGGGTCAGGATGGGTAATTCTACTGGAATGGGTCAAGATGGGTAATTTAAAGCTTCAGATCGTGACAGATGAATATAAAAATTACTTTTTAAATTTGATTTTTGTGTTATGGTGATGATTAGGTTGTAGTAGATGATGTGAATTAATAGGTTAATATTAGTAGTTGAATGGTTAAACAACAATGCAATCTTTAAATGGACAATGCTTTAAGGTGCTGGAAACAACAAATCTCTATGTTACTTAGTAAGCCTTCTTTGTTTTATAATGAGAAAAGGAGATGGAGTCATATAATTTCGGGAAGAACATGAGCATGCTAAGGTCTATTCATATTTAACCAATTGATATTTGTGTGCTCCAATATGCTAATCATTTTTGTAATTTATATAATCAGAAAAATGCTGCTAAAATGTATGCAGAGTTTCTGGGTGGAAGTTGCACTTGTGATGCTTATCATATGACATGGTCGCCTCCTCAAAGTAGCAGATATTACATGCTTTTATATAAAAAAGAGAATGGAATCAAAATTCAATTCTTCTTCCTGAACTTTTATAACATAAATATGTCTCGTCTTAACATATTTATATATTGTATAGTGCAGTGTATGGGTGGCAAAATGGGTAGGTTGGGTGGGTTTGGTTGTTGGGTCAGGATGGGTTTGGGTTAGGATGGGTATGGGTCAAGATGGGTAGATTAAAAAAATGGGTTAGGATGGGTTGGGTCAGGATGGGTTTGGGTCTGGATGGGTTTGGGTATGAATGGTTTGGATTAAGATAGGTTCACATTAAAATAGAATAAAAAATTTTAAAAAAATAAAAATAACAATAAAAAATTTAAAAAGTAAATAAAAATTAAAAAAAAAAAATAAACTTAAATATAAAATTTTAGGGGATCTGAAGTATTTCATTTTGAACCGGACCGGTTCGACCCTATCGGGCTGGATAACAACCCGGACCGTTACGACCCGGCCAGGCCGGGTAGCGACCAGAACTGTTTCGACCTGACCTGTCCCGAAGCGACCCGGCCGTTTCAACCTGACCCGTCCCGTTTCGACCCGGCCGGGCCCGGTAGTGACCCGGACCGTTTCAACCCGGTCGGGCCCGGTAACGACCCGGACCGTTTCGACCCGACAAGACCGGTAGCGACCCAGACCGTTTCGACCCGACCGGGCCCGGTAACGACCCAGACCGTTTCGACCTGACCCGTCCCGTAGCGACCCGGATTGTTTCGACCCGGCCGGGCCCGGTAAAGACCCGGACCGTTTAGACCCGCCCGGGCCCGGTAGCAACTCTGACCGTTTTGACCCGGCCGGGCCCGGTAGCGACCCGGACCGTTTCGACCCGACGGGACAGGTAGCGACCCGGACCGTTTCGACCCGACCAGGCCCGGTAACGACCCGGACCGTTTCGACCCGACCAGGGCCGGTAACAACCCAGACCGTTTCAACCTGACCCGTCCCGTTTCGATCCGGGCGTGCCCGGTAGTGACCCGGACCGTTTCAACCCGGTCGGGCCCGGTAGCGACCCGGACCGTTTCGACCTGGCCGGGCCCGGTAGGGACCCGGACCGTTTCGACCTAGCCGGGCCCTGTAACGACCCGGGCCGTTTAGACCCGACGGGACCGGTAGCGGCCCAGACTGTTTCAACCCGACCGGGCCCGGTAACGACCCGGACCGTTTCGACCCGCCCAGGCCCGGTAGGGACCCGGACCGTTTCAACCCGGTCGGGCCCGATAGCGACTCAGACCGTTTCGACCCGGCTGGCCCGGTAGCAACCCGGACCGTTTCGACACGACGGGACCGGTAGCGACCCGGACCGTTTCGAATCGACCGGGGCCGGTAACAACCCGGACCGTTTCGCCCCGACCGGGCCCGGTGACGACCCTGACCGTTTCAACCTGACCCGTCCCGTAGCGACCCGGATTGTTTCTACCCGGCCGGGCCCGGTGGACCGTTTCGACCTGGTCGGGCCCTGTAACGACCCGGGCCGTTTTGACCCGACGGGACCAGTAGCGGCCCGGATCGTTTCAACCCGACCGGGCCCGGTAACGACCCGGACCGTTTCGACCCGACCGGGGCCGGTAACAGCCCAGACCGTTTCAACCTGTCCCGTCCCGTAGCGACCTGGTAGCAGCCCAGACCGTTTCAAACTTACCCGTCCCGTATCGACCCGGACAGTTTCGACCCGGTCGGGCCCGGTAGCGACCCAGACCGTTTTGACCCGACCGGGCCCGGTAACGGCCCAGACCGTTTCAACCTGACCCGTATTGTTTCGACCCGACCGGGCCCGTTAGCGACCCGGACCGTTTTGGCCTGACCGATCCCGTTTGCAACCTGGACCGATTCGACCCAACCGGGCCTGTTAACGACCAGACCATTGTCGAACCGAATGGGCCGGTCAACAACCCAGACCGTTTGGACTCGATTAAGCCTGCTAACGACTCGAACCGTTTCGATGAGGTTGGTCTCGTTAACGATTCGTGTTGTTTCGACATGGTCGTCTGTTAACGACCCGAACGGTTTCAAACCGACTGGGTTATCAACAAATGCAAAAGATATAATTTTTTGTTTTTAGTGACATTGATTTCTTTGAGGCATCAACACTTTTGGTGTTGGGTGAGTTTTAATTCAGATTATCTAAAAATACCCATCCTGACCCATTTATTTTTTTTGACATACCCATCCTGACCCACTTACTTATTTCCTACAATTAAAATTACCCATCCTAACTCACTTGAAAATTATACTAAACCCATTTTAACCCACAAGGTCAAATTTTAAACCCAAAACAACCCAAATTCAACTAAATGGGTTGAAATTGCCAGGTCTAGTGCAGTGTCAACAATTTAGAAATCAATATGAAACATTGTATTATGTATTATGAGTGCATGTTTGTTGTGTGTCAAGTAATTCACAGCGCTATTTTTTTCAACTGAGGTTAATTTGTTCGTACATATCTTATTCCTTTTTTGTAAACTAATAATAGCTATTTTTTACTATGTATTCCGAAACTCTTTCATTTTTTTTTTAATTTTTAAATTATTTATGTAATAATATATATGTTTTTGTTCCGGGACACTATCATTATTTGCATCTTCAATCACTTTTATTTTATCTTTTATTAAACCGTGATCACGGGTCTCTAACCTAGTTATCTATATATTAAAAACCAATGTCGGTGGGGTAAGAATCATAACCACCCTCAAAGTTTTTGATAGTTTCAATTTCATACCTCAAGTTTAACATTTGTCAATTTCGGCCCCTTTAGTTGAAACAAATATTTTTTTCCCCGTAATCAACCTTCTAACTTTGCCGTTTGTCATTTGTACCCCAATTACTTCGAAAAAAACTATTTTATACCGTGCAAATTTTTATATATGTGTCAGTATAAATACGTGTTCACCTACGTTTCGATTTAAACATTTTTCCTTTTGCAAAATTTCGAGTTTACCCATTTTCGTATCTGTACTCGAACAAAAACTATATTTTTACGTCCGGAACTTTATATATGTATCAGTATAAATACGAGTTGAGCTATATTTCGACTTAAACTTTTTTTTTTTTTCATTTTGGATAAAAAGCTATTTTTTAAAGTGCGAAATTTTATATATGTGTCAGTATAAATACGTGTTCCCCTACGTTTCGATTTAAACTTTTTTTCCTTTCGCAAAATTTTGAGTTTACCCATTTTCGTATCTGTACTTGGACAAAAACTATATTTTTACGTGCGGAACTTTATATATATATTTATCAGTATAAATACGAGTTGAGCTATATTTGGACTTAAACTTTTTTTTCATTTTGGAAAATATCGAGTTTATACATTTTCGTACATGTATCAGCATATATACGAGTTCGTCTACGTCTTAAACTTTTTTTCTTTCATTTTCGTATTTATTTTATGTGCGTTTTTAGTTGGTCTACGTTTCGACGTACATTTTGTTCTGAACCGAGTTAAAGCATTGTGTTCTACATTTTTTAGTAAATGTCCTTTACGCATTGTATTTTACGAATTGTATGTAGCGTATTGTGTCTTGCGCATTGTGTTTTACACTTCGTGTGTTACTGCGCGGTTCAACCCGTCGCGCGCCGCCGCAACGCGCGGCGGGAAAATACTAGTTGTTATTTAAACCGTAACCTTTCAAAGACGCTAAAGCCCATTATCACTAACGCAAACCACATAGTCACGTGTCAAACTAATGACCATAATTTCTAAAAACTGAGCCCCTCCACATTTTCATCCCCATGAATTAAAACAAAAACAAAAATCTAATCATTATTTATTTTAATTTATATTTCTTTTTAAACACAAAAAAACTTCTAAGGATAAGCAACTTGTGGAAACCTTGTGGCACACACTAGTTCTATTATCTCCATATACTTTCATCCATCCATCCATCCATCCTCTCAAACCACAACCTAAACACACCACAAACATGGCTTCCTTGAACATGTTCCTTGCTCCAGCAACCACCATATCCTCCAACAACACCATTAACACCACCAACAGGATCTTCACCACAAGATCATCAGCAAGAAGATCAGTACACACATATGCTACAGCAGCAAAGGGGTCTGGTGGAAGCAGTGAGGAGAAAGGTTTTCTTGATTGGCTATCGATTGCATTACAGAAAGACTCGTTTGTTGAGACTGACCCAATTCTACAGAAGGTTGAGGGAAAGAGTGGTACTACAACCGTCTCCGGTAAGAAGACCACATCATCGGCTGCACCACCCAAGAAGAGTACTGAAGGTGGCTTTGGTGGCTTGGGTGGACTCTTTGCTAAGAAATGAAATGATGATCATCTGTGGATGGATGATATTATGTTAGTATGAAATTTTTATTAATATTCGGTATAATATCATCGCATTTAATCTTTTGGTTAAAACTTAAAAAAGTATATTTTGTGCAAACACATTTAAGGATTATGCATTTGGTCTCAAGTTTTGTTGCTTACAAAGATTTGAATATGTGAATGTTTTGGTGTGTTGTGAATGATTAAGAATATATCTAAAAACAAACCATAGAATTATGACTTTGTTAGGTTATAATTAATTAATTACCTGATGATTAGTAACCTTAATCAAATTTTTAGTGATGATTTGATTCTTGAAATAACCTTAATCACTTTGAAATACAAAAATCCCAATTGCCTATGTCCTCTAGAACTTTTGATCATTTTTCTCTATGGTATTTTGTCAAACAAATTGTGTCTAAAAACTTAAGTGGTGTTATTACTTTAGCTGAGAACATGACTCCATAAAACAGACCTAAAATTCCTAAAAATCCCTTCATTTTCTTCCTCCTGTTATCTTTACATTGTGTTTCCGAGTTAACTTAATGAGAGAAAAGAAAAGAAATGAAAAGAAAGAAAAATTTGATTGTGTTCCAGAGTTTCATTTAAGAAAGGGAAAGAAAGGAAAACAAAACAAAACATGTTGTGTTCCCGAGTTTCACTTAAGAAAGGAAATGGAAGGAAAATTAAACCAACTCATTTAGTTTAGTTTTCCTTCTGATTTGGAAGGAAACGGAAGGAAATGATATGTATCCTTTCTTTTCCTTCGGTTCTTTTCCTTTCTATTCCCTCCTCAAGTAAACTCGAGAACGGTGCGTTAGCGCTTTTCTGATTTCTTGACTATCAAAACTCGGAAATAAATCTTGATCCCGAGTGATAATACCAAAAATGCAAGAGGATGAATAGTGAGCATGTTGATATTGATTTTGGGATTATGTACGAAGACATGAACTCACATTCGGATGGTAAATATACAAACCGGCATTTGGATGACAAATATGTAGGCTTTTTTCTAATAAGTTGATGGAGTCCTGAATATGTATGCACCCTCTTCCTGTAATACATCATCAGTACTAATATAACATGGAGGTATACGTATAATTTCCCTGTAGAGTGTCAAATTTCGAATTAGGTAATGAACATAGTGCAAGACTTTGTACCACTAGGGTCAATTTACTTGCACGACAACAATTTTCAAGTTTACACAAACCTATATGACATGTAGAGGCTCTCAGGACAATGAATGCTCTCTGAAAAAGCAAACCTTTATGGCCCATATATAAGTACGAGGTACGGTGTAATCAATGAATAATGCAAGAAGCGGAAAAGAAAAAAAACGTCTTTAACTAGAAAAACATCGACAAATGGCTATTGATCTTGAAATTTTATCGAAACTCGTCCCCAAAATTACTGGATTGAAACATGAGCTTGACTTACAATTGCAAGAACGAATAAAAAACAAATATGTCATCAATGACGTCGAAAGAAATGTTTTACTTTTTTATTGGTTATTTACTTTCTTTTTTTAATTTTTGATGAAATGTTTTATGTTTTTATTAAGTTTGTACTTTTGTTAAATCTTAATGAATTTTTTTATGTTTTTTATTTAGTATTTTCATGTTTCATTTTTATTTAGAAAATACTTAGAATAAAAAGATTGTAAAAATACTTGCACATATTCTAATTGTTTTGGTCCTATTAATGAGGCTTTGGATCATTTAGCGTCAGCATTAATCGCATTTGTTTCAACTTCTGAATTGAATGGTTAAGACTGAATTATTAAGACTTGTGACGTTGATGAATTATTAAGCATTGAATTAGGCTGAACCTTAATGAGGCTCTTCTATCAATTTGGGACAAGAAAACTAATCATTAGGAGATCCAATTTAATAATTCAGTACTTAACCATTCAGATCTATTAATCATTCAAGTCTCTTAATGATTCAACACTTATTCAACTAAACAGCCTCCTAGTCATATATTTTAATTTTAAATCTTGTAAATAAAATATATTTTATCCACCCAATCGACCAATCCAATCCAACATATTAGGGCATAAGGGGCGCTCCACTGAAATTGTTTTTACTTCACTGGTTTCTACTAATCCTGTACTGTTACATCACTTCACTGATTTTCTTCACTAAAACACTTTTTTGTAGGTAGCACTCCACCGATTCTTTACCTAACTATCCATTATTTTCACACATAATAATAATAGATCGAGTGGCCCCAATTTCTTTTCCCAGTAATTCAAAAACCCAACTAAATTATTTGTGGCTCACGTGCTTTTCTCAGATTTTTATTATTATTATTTATAATAGTCATCTTCTCTCTTCTTCTACAAGCTTCTTCTTCTCTTTCATTGATCAGATTGGTTCACGTATCATCAAACTGTTACCATCCACTAGCCAAGCTCGTCCACCTCCATTAATCATCAAAGGTGATTTTATTGAAGTAAAAAAAAAAATTTTAATTAATTTGTGTGAAAGTTTGTGTCACAGTCTGTTAACCAGCACGGTAACTAGAACCCGAATTTGGTTCACGGGACCACTACCAACATGGGTAACGGCGGTATTACCGTGCTGGTAGTGAGATACCCGTGACCAGTTCTGGTAGCGTTCCGTCCCCCTTAAAAAAAAATTACTTTATCTATTGTCCAATTTAGAAATTGTGAAACAAAACAAGAAACAAACAAAGAAAGAAAGAACAGGAAGTTAAAAACTCCACAAATCTGTACTCATCTTCTTCCACCTCAATCCTCTCCCTCCAACCCAAAACCAAATTCCCCATATCTTATTAATGCCCTCCAAATTTCCTTCATAATATTAATCAAACAATGTTTCAAATTCATGTAAATTACTCCAATTACCCTTCAAATCATTCATACATGTACACTTCATTCCCCAATAGATTACGTGTTCCTCACGTTAACCCCAATCTATTTGTTACAAAATCTTCCTTATCTATTCGTCCATATGTTATTAATATGTACAGAGAATTTAGGCCTCCCGTTCCTTACATGTTTAATTCATGGAACAGAGGGTTAGGGTTTCTAAATATCAATAGTTCTTATAGAGGAAGGAATAATAATAATTATTATTGTTATAATAAAGCAGGTGTAAATAATAGTGATACTGATACTGAATCATCAGGGGAAAAGAGTGAGAGTAAGAGTAATAATAATAGTAATAAGGTGAGTAAGAAGACTGATAAGAAAGGGAAGGATGGGAAGGGGTGGGGGAAATGGCGGTGGAAACCGATAATTAAGGCGAAAGAGATAGGTGTGTTGTTGTTGCAGTTAGGGATTGTTATGTTTTCAATGAGGTTGTTTAGGTTAGGTGTTCCGTTGCCAGGGTTGGAGGCGAGGAGTGAGACGGCGTTCGTTAGTGTGCCGTATAGTGATTTTTTGAGTAAGGTTGGTGGGGATCAGGTGGAGAAGGTGGAGGTTGACGGTGTGCGAATAATGTTTAAGTTGAGGAATGGACAAGGGAGTGTGGAGAGTGAGATTGGTGATGGGAGTGTCAGTGTGAGTAGAATGGAGGATTCGGAGTTGGTGTTGAGGAATGTGGCGCCTACGAAGAGGGTTGTGTATATGACGACGCGGCCTAATGATATTAAGACTCCTTATGAGAAGATGCTGGAGAATGGTGTGGTGTTTGGGTCGCCTGATAAGAGGTCTGGTGGGTTCTTGAACTCTGCTTTGGTGAGTTCTTTTGTAGGTTGAATTTATGTGGATAGATGTTTAGGTATGTAAGTTGTTAAGTTACTTATTTTTGCTTTATGATAACGTGGTGATGCTTGCGGTTGTTTTTGTGTGCTGATATTTGAATATTTGTATGTGAGAAAACGTTGCTATCACAGATTGAGGGGCAATCATTTTAATTTAGTAGTCAGTGCTACTTACATAAATTACCACTAACAATAAATTAATTTGTTTTGAATTAAGATGACAACTATTATATATGCAAAATATTCGAGAATGTAAACACATCACCTTGATTACTACTTGCTCGTTTCGATTATGAATATAAAATTGTGTACCACAACACTTGGATGTTGTGTTATGTTATTAAATGTATTATTAATCTAAACAGATGTTTATGGTAACGCACATAGAATATCAACTTATTTATCATTGAGAATGTAAACTGTCAATTTTTTTAGTTTCATGGACTTATTTTCTCCACGGGCTTTGTTTGGTGTTTCAGGTACTTTATAATATTGCCTTTTAAACATCAAAGACTTCGGTTTTATAGAGAAATATTTACGCTATATTTGTTCTCATTACTTTTTGAATTCCACGAGTTATCCACAATAGCCTTCTATTGGCTGGACAAGTATCTACAATAAGAGCAACAAAAACACCATAGTTACGTCTTATGCCCGTAGGATCATTCTATGAGTTGACTAACCAGGAAATTTGCCTTTAGTCTTGCGTTATAGAATTTAACTTTCACCAATGCTTAATAACATACTCATAGTCATAGTGGATGACGTGGCTCATAAACTTGAAATCTTGACACACTTCTTAAAATCACATTTGCTCTTGTAGACTGTAACGAAGGTACTAATGCTATTATCAATTTATCATGTTTGCGTTTATATAATCTAGTAATTTAGCTCCTGAAGATTTTACCAAACCTTTTTAGGAATAAGGATATTATCAGGCTAAGGTTTGGCCTACTGTTATAGTGTTATCTTTCGTTATGCTTTTTTTTTTTATTTTCAACTTCAATGCTCTTGTTTCACAGGCAAAATTCATCATTTTCTATTTTGACTGACTGAAGATTTTTTTTCTCCTTGGTTTCTAGTCTTTTGTATATCTTTTCTTTAGCTTTATTCATAGCTTATCTCACAGCTTTCTTAGCTTAGTTAAGGCTTCTTTATGGTATCTACATTCTACATTCAACTCTCAAGAATGATTTCTAGTCCTTATCAAATTTTCGTTTTAGCAAATAAATCAACAAAGATTACTTTAGCATTACCCTTTTTTTACTCCATTGACTTTGAATTTGGTCTACTACTCCATTAAACAAAAAGAAGAATGTTCAGAATTACCAATGAACTCAACTTTACTCAAGAGGGTAAACGACTGCCTTAAAGCTCACTAATTTTTATGTTAACTTATGGTATTAAGGTGATGAGGTACCTGAGAAAAGTTTATTGGTTTTCTCTGTTATTTTTTCTCTAATCTTGCTGCCATCTATAAATCCTTTGTGAATCTTTTCAAAGCCACTACTTTCTATACCTACATGACTAAATATCAAGGTCTACAATCTTGCTAATCATCTTGTATTAGTTCTTCTTGTAGGTTTTCACAAAGTCTAGTCTTGTTTACCACTTTAGCTATTGACATCTACTAGATCAATCCTGTATGCTATATCATACTGTTGGCAGTTAACCATTAAATCTGATGCCATAGTCAGCAAATTTTATGATTAAAACTGATATACCATAAGGGAAGCTAGTGAGTTACATGATAGAGAGTAGAGATCTATAGACAGTGCCTGTTCTGTTGGCTTCACCAAACTCCCATACTTATTATGCATGTAACATATGTGGATGTATGTTACTAGTGGTCACTTGCCTTAAACTCTGAGCTCAGCACTTAATGAATAAGTAAAACAATATTATGCAAGAAAGTGACACTTCTAATGGTGGGAACTCTTGTCATTCTTGTAACACCAAGGCTCAAATACCTTGTCTTCTTATTTTTATAGTACCCATGTATACCACTAAACCATAGTATGCAGTGGTTAATAATAATGCCACATAGCACATTTGGTTGCATTTATTGCTTGCTTGCATAAATGTTCATTGTGTTTGCAATAATGTCGCCCTCTACTGTGAGTTTCTCATTATTAACTATATCTAATATAGGCGCATCCTTGTTTTGCATCTAATGAATGTTTTGGTCAGTGATCGGTTGTTAATCGTATCTTACATTAAATGTTTTAACTTTATTTTCACAGATAGCTTTGTTTTATGTTGCTGTATTAGCAGGGCTACTTCACCGTTTCCCTGTAAACTTTTCTCAACAGGTATGGCATATCTATAGACATTTAAGTCTCAACATCTTGAAAAAAGCTTTCTCTAGTGAGAAGTACTTGATTAATTACTTGCCATCACACACAGCAAACCCCTGGTCAGTTAAGAAATCGCAAGTCAGGTGGTTCTGGTGGGTCGAAAGTTTCTGAAGAAGGGGAAGTCATCACATTTTCAGACGTCGCTGGTGTTGATGAGGCTAAGGAGGAACTTGAAGAAATTGTAGTAAGTTCATGGCTCGTATTTCTAGACGTTTTAACTAATGTGATTGTGGCTTTCTTTTTCCAAGGATACCTTCTAATTTGATAAATTTGTTGTACGATAATCAACTTATCAGGAATTTCTCAGAAATCCAGATCGATATATACGACTTGGGGCTCGCCCTCCTCGAGGTGTGCTCTTGGTGAGTTGAAATTGCTTATTAATTTTGAAATTAAGAGATTACTTATCATGCATTCATGCCTGATGGATTTGGGTATCTTACAGGTTGGTCTTCCAGGGACAGGTAAGACGCTGTTGGCAAAGGCGGTAGCTGGGGAAGCTGACGTTCCGTTCATTAGTTGTTCTGCAAGTGAGTTTGTAGAACTTTATGTAGGCATGGGAGCATCACGTGTTAGAGATCTCTTTGCAAGAGCAAAGAAGGAAGCACCATCAATCATATTTATAGATGAGGTTGGAACTTGGAATATTAGCTATATGAATATATAAAATAAACGGTTATAATGTTTCGTTACTATAACTTGCTTTTCTTAATTGCAGATTGATGCTGTAGCCAAGAGTCGTGATGGTAGGCATCGGATTGTCAGTAATGATGAACGAGAACAAACATTGAACCAACTTCTCACGGTATTATGTTTTTTTTTTCGTTCATGTTTTTTTTCCTGATAGTTTTTTACTCACTTGTGTTTTGAAATGTCTTGCAGGAGATGGATGGTTTTGATACTAATTCAGCTGTAATTGTTCTTGGTGCAACAAACCGTGCTGATGTATTAGATCCAGCACTTCGCCGACCTGGGAGATTTGATCGTGTGGTTATGGTTTGTCTTCTTCTCCTTTTTGGTATTTGTCTTTCTAATAGTTTTAATTTTGATACTTTTTCCCAAAAAAAAAAAAAAAAAAAAAACAGCAATAAATATCTTTGAACGCTTAATTTTTGTATTGAAAACAATCATTTGGTATTTAGGTAGAAACACCTGATAGGGTTGGAAGGCAAGCTATTTTGAATGTACATGTTTCTAAGAAAGAGCTTCCCTTGGGAGATGACGTTGATCTTGCTAATATTGCATCCATGACCACTGGTTTCACCGGGTAATCATACTTGAACAATTTGGTTTATGAAAACAACATTTCACAATTTCTATGTTGTTTGTTAACACATAAAAGACAGCTCTATAATTTGGTTTGCAGAGCGGACCTTGCTAATTTGGTAAATGAAGCTGCTTTGTTGGCAGGGAGACAAAACAAAGTCGTCGTAGAGAAAATCGACTTTATCCAAGCAGTGGAACGTTCGATTGCTGTAAGTCTCTTATGTCTTTCTCTTCACATTAATAGTGACAATTTGACGCATTGATGGATTTGTTTTGACTCTCTTTAACGGGTCAAATGAGCAGTTATAGTTTTTGTAATTATATCTGTTGGAATATATTAGGGTTAGGCCCGTTCACTTAGTTCATTTGGATAAGGGTTTTGTATTCTGTCTATATGTACTGCTAAAGTGTAATATACTTGAAAATCAAATTTCAATAATATATCTCTGTTACCTTCAAAATACTTTGTGGGCCAGCCCACCCTACCAGCCCACACCAAAGATCGCTCGTCCTGACCTAAAACAGTTTGACTTGTTATCCGACCCGACCATTGTTCACCTCTTTACCACACGGTTTATGTATATATGAATGCTGCATGCTTTTGGCTAGGCCTGTAAACGAACCGAACGTTCATGAATTGTTCGGCGGGAAGTTCGTTTATGTTCGTTTATTTAAATAAATGAACGAACACGAACACAATTTTTTGTTCGTTTAATTAAACGAACGAACATGAACACACGTTGTGTTCGTTCATTTATGTTCATGAACGTTCGTTTATGTCCGTTCATTTATGTTCGTTTATTTTGTTCGTTTATGTTCGTTTAATTAAACTTAGCTTTATTTTTATTATTTATTTCCTTTTGTTAAGTAACCTTAATTCATATGTTCTAAAAACTTAACCCTAACCCTAACATTCTAAACATATCACTTATCAGCCGCTCTTCACACTTCACAGCCCCACACTTCACAGCCGCTCTTCACCCTAACCGAACGTTCATGAATTGTTCGGCGGGAAGTTCGTTTATGTTCGTTTATTTAAATAAATGAACGAACACGAACACAATTTTTTGTTCGTTTAATTAAACGAACGAACATGAACACACGTTGTGTTCGTTCATTTATGTTCATGAACGTTCGTTTATGTCCGTTCATTTATGTTCGTTTATTTTGTTCGTTTATGTTCGTTTAATTAAACTTAGCTTTATTTTTATTATTTATTTCCTTTTGTTAAGTAACCTTAATTCATATGTTCTAAAAACTTAACCCTAACCCTAACATTCTAAACATATCACTTATCAGCCGCTCTTCACACTTCACAGCCGCTCTTCACCCTAACCCTAACGTTCATTTATGTTCATGAATCATTATTAACTTGTTTTTGTTTGTGTTCGTTTATGTTCATTTGTGTTCGTTTATATTGATCATTTGTGTTCATTTATGTTCATGAACTGTTCGTTTAGGTTTAAATGAACGAACATAAACGAACACGAACACGACAAATTTCTTAATGAACGAACACGAACACAAAAATGTGTTCGATTATGTGTTCGTGTTCGTGTTCGGTTAAAGTTAAATGAACAAACACGAACACGCCTATGTTCGTGTTCGTTCGGTTCGTTTACAGGCCTACTTTTGGCTTTATGTTTTATCTGTTGGATTTTATCTGGTTGAGGTGACTTAGATTTAGATTTTCTTGAAACTTGTACTTGTTGAATGGTCTTGTATGTTGGAACACCACTTTAGGTCTTTTATGCACTTTGTGTTTTGTGGTAATATAACAGGGGATTGAAAAGAAAACAGCCAAGTTGCAAGGTAGCGAGAAAGCAGTAGTTGCTCGTCATGAAGCTGGTCATGCAGTAGTAGGCACAGCTGTTTCCAAACTTCTTGCAGGACAACCAAGGGTCGAGGTAAGAGATCTGGAACATACTCTTCTTCTGTATTTTGACGTACTTGTCTTGCATGCAATTTATCAAGAATTTATACCATGATAAGTGACCACTATGTGTGTATGTGTTATTTTATCTACCAGAAGCTAAGCATACTGCCTAGGTCAGGAGGGGCATTAGGATTTACTTATACACCTCCAACCACCGAGGATAGATATCTACTTTTTGTGGACGAATTGCGAGGACGTTTGGTCACTCTTCTTGGTGGACGTGCTGCTGAAGAAATAATTTACTCAGGTCGCGTGTCAACAGGTGCACTTGATGACATACGTCGAGCCACTGACATGGCATACAAGGCTATTGCGGAATATGGTCTCAATCGCACCATTGGCCCGATCTCATTGGCAACACTTTTAAATGGCGGCATGGATGATTCCGGAGGATCTGGTTTTGGAAGGGATCAGGTTTCTTGTAGTTTTTTTCTTTCTAAATAATTAAAATTACTTGCAATTTAAAACTTGATTGATGTAGGGTGTTTTTTCATATGATATAGGGGCATCTTGTGAATCTTGTCCAAAACGAAGTTAAGCTGATGCTTCAATCGGCACTAGATGTGGCGCTTTCTGTCATGCGTGCTAATCCCAATGTTTTGGAGGGACTTGGTGCATATCTTGAAGGTATTACCTCCTTTCTTCTAGTTTGGGCTGGTTGGGTGAGTTGGGTAACAGGTCGAAAAATTTGTGTTCCAAATACGGCTAAATTTATATTTTCCATACATGTAGAAAAAGAGAAGGTTGAAGGAGAAGAGTTACAAGAATGGTTGAAGATGGTGGTTGCTCCCGAAGAACTTGCGGATTTTGTTAAAGGCACACAGGAGATTTTTCTCCCTCTACAATCGACGTCGCCTGATCTAACGCAACTACTGTAACAGTCAACACGCTGAACACTATCATCCATCTGCAACTTTGTACATTCGAGCAGTTGGCCAATTTAGATGCATAACATATATGTGGCCATGTGTTCATTAGTTGCAGATTCTTGGAATTGTATAATTTCATTTTTTTTTTTCTTCTCATTTATTAGTCAATCCCAACTTGTTCGTGATGATAAGGCTGTTGATTACGTATATAACAAAATTTGATTTACTGTGACTTTTTTTAACAGTGGAATTAACAGCTTTCAGTTGACTATAAGGTTTGTAATCCAGTATACTTTTGACCGTTGAGCTTCATCAAGATTTCTTAGAACTTATAGTAATGTGTGGTTTTCATGCCATGAGGATTCTTGCATATAATAAGATCAACTGATCGTGAACATATTGCCATGATAGCCATATAAGGTCAAATGATCGTGAACATATTGCCACTTACATTCCAACTGTAAGCCAATGAGAATATGACACGTTTTAAGATAAAACGATTGGATCGCTAGCTAATTTAGAGCATTCTCATAGGATCTATGTCTTTATCTCTGTAATCAACCTAAAAATCACTATCTTTTCTTTCTCCTTTTCAAAAAATAATACTCTATCCGTTCCAATTTAAATGTTCATCTTTCCATTTTTTGTTGTCCCAAATTAAATGTCTATTTTCAAAAATATAAATGCAATTTCCAGTTTTACCAATAAATGATAAAACATTGAGGATATTATTATCATTTTACCACATACAAACAAAAGATTTCTTAATATGTGTGTTTGTGGCCATAAGATATTTAAATTGGGACGGAAGGAGTATATTTTTATACTTTTTCCCTACTCCACTCACAATCACTTTCAAAAAGTATTAAAAATTATAAAGGGTGAACAGTGCTCTTTCAAATTTACTGATGAACACTAAGGTGCTGTTTGTTTTTTTTTTTGCAGGAAAAGGTCTGCAGTCTGCGGACCACATCTGCAGACATCTGCAGGAGAAGAGGTGGACCAAAGGTCTGCAGTCTGCAAGAAGAAAACTGTTTGTTTGTTAATGTCTGCAGGCTGCTGAAATAAACTGAAATTTAAATAAACTGAATTTTTACAGTAGTCTAGTGGTAGACGGTAGGGGTGTTCAGAATTCGATTCGGATTCGAAAAATTCGAAATTCGACTTAGTTCGATTCGATTACCAAGAATTAGATTCGATTATTAAAAATTCAATTCGATTATTAAGAATTCGAATTTGATTCAATTCGAATTCGAGTCCAGTAAATCGAATACGAATTTATGATTTTAAATTCGATTCGATTCGAAATTCGAATAAAAACTGTACATGTATATTTTTTAAATACATATACACACATACACATTATTATATACACAAATTTACACATTGAAAAAAAAATAACTTCTAAATTTTGGTCAAACTCTAAGAACCCATAGTGTTTAGAACTTTTACCATAACTATATTTTACGAGTTTACCTTATATATCACAAAACTCTAACAAAATATACTCTCTACTATTTTTACTATCCCCGTATTTGACATAATGTTGTTTATTAGTTTTGTAGATTTGTATTTTATATGTTAAAAATAATGAGTTTGTATTAGTTTTAAAACTAAAAATAAAACGGTTTATTTTTTATGGTGAACTTGAACTAAATCGAATTTATTCGAATTCGATTCGAATTCGAGTTTCTTATTCGAATCGAATACGAATCGAATAAATTGAATTTTAAACGAATACGAATCGAATACGAATTCAGGTAAAAATATTAAAAATTCAAGAATTTCGATTCGAATAATTCGAAAATTCGTTATTCGATTCGTTGAACACCCCTAGTAGACGGTGGTGGCGGTGGTGGACCGTGATTGGTGGTGGTGGTGGTGGACCATGGTGGTGGGTGGTGGTGGACCGTGGTGGACGGTGGTGGTGGTGGTGGTGGTGGACGGTGGTAGGTGGTGGTGGACGGTGGTGGACGGTGGTAGTGTAACATCGCAAAAATTTTCAAAGTTTAATACGTATGTTATTTTTTTTTATCGTTCATAAGGTGCCTAAGTTTTTTTTCCCGACCACACAACTTATATATATCTATACATATATATAATAATAATAAAAAAAATAATAATAATAATAGTTATAAATCAGATTTTTAGAATGTTAAAGGTTATTTTTCTTTTTCCAAACACTACACTTCATGAGCCCAAGTCCAACCAAATAAAACCCCCCCTTTTTTTCTGAAAGCCCAAATCCTGGAGCCTATTATCTGATCCGGCCCACCCAGCCAAGCCCACGAAACCTGGAGCCCAACTCTCCTTCCTTTTAATCAAAAAAAAAATATCCCTCTGCTGGGAATCGAACCCGGGTTGCTCACCAAACCAAACAACAACATCACCACTATGCCACACAGGCTTTTAGTAACTAAGTAGGATCCTTATTGTATTTAACCCGACTTTAATTCTCCTTTTTCCCCTTCCTTGTTCGCGTAACAGCAGCAGCAGCAGAAAATATATTTTTTTTTACAATCCTTTGATTTATCAATCACACACACAAAATTTATCACAGTTTGACTTAGGAATCGTGATTATCGGCATTTATACGTGATTACCCATCCAATTATAAATCAATTAGTACACAAATTAACCTTTTACGCGTTCATGTTTAAAGCAAGGTCAACGATTTCCATTTCGAACAACCAAACCATTTCATTATAAATTGATCATTTCAGAGCAGTCACAACTCGCCATTTCATCTTTCTAAACCTCCAATTCATCCCAATTATCTCTCTGATCTTGAATTATACTCGAGTTTTGACTACGCGTTTGACCGAATCAATCCAACACCAAACGAGTCTGTAAGTTTAATTTCTTGTGTGGGATTAGTTAATTGGCATATTCACAACGTTAACCCCATGATTAATTGGGTTAACGTTGTGAGATTTGAATGATTAAAAACCTAGGGCTCGATTGATGATAATTTGGGAAGAACACTAGGTTGGTTTATGTTATTTATATTTCAAAAACAAGAAACAAACACAACTGATCATACAGATCAGATGGTTGTGTCTGGTGTCCCCTCCTCAATCCACGCGGGTTCGAGTCCCAGCGATGGATTCTTTTTTTTTGTTTTTTTTGTTCCTTTTCTTTTTTTTACAAATAAGTATATATTATACATATAATTTTATAAATTTTAAATTATCAAAACTCTTTTATTTATTCTACAAAAATTATCTTAGGTGAATCTGATGAAAAAGTTTCACTTATAATTTTTAGTTTTCAAAAATTTATTTATTTAATATATATAATAAATAAATCAAGTTTATTCTATTTTATTTATAAAAATCTATAAAAACATCAAAACGATCTTTTAAATTTCCACAAAAATTATCCTAAGTTTTTATAACATTAAGCTTTTCAGAAATGATTTTTATTTAAGAAAAATCATTTATTTAATATTTTTAATCAATTTTTGTTAGTTTTAATCATAATTAAATCACAATAAATCCAATTTTTAATATTTTTGCACCAAAATTTTATAGAAATTATTTCTGATTATTTGGAACAGAAATATAAATTTTAAACTTATAATTCTTTAATTTTAGTATTTTTAAATATTAAAGTTAAAGTTTGACAATTTGTAATAAATAGATTTAATAATCTATTTTAAAGAAAATAATTTTATAAAAATTATTTTTATACTTTAAACAACATTCTTGTGAACATCTTAAATTTAAATTTTATAAAAAGAGTTTTGGTCATTTATTTACTAAATTTCTCTCAATTGGCGAATATTTTTAATATTAATCAAACGAGTAATTATCCCCAATTCGAAGCCCTAGAAACTTATACATTTGTAGACTAGATAGACTTAGACATATTTATTACCTTATTATAGGGTGATACTTGACACATTTGGGCAACACACTATTTTCAAGAGATAACATTTTACCAAGGTGAGTTTTACATAGCCCCTTTTATTTACCACCATTTTTGGGGTGAAACATGTTATAACATCATCATTGCAATTCAATCATCAATGTGTCTATGTGTTTTCTATGTTGCGTTATGTCTTGAGCATGATTAGAGTAAGCACCATTCTAGCATAATCATTAACTCCGTACAAGCCGGCGGTATACATTGATAGATCTATTGGACTGACAATCCCACCCGGATACGTGCCTCCTACAAAGGTAGCGTGGGTGTTTGTTATCGTATAACATATTCAAGTGGACCATGAGCGTATGGTATGTATCATATTATAACAGTCATCAGGGTTGGTTATGCACTCGATTTATTTCTAGTATGTTCTCACATATGGACTAGATTGACATGACACATGAATTGCACAACATTTTTATTCAATTATCAAAAACCTATGTAATTCTCACCAACTTTTGTTGACCCAAAACATTTTCAACTTAACATGTTTCAGGTTCTATTTGCTTGAAGATTGAATTGATGCTTGAAGATATTTGCATTGTTTTATTCAATTTGATGTACAAATTCTTAGAACAATTGTATGTAACTTACTTAAATTATTTAATGAAATTTATTAGTCACCATGAGCTACTGAACAATCATCAATACGTGACATCCCGATGTTTCCGCCATCGGTTGGAGTGTTACAGGTAGGTGGTGGTAGACCGTGGTTGGTGGTGGTGGACTGTGGTGGTGATGGTAGACGGTGGTGGTGGGTGGTGGTGGTGGACCGTGGTGGTGGTGGATGGTGGATGGTGGTGGGTGGTGGTGTTGGTGGGTGGTGGTGGACCATGGTGGTGGTGGACAGTGGTGGTGGTGGATGGCGATGGTGGTGGTGGTAGTGGAAGGTGGTAGGTGGTAGGTGGTGGTGGACGGTGGTGGTGGTGGTGGTGGACCGTGGTTGGTGGTGGTGGTGGTGGTAGGTGAGGAGAAGAGAAGTGGAGAAGACCTTTGAAGACCTTAGAAGACTATGGAACAAGTTTGCACCAAGAAGAGGTCAGGAAGACCTTTTTGAGTGAAAGGTCTTCTAAAAAACAAACAATCTGCAGACCCCAAACGTCTGCGCGCATCTGCGCGGTGCAGACAAAAGAGGTCGGAAGTGTTTCTGAGCAAAAAACAAACAACACCTAACTTCTCTCTCTCTCTCTCTCTCTCTCTCTCTCTCACACACATACCATTTACTACCACTTATTAAAATATGGAGATTTCACTCACATGATCCTTAATTCTTAGGGATGGCCCTGCACGTGTTCATGAGTATTCGGAATATTAAAACAAACGTCCTTTCCACTATGTTAGAGCACCCATAATGGGCACACCTTCCGGACGGGTCCAGAATTCCAGACCACACAAACCGGACCGAGTCCCCTATTGTAGGTGCTGTCCAATTGCAGTTTGGTTTTTTTTTTTTTTTTTTTTTTTTTTTTTTTTTTTTTTTTATAGCGGACGGGTCCGGAGGCTGGATGGTAGGCCCCAAATTTGATTTTTTGAATAAATTAAAAATAAGGATTTTTTTTATTTATTTATTATTTTTTTGTGTGTGTGTGTGAGTATATAAATTAAATAAAAGGAAAAGTAGGTGATGAGGACAGTGTTGTAAAAGGCGGGCTAGGCGGTCGCCTAGGCGCCGCCTAGTCCCTAGTTGGCCACCATTATCGGAATAAGCCCTTAGGCGGAGATCTAGGCGTTTTTGACATTAGGCGGTTCTAGGCGGTGCTAGAAGGTACTAGTTGGTGATGTTTTTTATGACAAGATGGAGGTCCGGCGGCGCTGCATATCTTCAGAGAGAGAAGAAGAGAAGATGATGAAAAGAAGAAGATGACAACAACAATAATATTAGAGATAGGAGAGGAGAGAGAGAGAGAGAGAAAAGATAAGCGGCGCTGCTGCATATTTGTATCTTTTAAACAATGTAGGGTTTTTAGCAATAGTTTCAATAAACCCCCCTCATAAATCAAGCTCTAGTACTTTTAATCCTTTAAGTTCTAATCTTTTTGTATTATAAACTGAAATATTTAACACTCTAAATATATGATTTATATTTCAAATATAATACATAATGTTATCCAACATATTTATGTGTATATATCTTAACATATTTTCAAAAAACCCCTAAATTTGTGTATATATATATATATAATACGTATAAAATACCAAAACGCCTAATTCCGCCTAATTTTCGCCTAGTCCCGACTAGTCCCTAGGCTGGACTTCACCGCCCGCCTAGCGCCTAGCCCCTTTTACAACACTGGATGAGGAGAATGTTTTGAATGGTTTATGGTTGTAGGAAAAAATGGGTTTGACAGGATGTGGCATGGTGATATGGCGGTTTTGTATTTTTGACTTCACTTAGCATTGTGGATACTCTTATAATACGCCAATTTATACGCTGTTCCATCTCACAAAATTATCAATTCATCGTCATGGTATAATCTTGTGCCTGTGTTTGGGATTTTTGTGGTACTTTTTCGAAGTTATCGTGGCAGAAGGTGGTTAATGGCGGGGCTTACTTGGTGCTCTACTTAGCTCTCGAAAGTGTTCTTTCGGCGTGGTTTAGGGTGGTTGTTGAAATGAAGTCATTAAGCTATGTTTGAAGCCTAATTACTTACCTAAATGTGTCATATCATTAAAGCAAAAACCATATCAAATAACAAACTTTGTGTTCTTGTGGAACCAATAAACATGTTTTTCTATACAAGCAGAACAAATCACCGCATTTAAACATACTAGTTATGGTTCATTTATTCATCATATTTTCTCATCTCACTATGGTTTGATAGTGATCTTCTATACCTTGTTCTCAATTCTCTTTGACTCTTTGGTAGGGATACAAATGATAACTACCTCATTCTAGTCAAGCTAGAATAACTTATATACACATGATCTATGTTAAACTAAAGTTATAACAACTAAGGTTATTAATGTGATGTAAATAGAAATCTTAATCAACAAAGAAAATGTTAGGCCAATTAATGTGATACGTTTTGTTCAGTTATTATATATTCTTTTGCATATGTATAAAAAATTCAAATTACATGTGAGATATAGAAGCAAATAATCTATATATGTGTGGGCCCTAACACTGTGTTCCCGAGTTTCATTAAAGGATGGAAGAGAAAGGATCTCCCTCCTCTCTCTTTCTCTCCAATTCCTTTCAAATTGGAAAGATTGAAAATCACACTAAAATCCTCCTTATTATCCTTCTCATTCCCTCCCTTTCCCTCCTACAAAAAATTCTGTAACACATTTTTTCCCACTTCCTTCTCAATCCTTTCTCTTCCATCCTTTACACTGTGTTCCAGAGTTTAATAATGGAAGGAAAGGAAAGGAAGCGGAGAGAAAGGAGAACAATTTTGTGTTCCAGAGTTTCATTAAAGGAAAGAAGTGGAGAGAAGAGGAAGGAAAATTATCTCAAATAACAATCCTTCCAAATTGGAAGGAAGCGGAAGGAAGGGAGAGTAAAACAATTTTAAAGTATATCATTTACCAATATACCCTCTCATTTAACATATAATAAAATCTTACAAGGGTATAATTGTAAAATATACGTTTCTTTTCTCTTCCTTTCAACTCGGGAACACATAAAATCTTTAGTTTCTTTTCTTTTCTTTTCAACTCGGGAACACGAAATAAAATTATATATTTCCTTTCTTTTCTATCTTAATATCCCTTTTTCTTCTTTTCTTTTATTTAGTAAACTATGGAACATGAAACTCTGGAACAGAGTGTAAGAGGAAGTAAAATTGCACTACTTTTAACGTTATTTTACTAATTTTTGGAAAATAACGCTAAAACGGATAACGAATCATTCATCATGTTTTGGTATTGATAGTCAAAATACAAGGGGATACATGCATCAATAGGGCTTGTCCCGAGTGCTAATTGTTATGTGTCTTATGTCCAAGTCTTGATGCAAAACCATTATCGAGCCGAAGGTCTCATTGGAAGCAGCCTCTCTATTCCTACCGGCTAAAGGTAAGACTGTCTACATCTTACCCTCTTCAAATCCTACCTTCGTTTTGCTATTGATAAAATTAACCGAGTATGAGTATGGTATAGAAGCATATTAAGACACTGAAACAATACGAAGCAAAAAGGAGGTTGAAGAAAACATGACCAATGTATAAATGCACCTACCTTTAGTTAACGACCCCATTAGGTTGAATGCCTAAAAGACAAGTTTAGCATTTAACAAACTTAAATCAAAGTACAAAACATTCACAATATGCAAATTAAACATGTGCGCACGCATGATCTCACATGCAATACATATGTCAAATTCTTCCATCATTCTAAAACACCTATAAGTTTGCATTATAAAACGTTCATTGTGTTTATTAGTCTACACATGATTTAACTTTGTCTATTAATTTGTTAGTATACTTTCCATTGAGTTTTACGCAACTCAGTTTTGTGTTTTTAGTGTATTGCTCATTGTGTTTTAATGTACTGTCAATTATGTTTTAGTCTGATGTTCATTGTGTTTTTATTATGTTGTCCAGTATGCTTTAGTTTGTTGATCATTGTGATTTATATCCTATAGTCCATTGCGTTTTTTGATAGTCATTATGATTTACGTTACGTCCATTGTGTCTTACGCAACTGGGATTTTGAATTTTTTTCCTCAAAAGTATAAAATATGGTACTAATATTAAAGATAAGATGGTCGATTTTATGGTATATATATTAAAAAAAAGATGACGTATGGTTTAGAAATTGGAAGGGGATAAAATGTGACTTTCATGTGGATGTTTCTTTGCATTTGAAAACCATGTGCATATTTTATTTTTATTTTTTTGATAAAAATAGCATTTACTTGTTTATTTCTTAGACACATGCATGTCACTCTTTGATGGCCTTCAACGCTACTTATTTTTTCTAGTCTCTGTAGGATAATTAACCCTTTGTGGTTAAGACTACACCGTGTGGTCATAGGGTGAAAGGGGCATGAAGCAACATGTGACAGCTACATCAATTCTCTCCAACCCCCAAAAAACCACGGACTGGTGGTAGCGTGATAGTTTTTTTAATCAACAAACCAATTAAATCACCCATAACCGTAGTGGAATGATAGAATTTGTGCTTAAAATAGGAAATTTTTATAGGAAAATAAGGTGTTTTCTAGTATTTCAAGGCCGGCCCTGAGCATGGGCCGGGTGGTCACCGGCTCAGGGCCCGAACGTGTTTTAAAAATATACCATACTAATTTAATGTAGAGGTTTCAAGTTCAATCCTTGACTCTAGCACCATATTTATTTTTTTAATTCATTCCTCTTTACAAAATTTTGGATCCAAATTTTTTTTCGCCTAAGGCCCAAATTTTTTTAGTGTTCTCGGAGACGGTACTGGCATGCATGATCATAGTGGAATGACAGAATTAGTGCTTTAAATAAAATACAAAAACTATAATATGAAAATCCTTAATTTATTATGCTAAACATGCACTATTATAGACTAATGTTAATAATGATATTCCGGGTTGCTAAACGTAACCCCTTTCATTTATTTTACTAAACATACCTACCCCTTAGTTTCACATTAATACAATTCAAACATTTTTATTTTTATATTGTCAAAATTTAATATTTTGTTATCAACTTAAAAAAAAAGCTTTTTTATGTTTTATTGATATTTTTTAATGTTTTTTTAAAACAATATTTTATTGTTTTAAAAAAAAATTCTTTTAATTTTCCTAAGTACGTTGTTTTTCTTCTTATTTTGATATTTTTGAACGTTTAAACGTTTTTTTTAAAGTTTTATTGTTTTAAAACATTTTCTTTTAGTTTTCCTAAGTACGTACGTTTTTTCTTATTTCGATCAAGGAAAATACTTTTTTCTATACATGATTTAAATTACATTAAAAAGCTTTTGCAAATGATTTTTGGTAAAAGTTTCTAACATTTAAAAAAAAAAGTTTTTAACTTTTATTAATAAAGAATGGTTAACTAACATTTAGTTTGATCAACACATTTCATTCATTTCTCAAGTAACCTTAAATGATACAACTAAATCAAATAAAAAAGTTTGTATATACTAATCAAAAGAGGTTGAATCCTTGTAGTTTTATGATTTCAAAATAGTTGTATGCTTAGAATGAACACGTTAACGTTGAAAAATAATTTAAAGGAAAACTACCAATCTACCCATTGACCAAACATTTTTACTAAAATAGGCACCTCCAATATCTTGGGGGAGTCGGTTCCCATATTCTGAGGAGGTGGAAGCGAGTCCGGAGATGCCACCGTAGCTACCCAATCAAAAGCTGCCACGCGTCGGTTTTTCAGCGAGCCGTCTCCATCTTCAAGGCGAGCCGTTTCCCAGGTTTCAAGGCGTCTTTGGAGTGAGGTTTCCCAGGTTTCAAGGTATCTTTGGAGTGACGTTTCAAGGCGTCTTTGGGGTCGTCTCCTCTTTAGACGTCTCGGGCATCACCTGAAATCGTTGAAGTACAAGAAGAAGATTCAGACGTCTACTACCGATGACGAGGTGAATATTCAGACATCTCCGGTATCTCCATGGAAGAAGATTCAAGTTCCGTTTTGTTGGTCGAAGATTCAAGTTCTTAGTGACTGTGACGTCTCCATCTCCTCCACCATGCCGGTGACATTTCCCACCTGCCAAAGACTCCATGACCGATTGCTTCTTGCTTCTGTTCTCGTCAACTATGTACCATATAATTACAGGTTTTAGTCACTGGTTTGAGCATCAAATAAAATAATAAAAACACATAATATCTTTCGGCTTGATCCTTTCATTTACTTGAAAGGATCAAATTGATGATCATGTTTTTCTGTTTATTTTTTATTCGATCTTGTATGTATTCCATTTACTTGAAAGGATCAAAGGATAATATCCAAGAATATCTTTCGGCTTCATATTGTTCAACGGTGGATTTACAGTGGAGGGAAAGGGAAAAGAGAGAGAGTGTGTGTTGGGAAGTGAGTTGAAAGTTGGGAAAGTGTGAAGATTTTTTTATTATATTTTTGACATGTGACAATCAACTATTGGTCTATCATTAAAGCCTCACGGAGACGTCTTGATAGAATGCCTCAGTCAATGGCTAATTTGATGGTTTCTCTAATTTAAAATCAATAACTGATTAGGTTCTATAAATAAGAATTTGTGAAGTTTTGGTATTACTTTCACCAAACCTAATTTTAAATATAGTAAAAAAATAAGGATTTTTAAATGGGTGAAATTTGATAAACTTAAAGTGGTATTTTAAAAAAAAGGGATATAAAAAGTACAAAGAGGGATGCATTTAGTCCACCCCTAATCGTTATTATGCTACACATGCATGTTAATTAAAAATCAAAGATTATTTTTTCCGTTTTAATTCAAGATCTACAAAAATAGCGAATTAATATACCGAAGCATCCGTCTTGATTGGATTAAATTTTCAACAAATAGCGCGAATTATAAGGGATAGGAGATTGACGTTTTCGGATAACATCATCTGAAACTTTCAACTTGGATCTATAAATAAGGCTATTGGATCTAAAACAAAACCAAACACATGTACACCTCTTTCACACACCATACCTTACCATGCCTGCCCAAGTTATATCCGCTAATGGCGGTGCCTTCGACGTACCGGCCAAGCTCACCGCACAAGTCCTTATTTGCTCCATCATCGCTGCCTTCGGTGGCCTTATGTTCGGTTACGACATTGGCATCTCAGGTATTATTTATTATTTATTTATGTTTGTATTTTTTCTTACAAACCCTAGAACCTATAGATCCATGCATGCATGTTGACGTGCATGCTTGTGATTAATATGATTTGTTTAAATTTGTTGAGAATATGGTGATAGATCGGTGATCGGTGAACCACTTAAGCAATTTATCGATTAGATGATAGATCGGTGTATCTACACCGATCTATCTGATGGTAAGTGGTGTATACTCCAACCAAAAGGTTGTGAGTTGAAATATTATAGAGTGTATGTAACGGTGTATTTAACCTAGAAAATTTATGAATTGTTGTTAATAGAAAATACGATATACCGATGATCTTATTGCTAGTACTATTGTGTAGGAGGAGTGACATCCATGGATGTGTTCTTGAAGAAGTTTTTTCCGCATGTTTACGTTAAAAAACACCATGTGAAAGAAGATAACTACTGCAAATTCGACGATCAACTACTTCAGCTCTTCACATCATCTCTTTACCTAGCCGCGGTAGTTTCCAGTTTTGCCGCATCCAAATGTTGCAAGAATTGGGGCCGGAAAATCACCATACAATTGGCGTCGTTTTTCTTTTTGGTAGGTGTGATTCTCAATGCGGCCGCAAAGAACATTGCCATGCTCATCATTGGAAGGCTTTTGCTTGGTTGTGGAATCGGATTCGGTAATCAGGTAATGTAAGCCCTAATTTAATTAAGGAGCTGGCTAAACGTACCCTTTAGTCAATAAAAAAAAGTATAAAGTAGAAAAATGAAAAGGGGGGCAGTCATAGTTCTCAAAAACTATGATTGACAGGGTACGTTTAACACAACCCTTTCATTAATTGCATTTGTCCGTATAAAGTAAACCCTAAATTGTACAAACAACAACTTGTGCAGGCTGTGCCACTATTCATATCCGAGATCGCTCCAACCAAGTACCGAGGGGGTCTAAACGTTTGTTTCCAGTTGCTAGTCACGGTTGGGATCCTCGCAGCCAACATAGTTAACTATTTCACGGCTAGCCACCCAAACGGCTGGAGGATTTCCTTAGGCGGTGCAGCCGTCCCAGCCCTTTTCCTCGCCTTTGGGTCCCTACTAATTGTCGAGACTCCCACAAGCCTAATCGAGCGAGGACATCCAGAACGCGGATTGGAAACTCTACGAAAGATCAGAGGGGTCCATGATGTGCAAAAAGAGTTTGATGATATAGTAACCACCACCGAGTTAGCTAAAAAAATCAAGCACCCATTCAAGAACCTTATGAAGAGATCAAGCTTGCCTCAGCTTATCACCTCAGGAATACTTCAAATCTTCCAGCAATTTACAGGCATCAATGTGATCATGTTTTACGCTCCGGTTTTGTTTCAGACAATGGGGTTCCATAGCGACGCATCTCTACTATCGGCTGTTGTGACTGGTACCATTAACACGGTAGCCACCTTGGTAGCGGTTTTTTGTGTTGATAAACTTGGAAGAAGGTTTTTGCTTATTGAAGCTGCCATCCAAATGTTTATTGCTCAGGTAAAAAGGATATATAATATTATGTTTCTTTTACACTTATTGTTAGTCCATTCTTAAAGTTTAGAATTAAAAAAAAATATCACACATTAAAACTATATTTCAAACATTAAGTGCTATACACCCAAAAGTGTATACATTTAGGTAATTTGTTTTAAAGTTTATAAACAACCTAGACATAAAAATATATAAAAAAGAAGCTACTTATATTGTGTATGTAGGTTGGGATCATTTATATGTGTCTAATTTTATCTTACAAGATATGAATTTTTTCATGTTATTGTGTTATGTAGGTTGTAACAGGAGGAATACTTGCAGCATTTTTGAAATCTACCAACACTTTACCAAAGCAATACGCGTATCTGGTGCTGGTCTTGATATGCGTTTTCGTATCAGGTTTCGCTTGGTCTTGGGGACCATTAGGGTGGCTAATTCCGAGTGAAATCTTCCCACTAGAGACTCGAACCGCAGGTTTCTTCTGTGCTGTTAGCATGAATATGATATTCACCTTCATCATAGCTCAAGCTTTTCTCACAATGCTTTGTCATATGCGCGCGATGATCTTCTTCTTCTTTTCGGGGTGGATTTTGCTAATGGGGCTTTACGCCTACGCGCTTCTACCCGAGACCAAAGGTGTATCAATCGATGAAATGAACGATAAGGTGTGGAAGAAACACTGGCTTTGGAAGAGATGTTTCGATCAAGATCAAGATCAATCCCATGACAAGCCTTGATGCATGTTCTTATTGTTATATTTAATTTGTTTTCATATTTATCGAAACTTGATTATTGAGACGTCGTTTTTTGGGCGGATTGTTCAATTTCACTTAGGTTTGTGGATCATTTCATTAGTCTATATTTTTTTGTTCTTCCATTTTTATGTCTATTTAGTTTATCATCCAAATTACGATAAATGTTTGTTCCCTATGTAAGCACAGGTTATAGATTGTTTTTTTCTCGTTTGAATGTAATTTGGAAACCGTATAAGCATCTTAAAATGTTGAGCTAAAATATTGTAAGAACAACCATAATGCTAATGTTCGTTGGTTTGGAATTCCAAAACGTCATATCATTTCAAGAAACATTTGTAGAAATAGAGGGTTTAGAAAATTTATAAGTTTACTGAAGCCGCTGATCTGAATTGCGTCTTCACAAATTGAATGATAGTTGGGTATACAAACTTTTTATTGACTATTAGAGAACAAAATATTATTAATATTGATTGTTTTTTTTTTTTTTTTTTTGTGTAATTACAAGATGGAATATATAAACTTTTACAAAGCGTCTAAGTTTGGTAAATAGACCAAACGGCTATGTGATTGATAAACGGTTGTATGATTGAATCAGTGAGTTGTCGAGATCTTTTCAATTAGGGAAATGATGATAATGATCTAATCCCGCTTGATTTAGAGGGTGTTTGGGATTGATTTTTCAAAACAGCTTTTGCGTTTTGGAAAAACAGGGGTGAAGCTACTTTTAGATTATTGCGTTTTGACAGCTTAAAAATTCATTTCAAAACTCAACTCCAAACACTAAGACCATACGTAATGGGGCGTTTTCCCCCTCCAAAACGCCACTTCACGCTAGGTACACTGCCCCCCCTCGGCGTTTTCCGGGCGTGAAAAGGGCTCGGCGTTTTCTACATAATGCCTATTTTTACACACAAACCCATGCAGGTGCAGATTCACAGGGTAGTCGAAGATAAATCTAGATGAAACATGGAAAAGAAAGGTAAAACTAAAATACCCATAATTTTCCGGTGGTCGGCTCTTTCTGAAAAATATTGTTGTCTCGAAAGAGGATGAAGATGACCTAATTAATCAAATGTGTATTGGGCCTTTTAAGCTAAGCCATAAGCCACGGCCCATTATAGCAGAAAGTAAGAAAACAATTATAAAAATAAAAAATGTTAGATTGTAATAGGACATGGACAACAAAAACATAATTTAATATTTAATAATGAAACTTCAAAAGTATTTTTGAAAATTCATTTTTATACTAATTAACTATATATCAAAACAAAATGATCATGAATAATACATAACCCATCTTAAACCTAACAATAGTTAGCTTCTTTTGTTTTGGTTTACCTACCAAAGTTGACCGACTTAACTTCACTCAAGTCTTCAGTTTTGTTTTGTCCACACAACTATGAGTGTGCTCTTTTTTTTTATTCAAACCAAAAGTTTGCAATATTTTTTTAAACAATATATGATATGAGTGTGTCATTTTATTGAAATTTTGTTAAGCGAAAGTTTATAATTTAACGAACATGAGTTGGGTTTGTTATTTCATTGAAATTTTGTTAATGATTATGCTCTATGCGTTGTATGTAATAACATCATGTTATGGATCGTATTAGCTTTCTTCATGAACTAATCTTACTAGCGTCCCCGCCGCAACGCGCGGGAAACCACCTAGTTTATATAACTTAACTTTAACAAAAAAAAATCAATTTCTATTTATTTATTTACCCTTTAATTTAATTTTCCTCTTTCTATTGTATAAATAAGAAAAACGTTTATTAATTTTTATTCTAAAAATAGTTGAATAAAAAATATATAAAACTATTTAATAAGTGTGTAATGATTGAAGGGGCATGAAATAGGCATGAACAACTACACACTTTTTCGGCTCAAAATGAATTTGCTGATGTGGACGTCACATAGCGGAAAACGCCCTTAAGGGGCTTGAACCACTACTCATGGTCTAAAAACTAATTATTTGCGTTTTCAAAACACAATAATCTAAAAATCCATTTCAAAACGTAACCCCAAACACCCCCTTACTTTCCAACACTTTCCCTCAAGTTGAGTAGTGGGATTCCCGATACCCAACTTGTACAAACAATCGTTATAAACCCTTCCATTGACAGATTTTGTAAGTATGTCTGCTAGTTGATCCTCTGACCGAATGAACTGAAGTTCTGTGGTTCCATTTTCGAGTTTTTCTTTGATAAAATGGCTGTCGACTTCTACATGTTTTGTATGATCATGTTGAACAGGATTTTCGGAAATTTGTATAGCAGCTTTGTTGTCACACCAGATTTTGCTAGCTTCCTTTTGTACGAACCCAATTTCAGCTAGAAGTTTGTGTATCCATAAGACCTCTGCCAGTCCTCTTGCAATCCCTTGGAATTCAGCTTCAACACTCGATAAAGCAACTACCTTTTGTTTTTTACTTCTCCAGGGTTACTAATTTCCCTCCAACTAGCGTGAAGTATCCTGATGTAGATCTTCGGTCCTGTTGATCTCCTGCCCGATCAACATCTTTGTAGGCTTGAATTTTTGAATGTTTGTTTGGTTGGAAGAGAATCCCATAGCTAACTGTCCCTTTTAGGTATCTGATAATTCTTCAAACAACATACATATGGTTAACTTGGGGTTGGTGCATAAATTGACTAACCACTCCTACAGCATATGCAATGTCTGGACAAGTGTGTGAGAGGTATATGAGTTTGCCCACTAGACGTTGGTATTGTAACACCCCAACCGATGGCGGAAACATCGGGGTGCCACGTATTGATGATTGTTTTCAGTAGCACATGGTATAATATAAATTTTAAATAATTTATTCAAACATAATATCCAAAATGTGAAATAATGTCTAAGAATTCAAATACATAACATCAAATAGCAACTTCAAAAACTTCAAATAAACTTCAAGAAAATCCTCATGCTAACTCAAGCCTCAGCTTCATTGTTACCTGAAACATGTTAATTTTGAAAGTATTTTGGGTCAACATAAGTTGGTGAGAATTACATAGGTTTTTGATGATAAAATGAATAAAATGTTGTGCAATTCATGTGTCATGTTAATCTAGCCCATATGTGAGAACATATTAGAAATAAATCGAGTGCATAATCAACCCTGCTGACTGTTATAAAATGATACATACCATACACTTATGGTCCCAATGAATATGTTATGCGATAACAAACACCCACGTAACCTTGGTAGGAGGCACGTATCCGGGTGGGATTGTCAGTCCAATAGATCTATCAATGTATACCGTCGGCTGATCAATGTTAATGATTATGCTAGAATGGTGCTTACTCTAATCATGCTCAAGACATAATGCAACATAGAAAACACATAGACACATTGATGATTGAATTGCAATGATAATGTTATAACATGTTTCACCCCAAAAATGGTGATAAATTAAAGGGGCTATGTAAACTCACCTTAGCAAATGTTAACTTGTTGAAAAGATGTGATAATTGTGTTGCCCAAAAAGATTCCAAATATTACCCTATAATGAGGTAATATATAATAAGTCTAAGTCTAATTAACTTACAAGTGTATCCTAGGGTTTCGATTTGGGGATAATCAATTGTTGAAATTTAAATTAAAATGCTTAATTAATAAAGGAAAATTGGATAATTAATGAAAGATAGTCTTTTTATAAAATTTGAATTTTGAGTGTGCACATTAAAGTGTTTGAAGCAATAAAATAATTTTTATAAAATTATTTTATTTAAAATAGATTTTTAAATCTATTTATTTATAAATAGCCAATTATTAACTTTAATATTCAAAAATACTAAAATTAAGGAATTCTTATTTTAAAAATCATATTTCTGTTCTAAATAATTAAAAATAATTTGTATAAAATTTTGGTGCAAGAATGATGAAAATTGGATTTATTATGAATTAATTATGATTAAATCTAACAAAAATTGATTAAAAATATAAAATAAATGATTTTACTGAATTAAAAATTATTTCAGTAAAGTTTAACTTTATAAAAAGTTAGGATAATTTTTGGGGAATTTAATAAAACTGTTTTGATATATAAATGGATTTTTATAAATATAATAGTATAAAAATGATTTAATTATTATAATTATTAAATAAATGAATTTCTGAAAAATAAAAATTACAAATAAAACTTTTATATCAGATTAAACAATTATAATTTTTTTAGAATTTATAAAATAGTTTTGGTATTTTAAAAGGAATTTAAAAGATTAAAAGGATTTAATATATATATATAATTGTTAAAAAGAAAAGAAAAGAAAAGAATAAAAACAATGGTCAGAGCCGGGACTCGAACCCGGGTGACCTCAGTGGGGAACCAGGATCACAACCACTTGGCCTAGGCCGGTGGTTGTGATGTTTTGCGTTTAGAAATTTATAAATACAATACGCGAATTCAGATTTATCCCCAATTCAATCACGACGAACCCTAGAATTACAATTGAATGAATCAGACAACTATAGCCCGATTAATGTTAGGGCTATTGTTGTTTGATAGCCGATGAATAAAACCCACACAAAAAAACGAACTCACAGTGATGATTTGATGATAATAGACGGGTCAAAGAAAAAGTCAATCAACGAACTCGAGAACAACAATCAGAGTATAATTGAGAGAATTGGAGGTTGCGAGAGTGTTATGAGCGAGTTGTTAAGCTACGGAATGCATCTATTTATACTGAGGATTAGGGTTAGGGTTAATTGGAAGGTTTGACTTCTTATTGAATACATACGCGTTAATTGATTAAATTGGTCAATGATTTGGTGTCAATGACGTGTAATCGTGTTGTGCAAGGCCGGTAATCATACGAGTTTGCCAAAAATAGATCAATTACGAGTTAATTTGATGGATTGATCATCAAGAAATCCCACAGTTGACTTTCCTTGTCAACTGTGAGGATTTAATTCGCGTATAAGATAATAATGTGTCCGGGTTATATCAACAAAGAAAGTCCAGCCCAGTTGGTTATGTGTGTGTGTTGCTAAGGCTTTGGCGCGGGTTCGAACCCCGGCCAGAGCAGTTTTATATTTTTTTGACATTTTAACATTCCACACACATAATATATATATATAATATTAGGTTCCACAAAAGCGACAAAAATAATAAATGCGACGTATAGAATGAAACTTGACGTTTTTTATTAATGTCAATGCGTAACGTACAAGTATTAATTGCGTAATGTTACAGTCTCCCCTACTTTTAGGAACTTCGTCCCGAAGTTGGAGTTGGAGAGTCTGGTGGGAAAAGATGTGGGTACTTCGACTTCATCTGGTCTTTACGTTCCCAAGTGAACTCTGGGCCTCGTTTAGATTCCCAACGAACCTTAACGATTGGAATACGACTGCGCTTGAGTTTCTTGACTCCAGTGTCAACAATCTCGACGGGTTTCTCGATAATGTGCATGCTTTCATCGATTTGCACATCCTCAAGAGGAACATGAAGGTTCTCATCTGCTAAGCATTTCTTGAGATTCGAAACATGGAAGGTCGGATGAACATTGCTTAGCTCAGGTGGAAGCTCAAGTCTGTAAGCCACTTTCCCAACTCTGTCAAGAATTTTGAAGGGGCCTACGTATCGAGGAGCTAGTTTTCCCTTTTTACCGAAACGAATAACTCCTTTCCAAGGGGATACCTTAAGTAGCACAAGGTCCCCAACTTGAAATTCCAGGGGTTTACGACGTTTATCAGCATAACTCTTTTGGCGGCTTCTAGCCTTGAGAAGATTATCCTGAATAAGCTGGATTTTGTCTGTGGTTTCCTGGATTAGTTCAGGTCCAGTAATACGAGCTTCACCAACCTCAGTCCAACAGACAGGTGAACGACATTTCCGACCATAGAGTGCTTCAAAAGGAGTCATGTTAATGCTGGCGTGATAACTGTTGTTGTATGAAAACTCAACCAAAGGAAGATGAGAATCCCATGCGCCACCAAAATCGATGACACATGCCCTGAGCATGTCCTCAAGTGTCTGGATGGTTCGTTCAGTCTGACCATCCGTTTGAGGGTGATAAGCAGTGCTCAGGTTCAACTTGGTACCCAAAGCATCTTGTAGAGATCCCCAAAAGTGAGAGGTGAAACGACCATCGCGATCAGAGATAATGTCCAAAGGTATACCGTGACGACATACGATTTCACTTACGTACATCTTTGCCAACCTTTCCACAGAATACTTCTCACGAATAGGTAGAAAGTGAGCTGACTTGGTCAAACGATCGACGATCACCCAAATACTGTCAAAACCTTTGGGTGTGCGAGGGAGTTTGGTGATGAAATCCATAGCTATGCTCTCCCATTTCCAGACAGGAATCTCTGGTTGTTCAAGCATACCAGATGGTCGTTGATGTTCAGCCTTAACCTTGGAACAAGTGAGGCATTTTGCAACGAAAAGAGCAATGTCTTTCTTCATACCAGGCCACCAATAAGAATAACGAAGATCTTGATACATCTTGTCAGCTCCAGGATGAATAGAATAACGAGACTTATGAGCCTCGTTCATGAGAAAAGTACGAAGATCATCACGGTCGGGAATCCACAGTCTGTTAAGGAAATAAAGGAGACCATCGGGTTTGGTTTCAAGTTGAGTCTCAGCACCACAAGACATTTCATCGTACATGTTACCTTGGGTGACTGAGGTGTGTTGAGCCTGGAGAATGCGATCTTGAAGATCAGTACGAACTCTCGCACATTGGAGTTTGACACGCTCTTTACGACTAAGTGCGTCAGCCACAACATTCGCTTTGCCAGGATGGTAGCGAATTTCGCAATCATAGTCGTTAAGTAATTCAACCCAACGTCGTTGCCTCATGTTAAGATTCTTTTGATCGAAGACATGTTGGAGACTTTTGTGGTCCGTGAACACCACACATTTGGTTCCATACAGATAATGTCTCCAAATCTTGAGTGCAAAGACAACAGCACCCAATTCAAGATCATGGGTGGTATAATTTTTCTCGTGAGTCTTGAGTTGTCGAGACGCATAAGCAATAACCTTTCCTCGTTGCATGAGAACACAACCAAGACCTTGGTTCGATGCATCACAGTAGACTACGAAATCATCATTACCATCAGGTAGAGATAAGACAGGAGCTTCACAAAGTTTCAGCTTAAGAGTTTCAAATGCTTCCTCTTGCTTAGGTCCCCACTCATAGGGTTTACCCTTGTGAGTTAAGGTAGTGAGAGGAACAGCGATCTTGGAGAAATTGGCGATGAATCGACGATAATAACCAGCCAACCCAAGAAAAGAACGGACTTCCGTTGGAGTGGTAGGAACACTCCAATTTTTCACAGCTTCGATTTTCGCAGGATCAACATGAATTCCGTTCATATCAATGACATGTCCCAAAAATTGAACTTCCTTAAGCCAAAATTCACATTTTGAGAACTTGGCGTACAGTTGTTCTTTCTTTAGGAGACTCAAGATAGAGTGAAGATGTTGCTCGTGATCGGATTTTGATTTAGAGTAAATCAAAATATCATCGATGAAAACGATCACGAATTTGTCGAGATAGGGTCTACAAACCCGATTCATCAAATCCATAAATACTGCGGGAGCATTGGTCAACCCAAAAGGCATAACCATGAATTCATAGTGACCGTAGCGCGTGCGAAAAGCTGTCTTGGGAATATCTTCATCATGGACTCTAAGCTGATGATAACCAGAACGAAGATCAATCTTCGAGAAGTGGGTTGCTCCTTGAAGTTGATCGAAGAGATCGTCAATCCTAGGAAGCGGATAACGATTCTTGATGGTGAGTTTGTTGAGTTCACGGTAGTCAATACACATCCGAAGAGAACCATCCTTCTTTTTAACGAATAAGACAGGGGCTCCCCATGGAGAAGAACTAGGGCGAATGAACCCTTTATCAGAAAGTTCCTGTAATTGACTAGCAAGTTCTTGCATCTCAGAGGGTGCAAGACGATAAGGAGCTTTAGCAATAGGATTAGCACCAGGAACAAGATCAATACGAAACTCCACTTGTCGTGCAGGAGGCAAACCAGGTAAATCCTCTGGAAAGACTTCAGGATAGTCTCGAATAATAGGAATGTCTTGGATACTCTTGCCTTTGTCCTTCTTCTCTATCACGTTAGCTAAGAAGGCTGTATACCCCTTTCGTAAGTACTTTTGGGCAGTAGTACAAGACATAAGCTTAAGCTCACCACAAGGTTTTTCACCATAGATCTTCAAAATCTCACCAGATTCGAGAGGAATGCGTATGACTTTCTCGAAGCACAGAATTTCGGCACGATGAGTTGACAACCAGTCCATGCCTACTATTACATCAAAACTACCAAGATGCATGGGGATGAGATCGATAGGGAAGGTATGATCATCGAGATTCAACAAGCAGTTACGAATAATAGAACCGATCGAAATAGACTTCCCGTTAGCTACCTCTACCACGAAAGGGTCTTCTAGATTAGTGTGGGGTAAGTTAAGTAAAGGTTCAAATTTCAGTGACACGAATGACTTATCAGCTCCTGAATCAAATAATATGGATGCATAGTGGTTATTAATGAGAAACGTACCATTCACCACTTCGTTGTTGTCACGAGCCTGGTTAGCGTTGAGATTGTAGGCGCGACCTCGAGCACCTTGGTTCTGATTGCGGTTCTGGTTTTGGTTTTGGTTTTGGTTTTGGTTCTGATTTTGGTTTTGGTTACGGTTACGATTAGGGCAGTTGTTGATGTAGTGATTAGGGTTACCACACTCGTAGCATTGACCACGAGTAGGCCTGTTGTTTTGTTGGTTGGGAGCTGGGTTGTTGTTGTCTTGAGCAGCAGGAGATCGACAGACATTCACCAGGTGACCATATCTTTGACACTTAGTACAAAATCGACATGGCACCTGTGTGGGATGGTGGTTCTTGCAAGTGTTGCACAAAGGGTGAGGTCCGGTGTATGGTTTCTTGGCTGGGTTTTGGGCAGCAGGTGGAGTAGCAGCAACCATATAGTTTCTAGCCTTGCGCTTCTTGTTGCTTGAGGTCTCAGGCTTGACTTCAATTGCAGGCTGTGGAGTATCTTTGGCGACTGTCTTCTTAGTGCCCTTGCGAACGAGAGTACCGTTCTTCACATGATTATCAGTAAGAGTGGCCGCTAGACGTTTGGCTTCTTCCAGAGTTGCAGGATTTCTACCCCAAACGGTGTCCTGGATTTGCATGGGCAGACCACCGATGTACTTCTCGATGGCTACCGACAGAGGAGTAACCTTGTGTGGCAACAATAAGCTAAGCTCATGAAAGCGGGTGTTGTAGGCGAGGTTTTCCCCACTATCTTGAGCTAAGGTGTGGAACTCATCCTCAAGCTTTTTAACTTCATTGCGAGGACAGAATTCCTCTTTCATGATCTCTTTGACTTGGTCCCATGTCAAAGCAAGAGCAACCTCGGCCCCACGAGTACGCTTTTCTTCATTCCACCATGTGAGTGCTCGTTTATGGAGAACACTCATGGCGTAACGAACCTTGAAATTGTTGGGGCACTCACTGTTGATGAAGGTATTCTCAATACCCTCAAACCATTGGAGAAGTCCAGTAGCTCCTTCTTCACCGCTGAACTTTGGAGGGTTACAAGAGTTGAAATGTTTAAGGGTACAAGCTTGGGGTCCATTACCATTGCCATTGCCATTCCCGTTCCCATTGTTGTGACCATTCCCGTTGCCGTTCAATTGGATGACCTGAGCAAGTAAATTGGGAACCAGAGTTGCGATTTGCTGCGCCATTTGTTGAGAAATGATCGCAGCCAGTTGAGCATCGACCCCATTGTTGTTGTGGTTAGGAGCTTGGTCATGGTTGTGGTTATGGTTATCACCACCTTCTTCGTGGTTCTCACCATTGCTGTTGCGAGTGCTGCGACGAGGAGGCATGATCTGTAATAGACACAATGAAATGAATGAGAGTTTATATAAGGAATGTAATCATTTATTCATTAATTAAAACGAATAAACGAAAACGTTGACTTATCAAAGATTCTAAATTCTAATAACATATGAAGACATGCTTTAGCCTATAAGTGAACACTCATCCCGAGAATTCCCAGGTAGGCATCCGGGTCCCTCGTCTGATTGGGATATATGCGCAATGCCAGCCTAGACAGAAGACTCAGAATACAGGCGTTCACCCTTCCAGATTGCACGTGTTCGTTATTAAAATCTAGAACTTCGACGAGATCTCAAGGGGGTTCAGGTTAAACCTGAGGATTTTGTCCTATAAATCTAATGGTGGATCAGGATTGTAGGATTAGGGAAGCAATTAGGGTTACAAGTAGGAGAAGCAAGTACTGTTTTAGTCCCTAAGGTTATAGTCTAGATTATTTCTAATAACCTAATTCCCTATAACCAAGGCTCTGATACCAATCTGTAACACCCCAACCGATGGCGGAAACATCGGGGTGCCACGTATTGATGATTGTTTTCAGTAGCACATGGTATAATATAAATTTTAAATAATTTATTCAAACATAATATCCAAAATGTGAAATAATGTCTAAGAATTCAAATACATAACATCAAATAGCAACTTCAAAAACTTCAAATAAACTTCAAGAAAATCCTCATGCTAACTCAAGCCTCAGCTTCATTGTTACCTGAAACATGTTAATTTTGAAAGTATTTTGGGTCAACATAAGTTGGTGAGAATTACATAGGTTTTTGATGATAAAATGAATAAAATGTTGTGCAATTCATGTGTCATGTTAATCTAGCCCATATGTGAGAACATATTAGAAATAAATCGAGTGCATAATCAACCCTGCTGACTGTTATAAAATGATACATACCATACACTTATGGTCCCAATGAATATGTTATGCGATAACAAACACCCACGTAACCTTGGTAGGAGGCACGTATCCGGGTGGGATTGTCAGTCCAATAGATCTATCAATGTATACCGTCGGCTGATCAATGTTAATGATTATGCTAGAATGGTGCTTACTCTAATCATGCTCAAGACATAATGCAACATAGAAAACACATAGACACATTGATGATTGAATTGCAATGATAATGTTATAACATGTTTCACCCCAAAAATGGTGATAAATAAAAGGGGCTATGTAAACTCACCTTAGCAAATGTTAACTTGTTGAAAAGATGTGATAATTGTGTTGCCCAAAAAGATTCCAAATATTACCCTATAATGAGGTAATATATAATAAGTCTAAGTCTAATTAACTTACAAGTGTATCCTAGGGTTTCGATTTGGGGATAATCAATTGTTGAAATTTAAATTAAAATGCTTAATTAATAAAGGAAAATTGGATAATTAATGAAAGATAGTCTTTTTATAAAATTTGAATTTTGAGTGTGCACATTAAAGTGTTTGAAGCAATAAAATAATTTTTATAAAATTATTTTATTTAAAATAGATTTTTAAATCTATTTATTTATAAATAGCCAATTATTAACTTTAATATTCAAAAATACTAAAATTAAGGAATTCTTATTTTAAAAATCATATTTCTGTTCTAAATAATTAAAAATAATTTGTATAAAATTTTGGTGCAAGAATGATGAAAATTGGATTTATTATGAATTAATTATGATTAAATCTAACAAAAATTGATTAAAAATATAAAATAAATGATTTTACTGAATTAAAAATTATTTCAGTAAAGTTTAACTTTATAAAAAGTTAGGATAATTTTTGGGGAATTTAATAAAACTGTTTTGATATATAAATGGATTTTTATAAATATAATAGTATAAAAATGATTTAATTATTATAATTATTAAATAAATGAATTTCTGAAAAATAAAAATTACAAATAAAACTTTTATATCAGATTAAACAATTATAATTTTTTTAGAATTTATAAAATAGTTTTGGTATTTTAAAAGGAATTTAAAAGATTAAAAGGATTTAATATATATATATAATTGTTAAAAAGAAAAGAAAAGAAAAGAATAAAAACAATGGTCAGAGCCGGGACTCGAACCCGGGTGACCTCAGTGGGGAACCAGGATCACAACCACTTGGCCTAGGCCGGTGGTTGTGATGTTTTGCGTTTAGAAATTTATAAATACAATACGCGAATTCAGATTTATCCCCAATTCAATCACGACGAACCCTAGAATTACAATTGAATGAATCAGACAACTATAGCCCGATTAATGTTAGGGCTATTGTTGTTTGATAGCCGATGAATAAAACCCACACAAAAAAACAAACTCACAGTGATGATTTGATGATAATAGACGGGTCAAAGAAAAAGTCAATCAACGAACTCGAGAACAACAATCAGAGTATAATTGAGAGAATTGGAGGTTGAGAGAGTGTTATGAGCGAGTTGTTAAGCTACGGAATGCATCTATTTATACTGAGGATTAGGGTTAGGGTTAATTGGAAGGTTTGACTTCTTATTGAATACATACGCGTTAATTGATTAAATTGGTCAATGATTTGGTGTCAATGACGTGTAATCGTGTTGTGCAAGGCCGGTAATCATACGAGTTTGCCAAAAATAGATCAATTACGAGTTAATTTGATGGATTGATCATCAAGAAATCCCACAGTTGACTTTCCTTGTCAACTGTGAGGATTTAATTCGCGTATAAGATAATAATGTGTCCGGGTTATATCAACAAAGAAAGTCCAGCCCAGTTGGTTATGTGTGTGTGTTGCTAAGGCTTTGGCGCGGGTTCGAACCCCGGCCAGAGCAGTTTTATATTTTTTTGACATTTTAACATTCCACACACATAATATATATATAATATTAGGTTCCACAAAAGCGACAAAAATAATAAATGCGACGTATAGAATGAAACTTGACGTTTTTTATTAATGTCAATGCGTAACGTACAAGTATTAATTGCGTAATGTTACAGGTATTTCCCTTTATCTGCCAATTTTGCTCCTTCTTCCATGTAGAGTTTTTGGTTGGTTATCATTGGAGTATCAGCTGGTTTGCAGTCGACCATTCATGTTTCAGCAAGGAGATCAAGGATGTACTTCTTTTGACATATGAAAATTCCTTGCTTCGATCTCAAGACTTCAATCCCAAGGAAGTACTTAAGTCTTCCTAAATCTTTCATCTCGAACTCCTTGAGAAGATTTGATTTAAGCTTCTCCATTTATTCTTTATCATTTCCTGTGATAATCATATCATCAACATATAAAATTAAACAAGTTATGAGCTTACCTTTACGTTTGAGGAACAAGGTATGGTTAGAATTGCTTTGTTTGAACCCGTATTTCTTCATCGCCAACGTAAACCTACCAAACCATGCCCAAGGTGATTGCTTAAGACCATAGAGAGTCCTTTTTCGCCGACACACTTCTCGATTTTTGAAGTTATTTATGAATCCGGGAGGTGCATCCATATATACTTCTTCTTTCAATTCACCATGAAGGAAGAAATTCTTCACATCAAACTGATGAAGAGGCCATCCTTCATTAGCAGCACTAGATAAAAGAACACGGATTGTATCGATTTTGGCTACCGGGGAGAAAGTCTCAGAATAATCAATCCCATACGTCTGCGTGAATCCCTTGGCTACTAGTCGAGCTTTATATCTTTCTATTGTTCCATCTGGTTTGCGTTTAATAGTGAAGAGCCAAGGCTTGTTCTACAGAGTTTGGGATTTGTTAATTGAGGAGGGCAACAGTGAAGGCTTTAGCTTCTCCAGACAAATTTCCATTGGTCATATTTGCTATGGGATACCTAGTTGATCTTGTCTCCTTTATTGGAGAATATCATTTTGGAGGTACTCCTCTATTGGCTCTTGTAGGTAGTACGTATCTCTCGATTGTTTCATTTTGTTCTTCCTGTATAGATTCCTCCTGATCCTTCTGCATAACCCGTTTACTTGCTATTCTATTATTAGATGTATCATTTGAAAAATCATTATTAGTCATACTAGGAGGACTTTGTGGTTCCTCGTTGGTTTCACTATTTTCAGGTTCACCATTTTCAGGATCACCATTTTGAGGTGCAGGTGTAGGACAGGGAGATTCTTGATCAGCAGCACTAGCATGATGTGGGGAAGCAGTTGAGTCTCGTTGAGTACTGTGAGTCTCTTTGCACATAGATGAGGGAGCCCATGTTAGCCAATCCAGCGGGTCAATATGCTTCTTCTCCCCCTGACCACTGTATTGGCATGTATAGAAAAATTCAGTCTCAAGAAAATCACAGTCAAGGGTAGTATACACGTGTCGGCGTGTTGGGTTGTAACACCTATATCCTTTTTGATCGATTCCATAGCCAACAGATATGCATTTTTCTGCGCATGGGCCTAGTTTTCCTCGATCATGTTTAGGGATATGAGGTTAGACAGTACATCCAAAGACCCTTGGTGTTAAGGTCAGAGGTGGAGGAATGTTGGTGAAATCAGATAGGACTTGAATATGGGTTTTAAGGTTAAGAGCTTTGGTAGGAAGACGGTTAATTAAATATGTTAGGACAAAGAGGATTGGTGAAACCACTTTTGGAAACCTAAGTCTAATTCACTTCTGTCAAAAATATTCAAAGTATAGAACTACTGAAGAAAGAAGACAAAAGTACTGAAGAAGAAACGCATCAGAAGTTCTTGTAACACCCCAACCGATGGCGGAAACATCGGGATGTCACGTATTGATGATTGTTCAGTAGCTCATGGTAAATAATAATTCTCATTATATGATTTAGATAAATTACATACAATTGTTCTACAATAATTCATACATCAAATTGAATAAAACTATGCACACATCTTCAAGCATTAATTCAAATCCTTAAGCAAGTAGAACCTGAAACATGTTAAGTTGAAAATATTTTGGGTCAACAAAAGTTGGTGAGAATTACATAGGTTTTGATAATCGAATAAAATTGTTGTGCAATTCATGTGTCATGGCAATCTAGTCCATATGTGAAAACATACTAGAAGTAAATCGAGTGCATAATCAACCATTGTGACTGTTGTATTGTGGTACATCCCATACGCTCATGGTTCACTCGTTTATATTGCAGTAACAAACACCCACGCAACCTTTGTAGGAGGCACGTATCCGGGTGGGATTGTCAGTCCAATAGATCTATCAATGTATACCGTTTGGCTGATGAATGTTTATGCTAGAATTGTGCTTACCCTAGTCATGTTCAAGACATAATGCAACATAGAAAAACACATAGACACATTGATGATTGAATTGCATAAATGATGTTGTAACATGTTTCACCCCAAAAATGGTGATAAATAGAAAAGGGGCTATGTAAAACTCACCTTAGCAAAATGTTATATCTCGTAAAAAAAATAGAATAATGTGTTGTGAATGTATGCGAGGCGAATCCCAAAGACTCAACAACGTAGCTAGTCCAAATTGAAGAAAACGAAAAAGAAAGAATATCAAGCTTCCAATTCGCCAATTACAAGAGCTTATAATCAAAGCTTCAATTGTAGAAGTAATAGACTATAGAAGAAAGGTATGAGGGAAAGTTTAATCGGATTGAAACAATCGATTTAGAGGTGCAAAGTATAATGGGTCATAGGTGGGTTTTTATACTAGTTTTGGAGTCACTTAGCCATTAAAATTGGTCAACACCATAAAGTAAGGTTTTATGATGAATTGACTATTTGACTAAGACTTTGACTGTTTGACTAAGACTTTGACTAGGACTTTGACTATTTGACTCAAGGCTTTATTTAAAAAAAAAATAAATCTTGTATGTGAAAAAAAAAAGAATTTAGAATCATATTATTATTATTATTATTATTATTTATATACATTTATGTATGTATATAAGTTGTGAGTTAGGATAAATAAAGACTTAGACACATTTGTATAATATTAATGATAAAGGTGTAATAAAAAATATATATATATATAAGGGCTTTTTATGTATTAAAATTTTGGGGAAATTTTTGCGATGTTACAGTCTCCCCTACTTTTGGAAACTTCGTCCCGAAGTTTATTGAAAACACAGGGTTGAAGGTGATTGGGTAGAAATTAGGACAAGGGTGGTTTGGGAAGTTTCGAGTTAAGGCATGACATAAATTTATAGGTAACAGAATAAACTGTTTTGAATAATTTGGGTAAGAGTTTTGATATGTGTGAGTTTTAAGGGTTGGATTAGGTTCATCTGAAATAGCAAGGGGAATAAGAATCTTAAGTTTTAGGAGTCCTAAAAGGAATGAGTTGATGGACTATTGAAAGACTAAATGAACTACAAGATAACTAAGGTTTATAATTGGTCAACTACCGAAAACCTTGATAGAATTTCACACTACCTTAACGTACCTGTAAATTCATGATTACGTTCCGGACCGCAATCACCAATTTACCTTACATTAGGGTTTTGTGTCCTTCTATAACTCTAGACACACATGTAAAATAATATGATTAACCATGTATCCAAAAATGAGTCCAACTGTTAAGCAGGAAAAAGACTTCTACAAGTCAGTGAGTAGGAACCTCTACCGATTGTTGAGCAGGTATGATAGCCTCTACCAGTCGTTGAGCAGGTTGTAGGGCCTCTACCGACTGTTGAGCAGACATGATGACCTCTACCAATCGTTGAGTAGGTTATTTTGTACTCTACTAACTGTTGAGCAAGTACTTCATCCTCTATCAGTTGTTTGATTAAGTGTACCAATTATTACACACATGAATTGCAAATTGATAATATGTACATGTAAGCAATCAAGTATCAAGTATAGCATACGAGTTGTAATAGAGTTGCCCTAGATAAGGTTAATGACTCTAGGTGTGTCTATAGTAAATAGTTTATATTCCATGAATTCTAGTTTCAAATGTTCAAATAAGGCAAATAGTCGAATCCTCATGTATAACTAAGGATTATGTTTGATGCAACACACAATCAAGTTTCAATAGTTTGGTTATCATGGGTAACTAGCTCATGTGTGAGAAGGTGAAGGATATGAATTTAGTTCTTGAGAGGATGATGAAAAATTCTTGAAGCAGAATCAAAGTTGTGAGAGATAGTGAATGTGAAGATAGTTGATAAAGAGTTTATTTTATAGTATGGAGATTATATGATTTGGGTAGGGTGTTGGATATTTAAAAAATGGCTAAGATGGTAAGATGAAGTGTGATTGTGAAATCCATGAGATTGATTTAAGCTGTAAAATTTTGAGATTTTAGAGCTTAGTTAAGGAAAGTGAATGTAATCATCTATTCATTAATTAAAACGAATAAATGAAAACGTTGACTTATCAAAGATTCTAGATTCTAATAACACAGTGAAGACATGCTTTAGCCTATAAGTGAACACTCATCCCGAGAATTCCCAGGTAGGCATCCGGGTCCCTCGTCTGATTGGGATATATGCGCAATGCCAGCCTAGATAGAAGACTCAGAATACAGGCGTTCACCCTTCCAGATTGCACGTGTTCGTTATTAAAATCTAGAACTTCGACGAGATCTCAAGGTGGTTCAGGTTAAACCTGAGGATTTTGTCTTGTTAGTCTAAGAGTAGATCTTGTGATGGAGAACAATCTTCTTGTAGGGACTAAAGTAGGGATAAGAAGTAGGATGGAGATAGAGAATAGAAACAAGTAGGGTTGCAAGTAAAAGGAGCAAGTACTGATTATAATCCTATGGTTATAGACTAGATTATTTTTCTAATAACCTAATTCCCTATAACCAAGGCTCTGATACCAATCTGTAACACCCCAACCGATGGCGGAAACATCGGGATGTCACGTATTGATGATTGTTCAGTAGCTCATGGTAAATAATAATTCTCATTATATGATTTAGATAAATTACATACAATTGTTCTACAATAATTCATACATCAAATTGAATAAAACTATGCACACATCTTCAAGCATTAATTCAAATCCTCAAGCAAGTAGAACCTGAAACATGTTAAGTTGAAAATATTTTGGGTCAACAAAAGTGGGTGAGAATTACATAGGTTTTGATAATCGAATAAAATTGTTGTGCAATTCATGTGTCATGGCAATCTAGTCCATATGTGAAAACATACTAGAAGTAAATCGAGTGCATAATCAACCATTGTGACTGTTGTATTGTGGTACATCCCATACGCTCATGGTTCACTCGTTTATATTGCAGTAACAAACACCCACGCAACCTTTGTAGGAGGCACGTATCCGGGTGGGATTGTCAGTCCAATAGATCTATCAATGTATACCGTTTGGCTGATGAATGTTTATGCTAGAATTGTGCTTACCCTAGTCATGTTCAAGACATAATGCAACATAGAAAAACACATAGACACATTGATGATTGAATTGCATAAATGATGTTGTAACATGTTTCACCCCAAAATTGGTGATAAATAGAAAAGGGGCTATGTAAAACTCACCTTAGCAAAATGTTATGTCTCGTAAAAAAAATAGAATAATGTGTTGTGAATGTATGCGAGGCGAATCCCAAAGACTCAACAACGTAGCTAGTCCAAATTGAAGAAAACGAAAAAGAAAGAATATCAAGCTTCCAATTCGCCAATTACAAGAGCTTATAATCAAAGCTTCAATTGTAGAAGTAATAGACTATAGAAGAAAGGTATGAGGGAAAGTTTAATCGGATTGAAACAATCGATTTAGAGGTGCAAAGTATAATGGGTCATAGGTGGGTTTTTATACTAGTTTTGGAGTCAATTAGCCATTAAAATTGGTCAACACCATAAAGTAAGGTTTTATGATGAATTGACTATTTGACTAAGACTTTGACTGTTTGACTAAGACTTTGACTAGGACTTTGACTATTTGACTCAAGGCTTTATTTAAAAAAAAAAAAAAATCTTGTATGTGAAAAAAAAAAGAATTTAGAATCATATTATTATTATTATTATTTATATACATTTATGTATGTATATAAGTTGTGAGTTAGGATAAATAAAGACTTAGACACATTTGTATAATATTAATGATAAAGGTGTAATAAAATATATATATATATAAGGGCTTTTTATGTATTAAAATTTTGGGGAAAATTTTGCGATGTTACAGTTCTGATGTTCAAACCAGACAGTTCACTGAAGAACTACTGAAGACAAACTACTCATCAGTAGTTTGTCATTCATCAGTACTTGTTCAAGAATCTTTTCACCGCCTTATGTTTCAGTAGTTTATTAGTTTAGTATTACTTAAACTTTTTTGTACGAGTTCTAAGATTGCAACTTGTTGCAACTTGTTTCTGAACTTGCTTTTTGGCAAGGTTCATGTATATGTAAGTCTATAAATAGATGGGTTCATCCCTCTGTTTTAGACATTGATTTTTAATACAGAAATCCTTCAAAGCTTATCACTGTTATTTCCATTTCATTTACTGAGAATCTGTTTAAGTATTCATTCTCATTCAATACTTAGATTCTCATTAAATTCTTGTCTTTAGTTTTCTCAAACATCCAGGGGGAGTAATAACTCCTGTTGATAAGTGTAGCTTTAACTTAAAACATTCCGCTGTGCTAAAACTGATAAAGAACTTGCTAAACACTTAAGTGTTCACTAGCAAGTTCATACAAAGAGCAATATTGATCCAACAATTGGTATCAGAGCACTGGTTTATCTGATCACATATCAATCTAACACATTGAGAATCAGACACAGGCTCTTATTGATATTCAATAAAGGATTAAAAGTTCACTTTTATCAACATCCATCACTTTAAGAGATATTTGACAAGTCAATACTCTTTAAAATGGATCCTCATAATACTGGTTCTGCCAATAAACCTGCTATGCTAGTAAGAAATGAATACAATATATGGAAAAGGAGAATGGCACATACATTATCACAGACCAACACTGGTTGCTAGAAATCTGTGATATATGGTCCTCACAAACTAGTAAATATCAATCTTGAAACTAAAGAACAGTTTGGAGGAACTGAAGAGGTGATTGCCAACACCAGAGAAATCCTGGCTCAACAATATGAAACTTTTGCTCACATAAATGGGGAAACTTTAACTCAACAATTTGAAAGATTCTCCTCATTAATATCTGAGCTAAAATTAAATGGTCAGACCTACATAACTGTATCTATGCTTCATAGATTTTTAAGGTCTTTACCTGAAAAATGGGAAACATACTCTATAGTCTTAAGATCTTCACCAGACTTTAGCTCCCTCACTCTTACAAAACTACATGGGAGATTACTTACTTTTGAAAGAGAAATTGATTAAAAGAAAAGGTTACAAAGTTCTGGTAAAACCGCTGATGACTATCTACCAGGTAGTACAGCACTATTAGGACAAGACTCACCAACTTGTTCAAATAGTTTTGGATCTTTTGACCATATTGACATAACTGTTGGGATCTCATCTGAAAGATCATTCCCAGGTTATGACAATGATGATTTTAGTTAAACTGCTGATAACATGTGTTTTATCATGGATGATTTAAAAAATTTCAGCAGTGATGACTTGGAAGAAATGGATATTCTACACCAACTGGCCATGTTGAGTATAAAAACAAACAAATTTTACAAAAGGTCAGGAAGGAAATTTCCAGGACTCAACAGTTCCACAAAAATTGGTTTTGACAAATCTAAACTTAGATGTCACAAGTGTCAAAAGTTGGGACACTTTGCTAGAGAGTGTAGAAGCTCTAGCTTTAACCAATCTCAGTCTGGAAATAATTTTAACCCCAGTTATAACAGGAATAATCGAACACAGTGGAGTGCACATTTTGTACAGGCACAAGCTCCACAAATCCAATATGTGCCACAAGTACAATATGTACAGATGCCTGCTCAACAGATGCAGAGGCAACAATCAATCCCTCCCATTCCAGCTGCTCAACAACCTCCACAGTCTCAGCAACCCTCACAGCAAAGCTTGTTCACCTCAGGGTATGTTGACTAGAGCAGTCTTCCTTTTGACACCACAGAGTGTAATCCTGATGCAAACAACAAAATGTTTGACATCAACTGGGGAGAACCTGATAATGGCAGAAAGAATTTTGCCTTAATGGCATTTGAGGGCTGCACCTCAAAATCTGCCCTGTCTCAGGTATCAAAAGAATCTTTAACAAAACTTTGTTCAACTTCATGTAAAGAATCTTTTGCTCTCATAAGAGAGACCAATGTGCACTTACAAGGCAAAGCAAATGACTTTGAGAGAAAATTCACTCAGATGAAATGTGATTTAGAAAGAAAACTTGCTGCAAAGACAAAAGAAATTCTAAATTAACTAACAATGCTATTGAAACCCAAGCACAACTTAAAATCATGATAGATGACCTAAGAAATGTCAGAATAGAGCTTGCTGACACCAAGGTCACTTGTGAAAAATGGGTAGAATCTTGTAAGGGGTACCAACTGTTGCTAAACAAACAAAGTGCTTCAAATGTTAGGTTTGGCATAGGGTACAATCACACTGAAACGCCAACAGATTTTCCCCCCAAAACTACTGAAGATGGGAGAAAAATTGTTTCATGTGAAACTTTTGAAGAGAAAGAATGCACATCTTTCAATGAAAACTTTCTAAAAACTCACAAAGAAAGTTCTTCAGAAGTACTGATAAAATCTGACTTTAAGCCATCAGTAGTTTCATCTACATCAGGAGTTGAGAACCTGAAAACTACTGATGACCTAAAACCAATCAAAACAATCAGAAACTTGTCTTTAAAAGAAAAGACAAAAGAATGTGAAATCTGTGGTCTGTTCAACCACAAGACAGAATTTTGCAGATACATAAAAGGTATTAAGTACAACAAGAAAATTCAACAACTGGTTGTGGGAAAACAAATCAGTAATGATTATGAAGAAACTTTTTATCCCAAGAAACAACAACCAGAAAACACCTTTTCTCAGAAAAAGACAAAATCTCAACAAAAATCTTTTTCTCAAAATTCTCTTTCAGTAGTTAGACCTAAATCATCAGCAGTTTCACAAACTGCTGAGATTAAAGATCTCATGAACATGGTACAACTACTGATGACCAAGGTTGATGGTGGTCCTCAAAAGGATACCATCGTTGCTCTTAATGAAAAATCCATTGCCAAAAAGACATGGATTCCTCAACCTGGTCAAGAACAAACTGTTAATGTTCTCAAGAGCAAACCCAAAGCCAAACTGGCTTGGGTTCCTAAATCTAACTAATTTGCTACTTTGTGTAGAGGGTTTCCAGAGGCTTAAATAGCATTTGGTATGTGGGCAGTGGAGGCTCAATGCACATGACAGGATGCAGATACCTGATAAACAATTTTATCAGTCAAAGAGAAGGATCTGTATCCTTTGGGAACAATGCTAAGGGATATGTGCTAGGACATGGCAATGTCTCCTCTGGCAAAATACAGTTTGATAAGGTCAATCTGGTTGAAAACCTTGAGTACAACTTGCTAAGTGTGTCTCAAATGTGTGATAAAGGATATTCTTCCTTTTTCACAAAGACAGCATGCAAGATCATATCACCAGAAGGCCAGAAGTTGATAGAGAAGATCATTGAAGATCATACTTTGTTGATAGCCAAAAGATGTGGCAATGTCTATGCAGTGGACATTGAAAAAGGACAAAGTACTAAACAACACTGCCTGTTTCTTCTCAAAGGCATCAACTTCAGAGACTGATCTCTGGCACAGGAGACTTGGCCATGTGATTTTTAAAACCATAAATAAAGTCACAAAAATGGGCTTTCAGAGGTCTACCTTTGAAAGTATACCAGTGTCAAGAACACTGTGTATCCTGTTTGAAGGGAAAACAGCATAAGTCCTCCTATAAGTCTATTGAAAAATAAAAAACAACTACATGTCTTCAACTACTCCATATAGACTTGGTAAGAAGAAGTACTGCTTGGTCATCATTGATGACTATTCAAGATTTACATGGGTATTCTTCTTATTTTCCAAGGATGAGGCAGCTGAAATCATCAAGTTCTTCATTCTACAGGTAGAGAAACAATATTCTCTATCTGTCAAAACCATTAGAAGTGATACTGGGACAGAGTTCAGGAACAAAACTCTGGATGAATTCTGTTTTTCTAAAGGGATTATTAGACAATTCAGTGTTCCCAGAACTCCAGAACAAAATGGTGTGGTAGAAAGGAAGAACATAACACTGATTGAAGCAGCAAGAACTATGTTAACTGATTCAGGCCTACCATTGTATTTCTGGGCTGAAGCAGTTAACACTGCATGTTATGTTCAAAATAGAGTCCTTGTCAACAAGAGACACTCCAAGACTGCCTACGAAGTTCTTCATGGCATAAAGCCCCTTATCTCCTTTTTCAGGGCTTTTGGATGTCAATGTTTCATTCTAAACATTAAAGACTCTATTTCAAAGTTTGCTGCCAAAGTTGATTCAGGTTATTTTCTTGGTTATTCTTCCACTAGAAAAGCCTACAAGGTTTTTAATTCAAGAACCAAGATAGTAGAAGAAACACTGAATGTCAAGTTCAATGAGTCAAAACACACTCTTACTTCATCTAAACCTACTTATTATGGTGATCAGAGGTTTGATGATGAGGATCCAACACCATAGACTCCTCAAACAGTCATTTAGTCAACTTCCAAACCATCAGAAGTTTCAAAAACTTCTGATTCAACAACTGCTGATGTACATACTCAAACATCTGCTTCAGCACCTACAACTACTGAAGACACTGAAACTGCTGAACCAGACATTATAAACCTCAGTGGTTTGTTTGATGAAGTACAAGAGCCACCTACACCTGTCAGTGGTTTACAACAACTGATTGAACACAAAGATCATCCATTTGAACAAATCATGGGTAATATTGCATCAGGTGTTCTTACAAGAAACCAGCTTTCCAACTTTTGCCTCTTCTCAGCATTCATTTCTCAGTTGGAACCTAAAAAGTACCAAGAATCCCTCAAAGACAACAATTGGGTGCAAGCCATGCAAGATAAGTTGCTTCAATTCAAAAAGCAACAGGTTTGGGAAATCTGTCCCTTACCATCAAACAAGCAACCAATTGGCACAAGATGGGTTTTTAGGAACAAACAAGATGAGGCTGGTATGATTATAAAGAACAAGGCAAGACTGGTAGTACAAGGTTACTCTCAAGAACAAGGAATTGATTATGATGAAACATTTGCTCCAGTTGCAAGGCTTGAAGCCATCAGGGTATTTCTGGCCTATGTCATTTCCAACAAAATCAAAGTTTTTCAAATGGACGTTAAAAGTGCATTTTTGTATGGAAAAATAAAAGAGGAAGTGTATGTCTGTCAGCCACCTGGGTTTGAGGATCCTTCTCATCCTGAGTGGGTGTACAAGCTAGACAAAGCTCTTTATGGGCTCAAACAGGCTCCAAGAGCCTGGTATGAAACACTTTCTAACTTTTTGCTCAAAAATAACTTCACAAGAGGCTCCATTGATAAAACTCTTTTCATAAAAAATGTTGGAAATCATGTATTACTTGTTCAAATATATGTTGATGATATCATATTTGGTTCAACAAACACAAAATTGTGTGATGAATTTAAGAAACTCATGCAATCAAAATTTGAGATGAGTACAATGGGAGAACTGCAGTACTTTCTGGGACTGCAGATTAAACAACAAACAAATGGAACTTTTATACATCAATCAAAATATGTTAAAGAATTATTGAACAAATTTTCTTTACAAGACTGCAAATCATGTTCCACTCCTATGACACCAACCACACAAGTTGAACCAGATGATCAAGGAAAACAGGTTGATCAAACCATGTATAGATGTATGATAGGTTCCCTTTTATATCTAACTGCTTCTAGACCAGATATTATGTTTTCAACATGTGTTTGTGCTAGATATCAATCAGCTCCTAGGGAATCACATCTCATTGCAGTCAAAAGAATCTTCAGATATCTGAAAGGAACTCCAACACTTGGAATTTGGTATCCTGCTTCAAGCAATACCAAGTTATCAGCTTTTTTAGATAGTGACTATGCAAGGTGTAAAATGTCAAGAAAATCAACATCTGGTGGTTGTCAATTCTTGGGAAACTGTCTAGTGTCCTGGAAATCAAAGAAACAAACATCTGTTGCAACTTCAACTGCTGAAGCTGAATACATTGCAGCTGCAAGTTGTACATCACAGATACAATGGCTCCAGTACCAACTTCTTGATTATGGAATCAAAGAGACCAAGACACCATTGCTTGTAGACAGGAAATCTGCCATTAGCATCATTCAAAATCCTGTTCAGTTTTCAAAAACTAAACATATTGAAATCAGGTATCATTTCATAAGAGATTGCTATGAAAAAGGCAAGATTGAAGTGAAACATGTAGCAACAGCTAATCAAATAGCTGACATATTCACTAAACCCCTTGACACATCAACATTTCAGAAGTTAGTATCCATGCTTGGGATGCTAAATTTGTAAGTGTTTCTTTTTATTTTTCTGCACATATTTTCATTTTTCACTTACATCTGTTTTTAAGTCTGAAAACTTCTGGAAAAAAAAAAGGAGAGAAACTACTGATGAACAAAACATCAGTATGGGAATATTTTCTGAAAAATGATTAACTTCTGATAAAATAACCTTCAGAAGTTATGAATAAAGTATTTATAAAACATTCTCATCAGTTGTTAACAAACTACTGAAGAGAAAGTGGGAACTACTGATGATAATTGTTCTTCATCAGCAGTTTGGTCAAAAAGGGTAAATCAGACTTTTCCCACATCAGAAGTTTGACCTAGGCGGTTATAAACTTCTGATAAATACCTTTTCCAACACTTATCCTTTCAAAAAGCAAAAATTCCCTCCATCTCTCTCACAAAACACTCTCAAGACCTAAACCTGCAAAAGCACTGTTCGATCCACACACACACAAACCACATGGCTCTAATACTGAAACAGGGACACAATCAAAGAGGCTACTTCGAAAAACTTGAAGCCTGGTCCCAATACGACGAAATCATTGATTTGGTCGTCAAATCCCAATACTTCACCGCCCTCACCATCGACCCTCCAATCCACACTGAAACTCTAAATGAGTTTTGGGCAAACGCAGAGACGGTGACGGTGAACGACAAAGTGATCTCCCTCAACTCAACCATCCAAGGGAGAAGAATGGCAATCACACCGGCTACTTTGGCGATTAGGCTGGGTTTGGATGATGTAAACGCCCCAGACCAATTTCCAAACTCTGAGATTCACTTAACCATGACAGAGTGTGGTTACCAAGGTACTCTCTCACATGCTACAATTTTTAAGAAATATTTTGAACCAAAGTATAAACTGTTGTTTCATTATATTATTATGTGTTTGAGTCCAAAAACTGGATCTTATGATCAGATGCCCTCAACTTTTCAACCTATTTTTCATTCCATAGTGAATGAAACAAAATTCAGGGCATCATCACTTTTCTTTAATGAGTTGGTGTTACATCATCTCAATACTAAAAAGAAGTTTTTGTTGTACCCAAGATTTATTATGCAATGCATAATAAAAGAACTTGGAGAAGAGGTGCTTATGGGTAAAACTACAACTTTAAACCCTTTGTCCTCACAAGCATACTCAAGGCACAACAAACCGGCTGCCTGGCCAGAAGATGACCAAGGGGAACCAGAAACAGTCCCCATGGAACCCTCATCTTCCAAACCCTCACCCCCAAAGGCCAAGAAACCCAAGCAACAAAAACAAAAACCCACCAACCCAAAAAGAAAGGCAGTTCAGGAGGTTGAGATGCCTGAACTTGCTAATGTGCAATCTGCACTTGATAAAGATGTGACTGAAACATCTTCTCAGTCTCATCCATCTCAAACCCCACCAAGAGCACCAATAACAATCCTTTTCAAAAGAAAGAAATTCAAGAAAACAATCCCAATAGACCCTTCTTTTGAAACTCCTGAACCCAGAGCCCAAACTACTGAACCAGCACCCCAAACTTCTAAACCAGAAATTGAAATTGCCAAGCTTCTCTCTGGGCTAAAAGAGATAATCCCATCCGAACATGTCAGTCCCCAACAACCACATCAAACAGGGGACATAGCTTCAGAACTTGACATGGATGTGGACACGCAAAGCCCTAACCCAAGAGATAAGGATGAACCAGGGTCTCTAAGCCCAAACTTAGAAACTCTAGGTACATTTGAGGCTGCTACTACTCATATACCACCCAGTGGTGGATCTGAGGAAAGAAGTAACATTGCTAAGACCTCATTTGTGGCAACTACTGATGAAGGCTTAATGCCTGATGTAGGAAATCCTCTGAACCAAGAAAAAGAGGTACATGAGACAACTGAGTTGGGCTCAGCTCATGATGTAACTGATACTGTCCTCATTGAGGATGTAATCAGGGATTCAGATGATTCCATTGATTTGGATGATGATTCACAACCAAACATTGAATTGACGGCTGCTACTGAAGGTCCTGCACCTGGTGTATCTAAGCTCAAAGAGCTGGTCACACCAGATCAGGTTATAGTCCACTTGATCCCTGATTCCCCTAAAGTGGCATCTTCTGTACAACAAGAAGATCACCCCAAAACACACCCCTCACTACAAATGCCTACCCAATTCCCTAGGTCAACAAGCATAGACTTGAACCAACTATGCAGCCCAGATGGTCCCTTATACCATATGATGAACACACCTATAACCAATCACTTCAGAACCTACACAGCTGCTTTGGAGCTGTCAGTCAAGAACCAATTTGAAGTGATCAAGACAAAAATGAACGATCTGTCCAACAAAATTGACCACAATTCAAAACAGATCGCCATTCTCACTGGTACTTTCTCTCAACCTTCCAAACTCAAACTTGATGAATCCAAAAAGGGGGAGAAAACTAAGGAACCAAGGGAGTCATTCGAAGCCAAAATAAGAGCAAGAGTGGCTCTCCAAGAAAGAGAACTCAAAGACAAAGCCAGAAGACAAAAACTGGCTCAACAATTTGGTGTCTCTGAACAAGAAATTGAAGAAGCTGAAACATCCCAAGGCCATAATGAAGAAACTTCTGATGCTGATGAAAGTTCTGATGATGACTCAGAAAGTACTGAAGACAATCCTTCAGTAGTTGACAAACCTTCAGTAGTTGTCAACACATCAAAAGTTAACACTTCCAATATACAACCAATAGAACAGCCTTCCAAACCAATTGAACAAACTCAACCAACTCCTGTTCCAAGGCCTACAACTACCACTACCACAATGACTGTACTAAACCCTTCTCCAATCTCTGAATCAAAGGAACTTCTTGAGAAGAGTTTAGTTGCAGCCCAAAGAAAAGCCAAGGAAGATCAGGTATGGAATACTTTGGAAGCAAGGGATGACTTAAGCCTCAATGAAAAATTACAGGCTTATGGAGCAGAGTTACAAAGGCAGGCTAACCTTGAAAAAATTGCTGAAGAAGACAAATGACAACAACTGGTGTCTTACATTACAATGAACAGCAAGACTAAAGCCTTTTCACTGAAAGGACTCTCCATGGATGAGCTGACAAGAAGAGCTCAACTTGTTGCAGACAAACTTGCAACAAACAAAGATGAGAAAGCCAAGAGAGCTGAGATGATTGAAGAACTGGTAGCAAATAACTATGGTTCAAAAGCCTCTGTGTCAAGATGGAAAGAAGAAAGACTACTAGACACATACAAGAAGTACAAGGCTTCCAAGGCTGCTAATCTAGAGAAGTTCAAAACTTCTGAAGTATCAACTTTAGTAGTTAGAACTTCTGGTGTTAAAAGACCAGCTACCAAGAAGAAAACAGAGGACAATACAAAGACTGACTTCAAGATGGTACTACTAGAAGGAAACACAATAGTCCATTCAGACTTTGATATTGAAGAAAAGCCTCTGTTAACACAGTTCAAGGATCCTTCTACATTTGCCTACCAAATCCAGAAGACCATCAAAGACAAACAACACACTAAGGTAGTTACTGAACATCACTTACCAACTTTCCAACTACTTTATGTGATGCAACAAGAAGAAAGAAGTGAATCCCACTTGAGAGTCACTGAAATTGAAAACATCCAACACTCAGGAACTTCCCAAGGGACCAGCATGGTTCCCTATACTTCAGACTTTGACAAGTCTAAAGTGCTGATCATCAGATGGTCCTTTACTGATGACAACTTAGTATTAGTGACAAGGAGAGATCTTACAAGCAAGGCCTACAAGTCCATGAATGAACTGAAGAAATTATCAACTCAGGACTTGCTTACAATTCAACATCTGGAACCTCAAAGGGGATCTCTCACTGATGAGCAGCTTAATCAATTGAAGAATTCCATGTTCAAGGAAATATGGAAGATTGTGAATGACAGAAGAAAACCATAAAGAATTAGAAAAGGTTTTGGCTTCATCAATCCAGGGGGAGATTGTTAGGACAAAGAGGATTGGTGAAACCACTTTTGGAAACCTAAGTCTAATTCACTTCTGTCAAAAATATTCTAAGTATAGAACTACTGAAGAAAGAAGGTACAAGTACTGAAGAAGAAATGCATCAGAAGTTCTGAAGTTCAAACCAGACAGTTCACTGAAGAACTACTGAAGACAAACTACTCATCAGTAGTTTGTCATTCACCGCCTTATGTTTCAGTAGTTTATTAGTTTAGTATTACTTTAACTTTTTGTACGAGTTCTAAGATTGCAACTTGTTGCAACTTGTTTCTGAACTTGCTTTTTGGCAAGGTTCATGTATATGTAAAGTCTATAAATAGATGGGTTCATCCCTTTGTTTTAGACATTGATTTTTAATACAGAAATCCTTCAAAGCTTATCACTGTTATTTCCATTTCATTTACTGAGAATCTGTTTAAGTATTCATTCTCATTCAATACTTGGATTCTCATTAAATTCTTGTCTTTAGTTTTCTCAAACATCCAGGGGGAGTAATAACTCCTGTTGATAAGTGTAGCTTTAACTTAAAACATTCCGTTGTGCTAAAACTAATAAAGAACTTGCTAAACACTTAAGTGTTCACTAGCAAGTTCATACAAAGAGCAATACTGATCCAACAAAATATGTGGCAGTCGCAACAGCTTCTGGCGAAAAAGACGTGGGAACTTGAGACTCAATTAAAAATGCCCGTGTGATTTCTAAAAGAATACAGTTCTTTCGTTCAACAGTACCATTTTGTTCAGGAGTATAGGGGCATGCTTTTTGGTGAATTATTCTTTTGTTTTGACAAAATTGTTTCATAGACTCATTGACGTATTCTTCGCCATTGTCTGATCTAAGAACTTGAATATTAGGTTTAAATTGAGTTTGTATCATAGTATAAAAGATAGTAAATTTTTCAAAGACTTCAGATTTATGTTTCAAAGAATAGATCCATGTAATACGAGTACAATCATCAATAAATAAAACAAAAAAAATGAAAATTTTGTCCCCCATTAACCTCTGCGGGACCCCACACATCAGAATGATTTAAAGAAAAGGGAGTTTCAACTCTAGTATTATTTAAACGATACGTATGTCTGTGGCTTTTAGCTAAGACACAGGTCTCACAATGTAAAGTTTTATTGGTAGGAAAAAGTTTTGGAAATAAAATATGTAAATTGCTACTAGACGGGTGCCCTAATCTCCTATGCCAAAGCCAGGCTTTTCTATGTGTAGATCCATGAGCTAGCATCACATGTCCCCGTTGAGTCACTTCATCCACATAATATAATCCTGACCGTTCAGTGTCACGCCCAATGATCATTCCCGTCCTGATATCCTGAAGAATACAAAAGGTTGGATGCATCTAGACGGTGCAATTTAACTCTTTTGTAATGTGGCTAATGGATAGCAGTTTATGTGACACGGATGGAACATAGAGGCAATTCCTTAGTTTTAAAGTTGGAGATATTTCAATAGTACCTCCTCCTTTAATAGGAACGCCCCCCCCCCCCTGCAGTTTTAATGTTATTGATCCTAGGTTTAGTTTTAGAAATAATATCATATTTATCATAGGTCATGGTGTCAGTGGCACCAAAGTCAAAGATCCATGATTCGTTAGTTTTAGTGCAATATTGAGCTATATTAGCCTGCCAAGCACTTAAATTTTTATATTTTAAAAAACCGTTTTTATTTTTTCTTTAAAAACTAAAGGTATTACAACCCCTGTTTTTATTTTTTCTCTTTAAAAAACAAAGGTCTTTTAATTTTTTAGCCGAAGGTTTTTTATTAAACCCACTTTTTGGTTTGAATTTTTTTTTTCGTATAAGTGATGATCCCAAGTCAACTTTGTGACTTATCTCATCCACACTTTTTTTTACTGTAAAAAGATTCAGTACCTCGAGATTTAAAACATTGTGTTTGTTTAATAATTGATGAAGATGATCCCAAGTTATTATTAGGATTCATCCCATCCACACATCTTTGGTTAAAAGGTGAGTGATTTTCCATGATTTGTTTATAGAACCGATGGTGGGTTTTGTTTATACCCATTCCCTTCCCTTCATCTTTGTCCAAGTTCCTAGTCTTTTCATCTTTGTTCACTGAATCAAAAAATATTGGGGGAAAAATTTAGGGTTACAGATTAGATTTGAGGTTAAACCCTCAATCCGGTTACCTCCATCCATAGCATCTTATCCCAGCCGCCCCCTGCCATGCCTCCAAAGGCTTCTTCGTCGCCGTCGTCTTTCACGTTGGTAGCTCTTTCTTTGTTGCTCGTGGCTACAACAACTTTTCCTTTATCCTGTCCAGTCCCCTTGGTTCCCTTCTTGTGACCATCGTTCCACCATTCAGGGTACCCCACGATCCTGAAGCACTCCTCTTGGTGTGCTTGGACATACCGCAATGGATGCATTTTAGATGGGTTTTGTCAGGTTTTTGTGGCTGTGGCCGGCGAGTACGTTTCGCCACAAGACCAGTCCTGTTAGGCTTTGCTGGTTCAGTGGCTACGAGTCAGCTGCCGCCCCTGTTGGTTCATCCTTTGGTGTGATCCCTAATATTTTCTGATGATTTTCCTCTTTTCTTATTGTTGCATAAGCTTCTTCTGCAGAGGGAAGAGGATCGAGACGGAGTATTTCCCGTTTCACAGGTTCATACTTCCGATCTAAAGAACTCAGAAATTGAAACAATTTCTGTTCGGATCTGATTCGAGTGTAAGTTTGGATGTCTTTCGGGCACTTCATCGGGTTCGGGTCAATCCTTTCAATTTCCCCCCATATACCTTATAGACTGATCCAAAGGTTTTCAAGGGGAATATTATTCTATTTGATTGCATTGACTCTTACATGGAGATTGAAGGTTTGTAACTTATCTTTTCCACTACTATAAGTGACCACCAGGGCGTCCCACAATGTCTTAGCAGTGGGAAACTCGGTGAGGTTGTTGGCAAGTGCTGGTTTGATGTTTTGAATTAATCATGAAAAAACAACCAAGTCATCTTGTTCCCATTGTTCGTAAGTTTCATCAGTTAGGCTTGATGGGTTTGTGGTTAAATGTTTGAGCAGCGCTTTTGACTTACCACCTATGGCCACCCGGATCATCCGGGTCCATAAAGCGTAGTTTTGGCTGTTTAGTTTGAGGTTAATATGCAGGTTGTCGGACAGTTTTGGATTTTGTGGCTAAGTGCTTTGAGGATTGAAACCATCCTTAAACAATTTGGCTAGTTGGAGGGCTAAATCCGAACCAGAGTTACCATCTTCGGACATGACAGCCCTGTTAGGACAAAGAGGATTGGTGAAACCACTTTTGGAAACCTTAGTCTAATTCACTTCTGTCATTTTGGCTAAGTATAGAAGTACTGAAAAGAAAACAAAGAACTGCTGAAGAGAAGATAAGAGAAGTGCTGAAGAAGAAACTTCATCAGAAGTTCTGAAGTCCAAACCAGACAAGTTCACTTCAGAAGTACTGAAGACAAACTACTCATCAGTAGTTTGTCATTCATCAGCACTTAGCATCAGATATTTTCCACCGCCTTTTTGCATCAGTAGTTTATTGTTTATTATTACTTTTAGCTGTTTTTGTTTGTTTCAATGTTGCAACTTGTGCAACTTGTTTCTGTTGTTTCTGTACTTGCTTTTTGGGCAAGATACATGTATGTAAACGTCTATAAATAGGAGGCTTCAACCTTCTATTATAGACATTGATTTTAATAGAAAAATCCTTCAAACACTATCACTGTTCTATTCCATTTCTGTATTTATTGTGAATCTGTCTAAGTATCTAATTCTCATTTACTGCTTAGATTCATAATAAATACTTGTCATTTATTAGTTTCAATCATCAAGGGGGAGTAATAACTCTTCCTTAGTATAAAAAGTGTTGCTTTAACTTATACATTCCGCTGTGCTAATAATCTGATACACAAGGGCTTGCTAAACACTTAAGTGTCAAGATAGCAAGTTCTTACTTAGCAAAAAGAGCAAACTGATCCCAACAATTGGTATCAAAGCATTGGTTTATCTGATCACATATCAATCTAACAAATTGAGAATCAGACACAAAGCTCTTATTGATATTCAATAAAAAGATCAAAAGTTCACTTTTTATCAACATCCATCACTTAAAAGAGTCATCTGACAAATCTATACTCTTTAAAATGGATCCACATAATACTGGTTCTGCCACTAAACCTGCCATGCTTGTGAGAAATGAGTACAACATATGGCAAAAGAGAATGGCACATACCTTGTCACAAACCAACACAGGTTGTTGGAGATCTGTGATATATGGTCCTCACAAACCAGTAAATGTTAATCTTGAAACTAATGTTAAGGTCCCTAAGGACCCTAAAGAATATACAGATGATGATTTCCTAAAACTTGAGCTAGATGCAAAAGCATTCTCTATGTTGGCAATGGCTCTCCCAAATGAGATATACTCTGGCCTTTTACATTGTGAAAGTGCCAAAGAACTCTGGGATTGTCTTAAAGAACAGTTTGGAGGAACTGAAGAGGTGATTGCCAACACTAGAGAGATTTTAGCTCAACAATATGAGACATTTGCTCATATTAATGGGGAAACTTTAACTCAACAATTTGAAAGATTCTCCTCATTAATATCTGAGCTAAAGTTAAATGGTCAGACCTATACAACAGTGTCTATGCTACATAGATTTTTAAGGTCTTTACCAGACAAATGGGAAACATACTCCATTGTTTTAAGATCCTCACCAGATTTTAGCTCCCTCACTCTTACAAAACTCCATGGGAGATTACTTACTTTTGAGAGAGAAATTGATCAAAAGAAGAAATTACAATCATCTGGTAAAACTGTTGATGACTACCTACCAGGTAGTACAGCACTTTTGGGACAAGATTCACCAACTTGTTCCTATGGATCTTATGACAATATTGACATAACAACTGGGATCTCATCAGAAAGATCTTTCCCAGGTTATGACAATAATGACCAAAGTCAAACTGCTGATAATCTATGTTTTATCATGGATGATTTGAAAAACTTTAGCAATGATGACTTAGAAGAAATGGACATATTACACCAACTGGCCATGCTAAGCATTAAAACTAACAAGTTTTATAAAAGGTCAGGAAGGAAATTTCCAGGATTGACCAGTAATACAAAAATTGGTTTTGACAAATCTAAATTAAGATGTCACAAGTGTCAGAAGTTGGGACACTTTGCAAGAGAGTGTAGAAGCTCTAGCTTTAACCAATCACAATCTGGAAATAACTATAACCCCAATTATAATAGGAATAATGGAACTCAAGGGAGTGCTCATTTTGTACAGGCACAAGCTCCTCAACAGCAATACATGCCACAAGTACAATATGTTCAAGTGCCTGCTCAACAGATGCAGAGCCAACAATCAATCCCTCCCTTTCCAGCTGCTCAACATCCTCCACAGCCTCAACAACCCTCTCAACAAAGTCTTTTCACCTCAGGGTATGTTGACTGGAGCAGTCTCCCTTTTGACACCACAGAGTGCAATCCTGATGCAGACAACAAAGTGTTTGACATCAACTGGGGAGAACCAGACAATGGCAGAAAGAACTTTGCCTTAATGGCATTTGAAGGCTGTACTTCAAAATCTGCATTGTCACAGGTATCAAAAGAATCTTTGACAAAACTTTGCTCAAATTCTTGCAAAGAAACTTTTGCTCTCATAAGAGAGACAAATGTGCACTTACAAGGTAAAGCCAATGATTTAGAAAGAAAATACACACAGATAAAATGTGATTTAGAAAGAAAACTGTGTGCTAAAACAAAAGAACTTTCTAAATTAACTGACTCAGCTATTGAAACCCAAGCACAAATTAAAATCATGCTAAATGACCTGGGAGATGTCAGACAAGAGCTTGCTGACACCAGGATCACATGTGAAAAATGGGTGGAATCTTGTAAGGGGTATCAATTATTGCTAAACAAACAAAGTGCTTCAAATGTTAAGTTTGGCATAGGATACCATCATGTTGAAACACCAACAGATTTTTCTCCCAAAACTACTGAAGATGGGAGAAGAATTGTTTCAAATGAAACTTCTGAAGGGAAAGAGTGCACATCTTTCCATGAAAACTTTCTAAACAGAAATCCTGGTATTTTCAAAGAAAGTACTTCAGAAGTATTAACTAAATCTGACAACAAGCCATCAGTAGTTTCATCTACATCAGGAGTTGAGACCCTGAAAACTACTGATGAGCAAAATCTCTTCACAAATGTCAGAAATTTGCCTTTAGATCAAAAACAAAAGGCAAAAGAGTGTGAAATTTGTGGTCTGTTCAACCACAAAACTGAATTTTGTAGATACAGAAAAGGAATTCAGTTCAATCAAAAATTTAAACAACAGGTTGTGGGAAATCAAATCAGAAATGATTATGAAAGAATCTTTAAACCCAAGAAACAACAACCTGAAAACACCTTTTCTCAGAAAAAGATAAAATCTCAACCAAAATCTTTTTCTCAAAATTTCTTGTCAGTAGTTAGACCAGAATCATCAGCAGTTTCACAAACTGCTGAGATACAAAATCTAATGAACATGGTACAACTACTGATGACCAAGGTTGATGGTGGTCCTGAAAAGGATACCACCATGGTTCTTAATGAAAAATCCATTGCCAAAAAGACATGGATTTCTCAACCTGGTCAAGAACAAACTGTAACTGTTCTCAAGAGCAAACCCAAAGCCAAACAGGCTTGGGTTCCTAGATCTAACTAATTTGCTTTTATGTGCAGAGAGTTTCCAGGGGCTTAAACAGTATATGGTATGTTGATAGTGGAGGCTCTATGCACATGACTGGATGCAGATACCTGATAAACAACTTTATCAGCCAAAGAGAAGGATCTGTATCCTTTGGGAACAATGCTAAGGGATATGTGCTAGGACATGGCAATGTCTCCTCTGGCAAAATACAGTTTGACAAGGTCAATCTGGTGGAAAACCTTGAATACAACTTGCTGAGTGTGTCACAAATGTGTGATAAAGGATATTCTTCCTTTTTCACAAAGACAGCATGCAAGATCATCTCACCAGAAGGCCAGAAGTTGATAGAGAAGATTATTGAAGATCATACTTTGCTGATTGCCAAAAGATGTGGCAATGTCTATGCAGTGGACATTGAGAAAGACAAAGTATTGAACAACACTGCCTGTTTCTTCTCAAGGGCATCAACTTCAGAAACAGATCTCTGGCACAGGAGACTTGGCCATGTGAACTTTAAAACCATAAATAAAGTCACAAAAATGGGCTTGGTCAGAGGTCTACCTTTGAAAGTATACCAGTGTCAAGAACACTGTGTATCCTGTTTAAAAGGAAAACAGCATAAGTCCTCCTATAAGTCTATTGTAGAATCAAAAACAACTGCATGTCTTCAACTACTCCATATGGACTTATTTGGACCTGTCAAGATTATGAGCCTTGGTAAGAAGAAGTACTGCTTAGTCATCATTGATGACTACTCAAGATTCACATGGGTATTCTTCTTATTCTCCAAGGATGAGGCTGCTGAAATCATCAAGTTCTTCATTCTACAAGTAGAGAAACAATATTCTCTATCTGTCAAAACCATTAGAAGTGATAATGGGACAGAGTTCAGGAACAAAACTCTAGATGAATTCTGTTTGTCTAAAGGGATTATTAGACAATACAGTGTTCCCAGAACTCCTGAACAAAATGGTGTAGTAGAAAGGAAGAACAGAACATTAATAGAAGGAGCAAGAACAATGTTAGCTGATTCTGGACTGCCCTTGTACTTTTGGGCAGAAGCAGTTAACACATCATGTTATGTTCAGAATAGAGTTCTTGTGGTCAAGAGACATTCCAAGACTGCCTATGAAGTTCTTCATGGCATGAAGCCCCTTATCTCCTTTTTCAGGGCTTTTGGGTGTCAATGTTTCATCTTGAACATCAAGGAAACTATTTCAAAGTTTGCTGCCAAAGTTGACTCAGGTTACTTCCTTGGTTACTCTTCAACTAGAAAAGCCTACAAGGTTTTTAATTCTCACACCAGGATAGTAGAAGAAACATTGAATGTCAAGTTCAATGAGTCAAAACACACTCTTATTCCAGCACATCCTGCTGAACTCTTTGACCTTGACAACTTTCACTTTGGACATTAAAAGACTGTTACTCCTTCCAAACCTACTTATTATGGTGATCAAAGGTTTGAAGATGAGGATCCTACACCATGGACTCCTCAAACAGTCATTAAGTCAACTTCAACACCATCAGAAGTTTCCCAAACTTCTGATCAAACAAATACTGAAGGCCAAACTCAAACATCTGCTTCAGCACCTGCAACTACTGAAGAAGCTAAAACTGCTGAACCAGATATTATAGACCTCAGTAGTTTGTTTGAAGAACAAGAGCCACCTACACCTGTCAGTGGTTTACAACAACTGATTGAACACAGAGATCATCCACTTGATCAAATCATGGGTGATATAGCTTCAGGTGTTCTTACCAGAAACCAGCTCTCCAACTTTTGCCTATTTTCAGCCTTTCTTTCATAGTTGGAACCAAAGAAGTACCAGGAAGCCCTCAAAGACAATAATTGGGTGCAAGCTATGCAAGATGAACTGCTTCAGTTCAACAAGCAACAGGTCTGGGAAATCTGTCCCTTACCTCCAAACAAGCAACCAATTGGCACAAGATGGGTTTTCAGGAACAAACAAGATGAAGCTGGTATGATAATCAAGAACAAGGCAAGACTGGTAGTTCAAGGGTACTCTCAAGAAGAGGGAATTGACTATGATGAAACCTTTGCTCCAGTTGCAAGGCTTGAGGCCATCAGGTTATTTCTGGCCTATGCCATTTCCAACAAAATTAAAGTTTATCAAATGGATGTGAAAAGTGCATTTTTGTATGGAAAAATAAAAGAGGGGGTGTATGTCTGTCAGCCACCTGGGTTTGAGGATCCTTCTCATCCTGAGTGGGTGTACAGACTGGACAAAGCTCTTTATGGGCTCAAAAAGGCTCCAAGGGCCTGGTATGATACACTCTCCACCTTTTTACCCAAAAATAACTTTACAAGAGGTGCCATTGATAAAACTCTTTTCATTAAACATGTTGGAAATCATGTCTTACTTGTTCAAATTTATGTTGATGATATCATTTTTGGTTCAACAAACACAAAACTGTGTGATGATTTTAAGAAACTCATGCAATAAAAATTTGAGATGAGTACCATGGGAGAACTGCAGTACTTTCTAGGACTGCAGATCAAGCAACAAACAAATGGAACTTTTATACATCAATCAAAATATGTTAAAGAATTATTGAACAAATTTTCTTTAAATGACTGTAAATCATGTTCCACTCCCATGACACCAATCACACAAGTTGAACCTGATGATCAAGGAAAACAGGTTGATCAAACCATGTACAGATGCATGATAGGTTCCCTTTTATACTTAACTGCTTCTAGACCAGATATTATGTTTTCAACATGTGTCTGTGCTAGATATCAATCAGCACCAAGGGAATCACACCTTATAGCAGTCAAAAGAATTTTCAGATATCTGAAAGGAACTCCAACACTTGGAATTTGGTATCCTGCTTCAAGCAATACCAAGTTATCAGCTTTTTCAGATAGTGACTATGCAGGGTGTAAGATGACAAGAAAGTCAACATCTGGTGGTTGTCAATTCCTGGGTAACTGTCTAGTGTCATGGCAATCAAAGAAGCAAACATCTGTTGCAACTTCAACTGCTGAAGCTGAATACATTGCAGCTGCAAGTTGTACATCACAGATACAATGGCTCCAATATCAACTTCTTGATTATGGAATCAAAGAGACCAAGACACCTTTGTTGGTAGACAACAAATCTGCCATTAGCATCATTCAAAATCCGGTACAGTTCTCAAAAACCAAACACATTGAGATCAGGTACCATTTCATAAGAGATTGCTATGAAAAAGGCAAGATTGAGGTGAAGCATGTAGCAACAGCTAATCAAATAGCTGACATCTTCACAAAACCCCTTGACACATCAACATTTCATAAGTTAGTATCCATGCTTGGGATGCTAAATTTGTAAGTGTTTATTTCATTATTCTGCAATTTTTCATTTTTCACTTACAAAAACAGACAAAAGTCTGAAACAGAAACTTCTGAAAAAGAGAGAAACTACTGATGAACAAAACATCAGTATGGGGATAATTTTCTGAAAAGTGTGTAACTTCTGATAAAATAACCTTCAGAAGTTATGAATAAAAGTATTTATAAAAACATTTCTCATCAGCTGTTAAAACTACTGAAGAGGAAATGGGAACTACTGATGAAGTAATCCTTCATCAACAGTTTAAGTCAAAAGGGCAACTCTGACTTTTCCCATCATCAGAGGTTTGACCTAATCAGTTTAAAACCTCTGATAAAAAGATTTTTAACCTAAGGCGGTTCAAAAACTTCTAATAAAGAAGATTCAAGCGGTTAAAACTTCTGATAAATACCTTTTTCTCCACACTTATCCTTTCAAACTCAAAATATCCCTCCTTCTCTCTCAAAAATCTAAACCTGCAAATCAACTGTTCGATCAAACCCCAAACCACATGGCTCTAGTTCTAAAGCAGGGACACAATCAAAGGGCCTTTCTTGAAAAACAAGAAGGCTGGTCCCAATACGATGAGATCATTGATCTTGTCGTAAAATCCCAATATTTTACTGCTCTCACTATAAACCCACCAATTCACACTGAAACTCTGAATGAGTTCTGGGCAAATGCTGAGACGGTGACGGCTGATGATGAAGTCATTTCCCTCAACTCAAGAATAAAAGGGAAACCACTGACCATCACACCGGCCACACTGGCAACAAGACTGGGTCTGGATGATGTAACTGCCCCTGACCATGTTGCTAATTCTGATATTCACCTAACCATGACTGAGTGTGGTTATCAAGGTACTCTCTCCCATGCTACTATCTTCAAAAAATATTTTGAACCAAAATACAAGCTTTTGTTTCATTATATTATTATGTGTTTGAGTCCTAAAACAGGGTCTTATGACCAGATGCCCTCCACTTTTCAACCAATATTTCATTCCATTGTGAATGAAACTAAATTCAGGGCATCAAAACTATTTTTCAATGAGTTGGTGTTACATCATAATAATACCAAGAAAAAGTTTTTGTTGTACCCAAGGTTCATTATGCAATGCATAATAGGGGAACTGGGTAATGAGGTGCTTGTGGGAAAAATTTCAACTTTAAATCCTTTAACATCACAAGCATACTCAAGGCATAACAAACCGGCTGCCTGGCCAGAAGATGATCAGGGAGAACAATAACAAGTCCCCCTGAAGCCCACATCTTCCAAACTCACACCACCAAAAGCCAAAAAGCCCAAGCCAACAAAGACAACAACCCACCAACCCAAAAGAAAAGCTGTTCAGGAGGTTGAGATGCCTGAACATGCTCATGAGCATTCTGCTCTTCAAATTGGTGAGACTGAAACACCCTCTCAGTCTCATCCATCTCAAACCCCACCAAGAGCACCCATAACCATTTTATTCAAAAGAAAAAGACTTAGAAAAACTATTGAAACACACTCTTCTTTTGAAACTGCTGAACAACAAATTTCACCTATTGCCCAAACTACTGAACCAACCCCACAAATTTCTGAACAAGAGGCAATAGAAATTGCCAAACTTCTCTCTGGGCTAAAAGAGAAGGTCCCATCTGATTATGTCAGTCCCCTACAACCACAACAAACAGGGGACATAACCACTACATCAGACATGGATGTGGACATCTCTAGCCCTATCCCAAGAGATGAGGGTGGACCAGAGTCTTTAAGCCCAATTTTAGAGACTCTTGGGGCATCTGAGGCTGCTACTACTCAGTTACCACCCAGTGGTGGATCTGAGGATAGAAGTAACATAGCTAAGACCTCAGATGTGGCAACTACTGATGAAGGCTTAATGCCTGAAGTAGGAAATCCTCAGAACCAAGAACAAGAGGTTCATGAGAGAACTGAGTTGCGCTCAGCTCATGATTTAACTGAGACAGTCCTCATTAAGGGCAACATCAGGGATTCAGATGATTCCATTAATTTGGATGATGTTTCAAAAACACAAACTACTGAATTGACGGCACATTATGAAGGTCCTGTTTCAGGGGTATCCAGGCTCAAGAAGCCAGTCACCCCTGCACAGGTTAAAGCCCACTCAATCCCTAAAACCCCTAGAGTGGCATCCTCTGTACAACATGAGGATCTCCCAAAAACACCCCCTTCACAACAAATGCCTACCCAATTCCCTGGGCAAACAAGCATAGACCTGAACCAGCTATGCAGCCCAGAGGGTCCCCTGTACCACATGATGAATACTCTCATCAGAAATCACTTCCAAACATACACAGCTAACTTGGAGCTGTCTATCAAGAATCAATTTGGAGTGATCAAGACCAAGATGAATGATCTGTCAAACAAAATAGACTTCAACAGCAAACAGATTGCTCATCTTCAAGGACAATTCTCCCAACCCTCAACTTCAAAAGTTAAAATTGATGAATCCAAAAAGGGGGAGAAGATCAGGGAACCTAAGGAGTCATTCCAAGCCAGGATAAGGGCAAGAGTGGCCATCCTTGAAAGAGATCAAAAAGATCAGGCTAGGAAAGAAAAACTGGCCAAACAGTTTGGTGTCTCAGTAGAAGAGATTGAAGCAGCAGAAAAAGAAGATGAGACCCAAACATCTGATGAATCCCTAAGGCTCAATGAAGAAACTTCTGATGGCAAAACTTCTGATGAAGAATCAGAAAGTACTGAAGACAATCCTTCAGTAGTTGACAAACCATCAGCATTTGTCAACCCATCAGAGGTTAACACTTCCAAACCTCAAACTGCTGACCCTTCCAGAACCACTGCTCCCATTCAACCAACATCTGATCCCATCAGGCCTACAACTGTTACAACAATGACTGTACTAAACCCTTCTCCTATCTCTCAATCAGCTGAATTATTAGAGAAGAGCTTAGTTGCAGCCAACAAGAAGGCCAGAGAAGATCTGATTTGGAAAACTCTGGAAGAAAGGGATGATTTAGATTTAAGCCATGAAGAAAAACTTCAGGCTTATGAAGCTGAACTACAAAGGTAGGCTAGCCTTGATGAAATTGCTGAACAAGATAAAAGACAACAACTGGTGTCTTACATTACCAAGAACAGCAAGACTAAAGCCTATACACTCAAAGGACTCTCCATGCAAGAGCTGACAAGAAGAGCACAACTGCTTGCAGACAAAATGGCCACAAGCAAAGAAGGAAAGGCCAAGAGAGCCCAAATAATAGAAGAGTTGGTAGCAGAAGGCTATGGTTCAAAAGCCTCAGTATCCAGATGGAAAGAAGAAAGACTAATGGATACTTACAAGAAATACTTGGCTGCCAAGGCTGCAAATCCAGAGAAGTTTCAAACTGCTGATCCTTCAAGATCAGTAGTTAGAACTTCTGGTGTATCAAGTAGAAGAACTGCTACTCAGAGAAAGAAGGCAGAGGACAATGTCAAAACTGACTTCAAAATGGTACTACTTGAAGGAAGTTCAATAGTCCATTCAGATTTTGACATTGAGGAGAAACCTCTGTTAACACAATTCAAGGATCCTTCCACTTTTGCCTACCAAATACAAAAGACCATCAAAGAAAAGCTGCATACCAGAGTAGTGACTGAACACCATCTCCCAACTGTTCAGATGCCTGATATGCAACAACAACAAGGAAGAGACTCCCACCTGAGGCTAACTGAAACTGAAAGCATCCAGCACTCAGGACCATCAACCCAAGGGACAAGTCTGGTTCCCTATTCTTCTGACTTTAACAAGTCAAAGATACCTATCATCAGATGGTCACTTACTGATAACAACTCAGTATTGTTGACAAGAAGAGACCTCTCAAGCAGGGCTTACAAGAAGATCAGTGATCTAAAGAAACTGTCAACACAAGACCTGCTCACAATTCAACATCTAGAACCACAGAGAGGATCTCTATCTGATGGTCAGTTAAACCAGCTCAAGAACACCATGTACAAAGAGATATGGAAGATTGTTCAAGACAGAAGAAAAACATAAGGAATTAGTAAGGTTTTGGCTTCATCAATCCAGGGGTAGATTGTTAGGACAAAGAGGATTGGTGAAACCACTTTTGGAAACCTTAGTCTAATTCACTTCTGTCATTTTGGCTAAGTATAGAAGTACTGAAAAGAAAACAAAGAACTGCTGAAGAGAAGATAAGAGAAGTGCTGAAGAAGAAACTTCATCAGAAGTTCTGAAGTCCAAACCAGACAAGTTCACTTCAGAAGTACTGAAGACAAACTACTCATCAGTAGTTTGTCATTCATCAGCACTTAGCATCAGATATTTTCCACCGCCTTTTTGCATCAGTAGTTTATTGTTTATTATTACTTTTAGCTGTTTTTGTTTGTTTCAATGTTGCAACTTGTGCAACTTGTTTCTGTTGTTTCTGTACTTGCTTTTTGGGCAAGATACATGTATGTAAACGTCTATAAATAGGAGGCTTCAACCTTCTATTATAGACATTGATTTTAATAGAAAAATCCTTCAAACACTATCACTGTTCTATTCCATTTCTGTATTTATTGTGAATCTGTCTAAGTATCTAATTCTCATTTACTGCTTAGATTCATAATAAATACTTGTCATTTATTAGTTTCAATCATCAAGGGGGAGTAATAACTCTTCCTTAGTATAAAAAGTGTTGCTTTAACTTATACATTCCGCTGTGCTTATAATCTGATACACAAGGGCTTGCTAAACACTTAAGTGTCAAGATAGCAAGTTCTTACTTAGCAAAAAGAGCAAACTGATCCCAACAAGCCCGGTTTGGAAGATTGAAACAAAGAGGTTAGGTATATGATGAGCAATTAGGTTTAAAAACCATGCTCTGTTTCCATATTGACTATCAGAGAACAAAATATTATTAATATTGATTGTTTTCTGTGTAATTACAAGATGGAATATATAAACTTTTACAAAGGGTCTAAGTTTGGTAAATAGACCAAACGACTGTGTGATTGATAAACGGCTGTATGATTGAATCAGTGAGCTGTCGAGATCTTTTCAATTAGGGAAATGATGATAATGATCTGATCCCGCTTGATTTACTTTCCAAAACAGGTCGGCTACAATTAGCAGAGAAATGAACAATGAAGGAGTTACATTAGAGACATTCCATGTCTTATGGTCATTCTTTAGGTATAAGGGATCGAGAAAGAAGAAGATGAGTGGTAGGTGGATATACAAGCTTTATTTCCAAACAGGTGGGTACATAGATGGTTTATCTTCTCTTTTAGCTAGTGACAATGACTAAACTTCAGAGACTTTATTTAAACCGCACCATTGTAGATTTTCAAACATCCAAATGTTCAAAAATTCTATAGTTGTAAATATAAGCCGATTTTAAGTCCAATATATGTATTTTTTTTATAATAAGATCATTCATATGAGTTCTTCGAGACCTAGACCATGTGTAGTGGAGAGATGAAATTGGCATGAATACCCCTCAAAACGCCCCAACACCGCCCCAGGACGTTTTTCTTCTTTTTGGGCCTTGACGTGGAAATTTTCACGACGTGGAATTTTCTACTTTTTGAAGGGCCAATCAGATCCTTCCACTTGGAGTAGATTGCGGGGATTTTGCTGCCCACTATATGTGTTACGATAAAGGTTTAGGGTTTTTTAGGTTTTCGGATTGATTTGTCTTAGCTTTTGCCTAGGTGTCAATGCTAAGTACTAATCTAGGTGCTTTGGGATTCTTTTCCCATGGCTTTCTTTTTCTTTTATCTTATACTATTGGCATACCAATTCATTTATCTATTTTTGTATTCTACCATTAAAATAACCAGGTTTCTTGAGTTGGGATATCTCATTGTGAACAATCTTTGTATCACATTGGATAAAGGTAAGTTTATCATCATCTCACCCTTCTTAGTTCAACTCTATATTGAGTTTGTTGGTTCGTTTTGTTAGTATACGTAGAAAAAAAAAGTATAATAATCATATTAGAAAAATTATATTATAGAATGGATAAGCATGGAATTTAAAAAGTGTTTAAAATTAAGTATATTTAATTTATTTATTTTTGGATGTATGGTTTCTATTGAGCTTGTTATATGGTTGTTTTATTGCCACGACTGAATTACAAGTTTTGTCCTTTAAGTTTATACCAGATTTCAAAGAATGTCCTTTAAGTTTAAAATTGATGAGTTTTGTACTTTATGTTCTAAAATCTTGCACGTTACATCCTTTGACACTAACTCGGTTAATTTTAACCGCTAATATAAGGGTAAATTCGTCTTTCTACTCTTTTAGGGACTATTTGTATAACTAACTTAAAGTTTTGGACCAAAATGATAACATGTTTATAAATTGTTCCTTAAAAAATTATAAATAAAAAACCTTTCAAGGATTCTGTCATCCACCCCTCTCTCTAAACCCTCTCTATACAACTCCATGCTCACCATCATTCTCCAACACCATCCACACCCCCACCACCAGCAACCACCGCCATCAACGTCACCGTCACCGTCACCATCACCGTCTCTTCCTTCACCTCGAAACAACCATCGTGTTCTCCTTGAAAAATCACAACTATCCCCACCCACCACCAGAGAACCGCCGCCGCTCAACCTTCCTGTTCGTCTCCTCCGATGACCATCAACGGTGGACCTCTGACAACCAATACCTCACCCACCGACTCTCTCTGATCAGGTCCGAACCCTCTCTTCATTCAAAAGCCAACCTTTTACTAACAGTGGCCTCGTCTCAATTTGGGGGAATTTGTTTTGTTGGCGTGCCCAATCGTCTTCTCCAGGCCACCTACACTCCACCGCCATGAACCACCCGAACCCCTGCACTGTAGCCGGCATGAACCATCATTTTACCCCTTCAATCGTAACCCTAATCAACGATGACCATCATTTTATCCCTTCAATTGTAACCCTAATTAACCGATCCCTATCGTCTTCAAGAATCCAAATTCGGTTGCCGCTGATTACATCATAAGAGTAAGGCATTGATCTATTTTTTCTTCACTCTCCCATCCTGCTCTAGTCACCATCGAATCAGGGCAAAACAGAGATATATAGTTAGAGAGATACCAGAGATTGATGGAGAGAGGTGTTGGTATTATGGATGTTGGAAGACGCCATAGATAGATAGATATATATAGCCAGTGATTGTAGAAGATAAGAATAATATCACAGGTGGATTTGGATTTGGGTGAAATAGTTGGAAGGGAATGAATGAATCTATATTTTTATGTGTTTGTGATCGAAAACGTGGCTGTTGTTGAGAGTTTATTTGGTGACGGTGTGGTGGGTGGTGGCAGGTGATGGTATGGTGGTGGAGGTGGGGGTGGTGTCTGTAAGTGTGTTATTATGTAAAAATTGGGGAAGGAGATAGGAGGGGGTGATTTTATTATTATGCCCTCGTGTGCAAGTCATGTGATCAAACTTAACGAAGAAAACTAACCGAGTTAGGCATAAAGGATATAACATGCAAGATTTTAAAAGATAAAGGACAAAACCAATCAATTTTAAAGTTAAAGAACATTCTTTACAATCGGGTATAAACCTAAAGGACAAAACTTGTAATTCAGTCTATTGCCACCTTTCTTATTTGGTTACCATATTGTATACAATCCTATTTGATAGACCGGGTGTTTCATGATCAAACGCTTAGTATATTCAAAGTCCCTCTTGAGATTTAATTTCGTTTAATAATATAATTACAACCACACAAATCACCTAAGTACTTCAAAGTCCAAACAAAAAATGAAACAAAAATAACAACAAAAAAAAAGAGCTTTAATTAAAAAACTAAAAAAAATAGAACAAGAGTAATAGTGCTTGATTTATTTAGCGGTAAGAAGCCCATTTAGAATAGGCTACCCAAAAGAACTCCATATTCAAAAATCATTATAAAACGGGCTCAGCACTTGGGGAGGTCACTTGGAGGTGGGATAAGAGATTGAAGCGACCCTTTTCCATTGTCCACAACAAATGCCATTTTAAGTCCCCACGTTGTGTGAACTTCAAGATGACAATGCATAAACCAAACACCTGATAAAATTAAACCAAGACAATTTTACAAAAATGATAAATGTATATAAACATAAATATAGAATTTAAAAGATGGTTTTTAGACATGATATAAGAAAATTTAATATTTTATACCTGGATTATCCGCCCTGAATCTAATAGCAGTCCAACCGCCTGTTGGGACACCAACGGTATTTCTTTCAACTGGGTCAACAAGATTGAAGTTTTTTGGATCTTTATTTGGGTTAAAGTTCCCAATGCCTCTTCCCACAACAAAAAAGTTGAACCCATGCAAATGCACAGGATGACTTTCAGGGGTGATCATTCCAGTGTCTTGCAAAACTAGTTGCACGGTAGAGTTATATGAAAGGCGATATAGCTTCGTACCATTGTTTTTTGCTAAGTTCTTTGGTTGTGTGCCTGTATAGTTATATGGCATCAATGGTTTGCTAGGGAAATCGTCTGTAAAAACGCCGCTTATATTGAAGTAATGTGCTTGTAAAAGGGCGATTGTTGGCATGACAAATGTGATATTGTTAATGTCTGCCACTATTCTACTACCATTGACACAAGTTTTGCAAGGATCCATTCCTAGTCCAATTGTGAAAAACAACGAATGATCAACGGTTAATGGGACTTTGGCAGGATACGTTGCGGAGTTCAAGCTCCTAAGGGAGTTTATGAAATTGTTGGCTATTGCAGTTGAATTTTGTGGTGGTGGGGCAACAAGTTTAGTGGCTGTCGAAGTTACAACACCTGAGTAACGAACGAAGGCGGTGGCTGTCAAATTGTCAACGGCAATCGACACATCCATGAATGGGGAAACCGCCATTAGGTACTTGCCAACTTTTTGGGTGGTTGTTATAATTGCATTTGTTGTCTGGCCTGGTGCAATAAGAATAGTGTCAGTTGTGAACGGTTTGACATAGACAGCATCAACCTCAACAACTGTGAGTTTGTGGTGTGCAATCCTAAAGAAAAGCTCTTCATTGAGTGCAGCATTAACTATTCTTAACATGTATGTTTTCCCTTCATCCACATGTAACTTGAACCCTCCTGATTTAATGAACATAATTTATAGTCAAGTAAAAAAAATACTTTCATCAAATGAAATAAACCAAAAAAAACGAAGTAAGTTATTAACCATTTGCTAAGCAATTTGCGGTAGGTCCAGGATTCCCGTTTATGGTGTGAGCGTCGGAAACGTTAGGTGCTTGTCCTAATTTTTGTGCTTGGTTAATTACAGCTTCGGTATCTGATTTCCACCACTCTCCTGTATTTTTCATAGGCAAACATATCACATCATTTATAATTAAGGTTTATATTTTATCTAGTGAAGTTCTAAATAGTTCTAAATTATTTTAGTGTTATAGATAGAAAAAAGGACAAGCATTACCTAAGACAACCACAACTTCTTTATTGGGTTTGGGAAAAGGGTATGGGACTCCAAGTTTAGGCAAGATGACAATGGCGCCATGAACCGTGGCTCTTAACCACAAGACGTGTGCATGCCACCAAAGTGTGCCTCGTTGACCCGTTAAAGTGAACTTGTATAGAAAGGTTCCTCCTGGTTGAATCGGGCATTGTGTTATGTATGCAGGACCATCAGCCCATCCGGTTCTCAATTGTCGTACACCATGCCTATTATTAAAATTACACATCAAATAATTGTTATTAAACTTTCAAACCTTCATGAGTTTACTTATTTTTTAATATGAACAATAAGAGAGATGACAAGTTTTGATACTAACCAGTGGATGGTAACATTATATTTAACATGATTGACAACTTTGACTGTCACAGTGTCATCCTCCCTAGCAACTATTTTCGGGCCTGGAAAACGGCCATTAACGGTTACTATTGGCTTGCTTTTACATAGTCTTGTGGTATTAGTCATTACCACCTGCATACATTATTAAATAAACACATTAATATTATTAACTCTACTAAACACTCATACTAAATATAAATATATAATCCTCATTATCTTTTGAACTAATCTCAGTAAAAGAAATACATACATTAAATTTGTAATTGCGAATACGACACTCGATTGTTGCTGGGAAAGCCCAAGCCACCAAGACCACCATTAGCGCAACCACTTGCAACCATGTCGATGCCATCTCTCGTAGATAAATGCAAGTGTTGTGTTTTCTTTTTTTGTGGTGTGACAAATGGAACACAAACCTTATATAGGAATTTAGGAGATATGTGTATTTGCTCAAATGTCCTTTTTAACATGGTAGGTGGATACTTAGAAGATGATACACAGATAATACAGATGGTGTTTATATATTTTACTTATGAATAATAACAATAATATGTTTGCTTTAATTTCAGTTGATTTCTTCCTTAGAATCTACACTAAGTCGTTATGCATCAATTTTATCGTTGTCTATATTATGGAGGTTTTTAAGATGTTGCATTCCTATGAAGCTTATAGTTTAAATAAAAATGGAGTATAGACGTTTAGGGTAAGAGAGTGGTAACATTACTTTTGGTCCTCAAATTTTCTTTATTTGAGTTTTGTATCTAATAAAATATAAGTTTTACTAATAGAAATCTCAAAGATCAATTAATCTATACTATATTATAAATCATTTAGGAAGGGTACCAAACAAATTTAAATAAATACTACATTTTATGTTTTTTACATTAACAATTAACTTAAGAAAGGTAGTAAAGGGGTGAAATTATCTTTTTACATTAATAATTAAATTGATTATGAAAGAATAAAATTATTAGTGATTATCCGTATGTTTCTAACTCTTATAAGTTATTAGTGACTATTCATATTACTAACTCCTTTAACTCATTTATGTGTATACCTTCTATTAGAGCCTTATAAATTGTGACCATTGTGTTGTTATTATATACATCTCAATGAAATAGTTATCTCATTCCTTATTCTCTTTATAATATTTGGTTTGTTAGTATGCATTAATTGTCACCGGCTTCTTTCTTCAGTTTTGTATCTTTGTGAGGCCTTCTTCTTACAGATATCTTATGACTGCCTTCTACAATGAAAACAATTAATGAACTATTTTTTTTGTTTCTACAGATTCATAAGGGATTATGCGTACACATTGCGAATAACTGTTATGTTGTATTTTGTCGTTCAGAATTTTGTGATATGGCTGCCTTCTAGCATGAAAACAATTAATGAACCATTTTTTTTTTTTTTTGTTTATGCAAATTTATAAGGGATTATGTGTACGAGAACAATGCGGATAACCGTTACGCTGTATTTTGCCGTTCAGAATTTTGTGAAATATAGGGTACTGATCTTATGGTAACCTTTTGTTCACCATTAAAACAATATTCTTGCAAAGACTATGTGTTTACGCCCTCAACCAATCCATACTTTATTTTTTTTATAATTTTTATATAATTAATATCTACGGTTGTATTTTATATTTTTATATAAAATTGATAGGTAAGGTAAAAAATTTTAATAGATAAGATATAGTAAGGTGGTTTTGTAGGTTTGGGTTTGACATGCATGAGAAATATGACCATGTTATGGTCTTACTCATGGGTTAATGTATAGAAAACTCTTAAGGGTTGACATGAAAAAAAAAAGTTTTTGCAATTAAAAACCACAAAGTATCCATATGATCTGAATACAATATATAACATCTTACGATTATGTAGTGGTATACGCAACTGGTTGTCGGCTTCATCTTCTGCAGATGCAACCATACTATATTTTAATGAAGAACCTCGAGGACTTTGAATCTATGATGTTCTTTGGGCTGTAATATGTCTTTTTGGATTCTGTTGTGATTTATGAAATGTTACTGGTTACAAATATGCATATGTATACTTTTGGTAAAGCTATTAGTTAATAGATTATGTTGGTTCCAACTGATTTGTATATGTTGGTGCCAATCATGTCTTATTCGCAAATCAAATAATACGTGAAACTCATAGCCAAATGCGGTGCATGTTACATTCTTAGTGTAGAATTGTGTTGTAAGTTGTCGATCCCGCTGCATCACGCAGGTTTCCCACTAATAAATTTTATTAGTTAAATAAAGTTCTGTATGTAACCATTATATGTAAGGTTAATTATATCATCTAAGTAAAATTCAATAAAATAACATTGATCTTTTTAATGCTCAATAAAGCTAGACCACCTAGGTACATCCATAGGCAAAAGACACTCACGTCCGTAATTGCAGTCTACCATCAATTCAAGAAGAAACTCGTTGTTCAAAGGCCAACTAGGATAAAACTTCTGACTCGCGCATAACATTTTGTCACGACCGAGACTTAAACTAACAACCTCCCCTAACCAACATTTTCACCATATATGGGAAAAAACATGTATACGTCCAACTAGCATAAATTTATGAGCTAGTGTCACTTATAAATAATTTATCCAAAAACTTTTATAGTGTATCTTGTTCATCTATTCAAAGTCTAAAGTGATTACTGAAACAATACAAATTTCACACATAATCATATAGCTATGTGACCTCAAAACACCTATAAATTATCATAGCTAGTGCTATCGCAAAATATTACAAACCTCAACAGTAACAATATTTTGATTTCTAATGTAATATGGGTGAAACCCGGTCACATGATTCACCTACATTGTTGTGGAAAAGCTACACTATTAAAACTACATAATCTAATTAATTCTAGATATTACATAAACCAACATACAAAATAAAAACTACACCAATTAAAACTACATAATTAAAATTAGGGTAGTGGTCCTGTATGAAAATAGGTTTTTATGAGAAGTGTAAGAATGATTAAAAAATGATATGTATGCGTCATTTTTTTTACTTATTTATGATGTTTTGGATTGTTGTGCTTGGAAAAACACCAAACATAACAATTAAAAACAAAAAACAATGTATTTTAGGCTTAAAACTTAAAACATTATGCCAAGAACATTAAGTAGTGTGTTTTAAGTGTTAGCTAATGTGTTTTAGCAGTGTTTTAAATTTAATAACTATAATATAATGCATTGTGTTATTAATTGTTGTGTTTAGTTTGTGTTTAGTGTTTTTCAAACCAAAACAACCCAAAATATCATTTCTAAATCCAAAACATGATGGCTACATGTCAATTCTTAATTCTTCTCACACTTCTCACGAAAACCAATTTTCCTACAGGATCCTCTACCTATATATAGATATAGAGTTATTTTTTATTTAAAGCTAATTTGAATTATGAGCTAGAATGAGGAATCCTTAGAGCATCCACAATGGGAGCAAACGGACGATTTGCTCCCACCGGACGGACCAACACAAAAAAAACACCACTGGAGGAGTGGTTTGGTGGAGGTGAGGTCCGCTTGAGCAGACGGTCCGATTACACAAATGCGGGCCCCGCCACTTGTACTGTAATGATTAATTAAAAAATAGGTTTTTTGTGTTTGATGTATAAATTAAGTAAAAGGAAAAGTAGGTGATGAGGTGGGGATTTGGAATGGTTTACGGTTTGAGAAAAAAAATGGGTTGTGATTTGAAATGATTTGACATAGTAACGTGGCGGTTTAGAGTAATCTATTGGAGTGTGCACTGTGGATGCTCTTAGACGCTTCTCTACAAAATGGCGAAATATAGGGTAAATTGGATATAATAGGAAAAACTCATGGGGCTCTAATGTGGCGTACGGGAAAAAGTGGGACAACTTTCTTTACACTAAGAAATGTATGGAGAGTATGTATATTCTCAAAGGTTAGATGGTATTCAGGTGTAAAAGAGTCGTTCAAACAAAATATATTAATGAATTGATTAGTTAACTATTATTTTTCTTTTACTATTGTTATTTGTTCATTTAATTGGTACCTAATTATATTTTGAAATTGTTTATGGAGATGGCGGCATTGGTACAACGAAGCCTTGTTGTATTGAAGCAAGATCAAAGCTACCCTCGACCAAACCACATCCATACGGCATACCCTAGAATATGAAGTGTCCACCAAATTATATTTTACAATTCTTAAATAAGTATTTTTCTGTAAGGAAAAAGGTTTAGAATCCAAAAATACTTTTTTATATATTTGATATCACACATTACATTTTTATTTATTTTTTACACGCTGTTGTTTTTCTATTAATTTTGTTTGTTAATAGTCAAAAAATTTTATTACATTTCAAATATATGATTACTGTACATTTACGGGAAGGGTTAACATTTAAAGAGATAAAAGTTGTTAAAAATAACTTTAAACATGTAATATTTTACAAAATAAGAGAATGATAGATGAATTTGGTGAGCAATCAACGATGTAGTGGAAATCAGGTACCTGACAACATCATAACATATGTTAGGTCAATTTAGATCTTATCTTTTATTGTTTCGAAACATATAAATGAAAAGTTTGTCTCTTAGTCAATTTTATAGTTAAGTTTGAGGATGATAGAGTTCTATTAAGATGTTTGGGAACATGACTTTTAAATTGCCGAACGCCAATAGTAGGTGGCTACTAACTTTTTTTAGCATAACTCTTATGTTTTAAAATTTAGTCCTTAAATCCACCTAATGTCTACTTTGTATGAGTTGCACTCACACCATATTAGAAGAGATACACATCTAGTGCCATAGGCCACCAACCACATGCGGTTGGAGGTCAGTCGGCAGTCAACAATAATGGGTGGGTACCGTTTTATTTTGAAAGTATGTTAGAAACATGTATATTACACATGTTGAATAAATAAAATATTAAATAGTTGGTAATGGACATTTAGGAATTATAAAACAATATTTTAGGATAAGCTATGTTTGAAATCATGTATAATTGAGTACTTTAAGTAAAAGAAGACGTGATTGTGTTTTTTGATTATATTTTTCTAAATACAAAAACCGAGAAAAAAATCTTGAACTCATAAAGATGTGACACATGACGCAACTAGTTAATATTAGGTATGGATAAGTTTTTTCCCACAATTTAAAAATTTTCAACGGTAGCAAGAGCATGTTCGCCTAAAGATGTCACATGTCAAGTCCCTAAGGTGTCCATGTGGTCGGCGGATCTGCACAAACAACACCATGAGGCAGACATTTTTACACAGAGGTTCACTTGATGGAAGTTGAGACAATGTTTATTTTGGGTGCCTTGACTTTTTCATATGTTAATTTTGTGGGAAAATCATGAAAATGGCCATTGACTCTGTCAAATTACGAAAATAGCCACCGGAACCATCTTGGGAGAGACAGTTCCCCCTTCCCGAGGCACCTGAGCCGACTCCGAAGACGGCTAAGATAAAGAGCCAGTTATAGGTTGACACGTGTCAGGCAGTCGTCCAAACCGTCTTTGAGATGTCTTACCACCGTCATAAACGCTCTGAAGACGTGGGAGACGGATCCAGGTGTTCTCGGCTAATGGCTTGAGCCGCCCACCAAACGGCTCGGCTCAGTTTCTCCGTAACGTCTTTAGCCACTATTTTTTTTTCTTTCAAATTTTGGGTTTTGGGTATAGATATGGAGCTCTGTTGGGTCTGCTGACCTGAAGAAGAACAGATGATTAAAAAGCCAAAATATACTAACAGTTGATCCACATAAATAAACAGTCTTTACAACATACTCTTCCCAAAAGACTGTTGACCCTAACAACTGTTCCACCCAAACAACTGCTATGACAACTGCTGCTACAAAGGACTACTGGATAACAACTGATAGAGAACAACTGCCGACCAAAGGTCTGATGAAGAACAACTGCTGATCAAGCACTGAAGACTAAAGGTCTATTGGAGCCAACAACACTTAGGCTCCAACAGATGATACAAGACCATCAGAGTTTTCCTCAACAGTAGTTTACCTTACAGTGTTTTGTAATATAACAATATTTTGTATAGGGCAGATGTTTTATGTTGTTATTCTGTTAGAGGTCACTATCTTATGTGACGTCAGCCTAGGTCACCAGTGGTTTAGATTTGTCTATAAATAGAACAGTGCTTGTACTGTTCTATTAGTCACTCACAATATTCTCTCAGACAAACAATCACAGAGTGATCAGGCTGAGGGGGGGTACTTGTAATTGATTGTAATCTTTCAATATAATGAAAGCTTTCGATTAAGAAAACATTTATTCCTTTTGTTTTGATTATAATTTATCATTCCGCTACACTTTCCATATATATTCACTTCATTCATTTCTCATTTTACTTTAAACAAATCAAAACAATCAAACTCAGATCCTAACAATTGGTATCAGAGCTTGGTCAATTAAATTCGATCTAATTAATCAATTTAATATAAACAGATCAGCTCACAATTATTGATATCGTTTGTTTGTCGGATTGAAAACAGAGTGATAATTTATTTTCGATTCAACCGCTTATAAACAGACCTTGTTTTCGAAAAATCAGAGAATGGCTTCAATCAATCACGATCCACACAACACTGGCACGAACAACAAGCCACCGATGCTTGTCAGATCTGAATACAATATCTGGCAACGTCGGATGAGCCATGTTCTAGCTCAACAGAACACTGGGTGTTGGAAGTCGGTTATCTTCGGACCACATGTTCCGATGGTGCCGAGTACCGAAGATCCCAAGGTTCAGGAGCCTAAGAAACTTAAAAATTACTCCGACCGGGATTTTCAGAAAATTGAGTTAGATGCTAAGGCCTTCAGTATTGTGGCCATGGCTCTACCCAATGATATATATGTTGGGCTGTTACACTGTAACAGTGCAAAGGAGTTGTGGGATGCACTGAAAGAACAATTTGGTGGGACTGAAAAGGTTATTGAAAACAATCGTGAAATACTTAACCAACAATATGAAACATTCAGTCATGTTAAGGGAGAGTCATTAACTCAACAATTTGAGAGGTTTAACTGTCTCATTAGTGAACTAAAACTGGTTGGTCTAACTTACCCTCATTCAACCTTGAACCATAGGTTTTTAAGATCATTACCAGATAAATGGGACACTATTGCTATAGTTATGAGAAACTCAATTGGATTCAAGGACCTATCAGTGACCCAACTTCATGGTAAGCTCTTAACCTATGAGAGAGAGCTTAACCAGAAAAAGAAGCTCCAGGACTCTGGAAAAGTGTCTGATGATTATGTATTTGGTAATACAACACTTTTGGGTCATGATGAGGTGCCTGGAAATACTAAGGATCAGAGTTATGACCATTTCATTGACATAACTTCAGGTTTTAACTCTGATTCTTATTCACCAAACTATGCTTTTACAGCAAGTGGTGGTGATATCCAGGCATCTGATAACATATCCTTTGAGTATGATGACCTAAAATACTTTGACCCTGATGATTTGGAAGAAATGGACATTATGCACCAATTGGCCCTTCTCAGTGTAAGAACTAACAATTTTTACAAGAAAACTGGGAGAAGGTTTCCAGGGTTAACTGGCAGATCAAAGGTGGGGTTGGATAAATCAAAGATAAAGTGTTATAAATGTCATAGACTTGGTCATTTTGCTAGGGAATGTAGGAGTCAACATGGTACACCTATAATTACCTATCCAAATCAAAGGCCTCAGACCAACACTTATCAATATTCCTATAATACCCCTGGACCCAATGTCCAAACACTGCTCATTTTGCACAGTCCTCAAACATTGTTCCTGTCCAGTTTGTCCAAACCACTGTTCCTCAGATCCACTATGTGCAAACACTTGTTGCTCAGGCACCTGTGCCAATGACTGCTGCTTCATCCTCTGCTCCTGCAGAGACCAGTCAACAGAGTTTCTACACACAAGGCTTTGTTGATTGGAGCAGTCTACCAGATGAGTTAACAGATGAAAATTTTGCATTAGTTGCCAAAGCTGAAAATGAACCAGAAAATTTTTGTTTCATGGCTATGGTAGAAGAAGTTGAATCTGAGGAGGTGGTGACTGAATCTAAAGTTGTGACTGATGATGTTGTTGATGAAGTAGTTGCAGCTTTTGAAAACACTGACAAAAGGGATCAAAAGTTAGTTGAGGTAGTACCAACAAATTTGAAGGGTCAAGAGATTAAAATCACTGAACCTAATGGTAAGAAAATTGTTCTAGAAAAACCAGAAGGTTCCTCATCATTCACTGAACTTGAAAATTATGAATTTAAACCTACTTGGTCTGATGAGTGTGGTACTCTTGAGAACTTTAAACCTGTTGATTTCAAAACTCCTGAGGGAAAGACAGCACCACAGGCAAAGATCATTCCCTTGAGAAACCTTCCAGCAAATGCTCAAACATATGTTAAAAAGAAGGTTGAAAAAGGGAAAAAGAAAGAAAAGTCTGTCAACTTGTTCTGTGATTTATGTGAAAAAAAGAATCATGTTACTAAAAACTGTTTTCTTCTAAAAGCATATGATATTAACAAAGGAACAAGTGCATGTGATTCTAAAGCCACATGTTCAATATGTGGGAAAAAGAATCACAAAACCAAAGAGTGTCTGTATCTCAAAAATTTTGATGTCAAAATACAAGAGTACAAGGCTAAAACTCTTGCAAGTCAAGTGGTGAGTACTTCAAAACGAAAGCCCAAACAGACTTTTACACCAGTCCAAACATCTGTTACCAAAAGTCTTGAAACATCTGCTCTGAGGGATGTCCAAGTAACAGATGCTCCACCCACAAGCAAGTACCCAAGAGGATATGGACAACCACCATGTCATAATCTGTCACATGTTTATGAAGAACCAAAAAGACCTTCTAAACCAAGAGTGAACAGACATCCCTCTGGGTATTATCATCTGTCTGGAAGTGATCAAACA